>OW203769.1:17052869-17394431 GCA_934045905.1 Leuctra nigra
GAAGTGACGTCATATCTCGAAAACGGCTAGACCGATCGGAATGAAATTAGGGCCAAATGATTCAGACGGTCATCTATGTGGAATATCAATAGTTGAAATAGAATTGTACTATTACTGAAACCGGAAATGACGTAATACAAATGAAAAACATACTAATCACCTCTTCATGCAATAAAAAAACATATTCAGAAGGCTTATAATGATACATAACATTGATAGAAACAAATTCTAGGTGTCAGTAATTTCAGCCGCCATTTTGAAAACCGGAATGTTGTCATATCTCGAAAACGGATGTACCTATTGGGGCAATACTTGCCCAATTCTACATGGAATATCATTTTAAGCATTATTTAGCATCAAACGCAAATTTTATTAGTAACAAAATCGGAAATAGCGTATATTTTAGAAAATAGTCATTGATTAAAAAATAAAGAAATAAATACTTTGCGCATCTTGTATAAATAATATAGACGTGTAGGCCAGAAATCAATGTATACCTAATACCACCTCAATCAACCTACCTATATCTATAATATCTAGTGGAGCGGTCGCTCCACGCCAGCCAAGTCGTACGGCGCGCACACTCTCATATAAAAAGGCTGGAGCAACCCACTTTTACTGTAAGCATCAAAGTGGCATTTTCGGCCTACTGGATCTCAAAATTGGAAAATCTCACATTGTTGCGAAATATCTTAATTTCGAGCTATGGCCCACCCTACAACATATACCAAATTTGGGAGCAATAGGTTACGCCCTTTGCGAACTAGAGGGCCGTGAAAACCGTGAAATTGTACGGCTTTCAGATAACTAGGAAAACGCTCAGTGTAACGCGTTGATGAGCGAGCACGGGTACGTGCAAATTCTCGAACCGGAAATGCGTACACAACGCACAGAAAACATATACAACCATATTGAATTGATTATGATTAGTGCTCGAAGTAGGAATTAAATAGTGGCGGTATGGTAACATAAGAATACCACGTGCGGGGGGGGGGGGGTACGATATTAGATGAGGGTCCAGATTCCAGAGATCTAACGTTAGTTAGATTAGTCTTTTACCTTGATGAAACAACTAAATTAAATAATGAATTTTACTTTGTCTTGTAGTGGATGTTCATAGTTCATAGTTATGCTTGAAATATGCAGTCAAAAGATAACCATGAAATTTGAGTAAATTAGAATCTAAAATTACGTAAATTTCCAAGAATATCTGATTTTAAGCATTCCGTTTTTTCTGAGAAGTAACGATATGAAATCAAATGTGTAAAGAAGTACTGGTATACCATACCGTCCCATACCGGCCCACTTCGAGCACTGATTATGATATCAACTTGAAAGTAGGTATATGCTTTTCATCGAAACTATAAAATAGCATCTAAGCACCTGGTTCATAAAGCAAATCAGAATCAATTCAATTGGCACTGGAAAACATTCATTTCGATACTTCATTACTGACAGATATTAAAAATGTCAATTAGTTCATACGTTCTTAACTGATTGGGATGAAATTTTGTAAAATAAGAGACAATATTGGTCTTAATGATCATGCAAAATATGAGTTTGATCAGAATTATCGAAGACCGTTTTCATTTTTCAGCCTATCAGGAGATATTTATTTAAATTTTAACCAATGAATGGATTTCAAAAAAAAATATGGTGTGCAAACAGAGAAGGTTGGTTTTACATGTGTGCAAAATTTCAGCTCGATCAAAGAAAAACTCTGACCTGTATAGCCAAAATATGATTTTGATCAGATTTATCGAAGACCAGATTCATTTTTCAACCTACCATCAGGAGATGTTTATTTAAATTTTAGCCAATTAATAAATTTCAAAAAAAATTAGGGTCTGCAAACAGAAAAGTTTGTCTCTACATGTGTGCAAAATTTCAGCTCGATCGAGGAAAAACTCTAGACATGTATAGCCAAAATATGAGTTTGATCGGATTTGTCGAAGACCATTTTCACTTTTCAACCTATCAGGAGATGTTTATTTAAATTTTAACCAATCAGTAGATTTCAAAAAAATTAGGGTCTGCAACGCCCAGAGAATGTCCAAACACGTGTGCAAAATTTCAGCTCGATCGAAGAAAAACTCTGACCTGTATATCGTCAGTAACAGAAAAAAAAAAAAAAAAAAAAAAAAAAAAACAGAGGTCCGTGCCAAATGAGCCAAATTGAGCGAGCGTAGCGAGCGTCACCACGGTACTCTTATGGCACTTTCTCTGTGTGTTTTTTTTTTTTTTTTTTTTTTTTTTTTTGTGGTCACAGCCCAGGTCAAACCGCTCTAGCAATCGATCTGAAATTTTGTACACATACTAACGTAATCTATGCGGTCCCTGGGATCGTTTTTGAACGGGCTCCCGTGATTGGTTCAATTTTTAAAAAAATTATCTTTCGATTGGTTGCTTCGATCAATTTGAAATTTAGCAAAAACATTGCAACCAACATTGTACCCAATCATAAAAAGTTTCAGCCAAATCCTCCTATTGGTTCAAATTTAAACCCATTTTTCATGTGATTTTTGACATTTAAACTAGAACAGATTGACCGATCAACTTAAAACTTCGCGTGGTCATTGGTACCAACATTTTAGGTATTTTTGCCAATTTTCAGTCTAATCTGTCGTTATTTTCAAAAGTTTTGTCATTTTAGGGACATTTTGCGTGTTGGCTGTCAAATTCACGGCGACTTCGAATCTACAAGGCAAGGTAGTTAGAGCAGAAAGTTTTAAACGATATGAAACTAATAATGACCGTTCAACAGATTGATCTGATATTGTGTACACACACTACATATCATATCATATGGGGGGTCCCAGGTATATTTTTTGAACGAAATCCTGTGATTTTTGAAAATTAACAAGGAACCGTTCAATCATAAAGGTTTAATCGATCAACTTAAAACTTAGCAAGGATTGGCAACTTAAAACTTAGCAAGGATTGGCACCAATATTTTTCATTTGTATACTTAATTTAAAACGGCCTATAGCCACACCACCATTTGACCTATCAAATGGTCTTCGATTAATCTGATCAATCAAACTCATATTTTGCATAGTCGTTCAGACCAACATTGTCTCTTATTTTACAAATTTTCAGCCCTACCAGTCAAGAACATAGATGCACTTATTGACAGTTTTAATAACTGTCAGAAATGACATTTCAAAACAGAAATTCCACTGCATTCTGGGTTGCTCTATGTAGCAACGCAAAGTTTATAGATGGCTATTCTCAATATCAAGTAAGACAGATTCTTTTCTTAGTTGATCATATTGCAATACATAATGTAGTTAAAATGTAATGTAGGTATTTCATATACATAGGTATAGGTATACCTTATCTAAAATAATCTATTTTACGATATGGATTGTGTTTCACAGTTATGAAAACGACGTTTTGACTAGATAACATCATATTTTACACATTTCCAGCACAATCGGTCAAGAATTTACAGACTTATTGCTGTTTTAAGTGTTTGAATATCTTTCCAAAGAGATTGATGGAAAAATATCAGTACAATAATCTGTTATTTAATTGATCCAGAGTGTTTATGAAAAGTTGCAAGGAAAATTGGTAATAAATAATGTATAGTAAGTTATCTTTGATTGAATGGATCGTGCTATGATTGGCGATGTCGTGCGTGTCGGTGCTCGCTCATCAACGCGTTACACCGAGCGTTTTCCTAGTAATAATAATGATGATGATGATGATGATTCATCTTCCAATAAATTCCGCGGTCTCCGCCACAGCCTAAACGGCTGGGTTGATTGACCCGAAATTTTCACCACATATACAGCTTGTCTGCCTGATGATACCTTGCCCTTATGAATTTTTTGTGCCGCTGTTTTGAAACCGGAAGTGACGTCATATCTCAAAAACGGCTTAACCGATCGGAACGAAATTTGCGCCAATCGATTCAGACGGTCCTCTTTATGAAATAACAATAGTTAAATTAAAGTTTTTTAATTACTGAAACCGGAAATGACGTCATAGTTTAGCGAAATCTGCTTAAATTCACTTCCCTTTATATAAAAACCAACTAAATATTCAGAAGGCTTATAATGAAATATTAGTATTTATATACATATTAATACCTACAATGTGTAAGAGCTTTCAGCCGCCATTTTGAAAACCGGAAGTGATGCCATATCTCGAAAACGGCTGGACCTATTGGAACGATGCTTTCGCAATTCTTCATGGCATATCACTTTAAGTTTAAATTTAGCTCCAAACAATATTTTTTTAGTAACTAATTCGGAAATGGCGTATTTTTTTAAAGGAATTAGCCATTGTTGCCCTAATAAGTTTCACAAGTTGTGTAAATAAACTAAAAAAAGAAGTGATATCCCCATAAAAAACACTCCGTGTAAAAAAACAGCCAAGTCTCTTCAACTAAAAAAAAAATTATGAAATCTAAAAATTCTGCACTGAAACGTAGTGATATCAAAAAATGAGCCAAGTCAAAACTTTATTTGACAATTAAAAAATACTTGGCGCATCGTTTTTTTAGGGCATTGTAGGTATAGGTACTATAAGTATATGTATTTATATCTAGCCTATACTTCTAAGCTATTTATATACACGATGCGCCAAGTATTTTTTAATTTTCAAATAAAGTTTTGACTTGGCTCATTTTTTGATATCACTACGTTTCAGTGCAGAATTTTTAGATTTCATAATTTTTTTTTTAGTTGAAGAGACTTGGCTGTTTTTTTACACGGAGTGTTTTTTATGGGGATTCTTACTAGTGGAACCTCGGCTCTGTTGAGAATATATGTTTAATAATAATTCCTCGTACATGAACGCATGCGAAAACAGTGAGTGACGTAACAGACTTTAAACTCTCTTCGTGCAATGTCACCACACATTATCTGACAATCGATAGCCCGAAGTGTTCGTATACAACAATTACTTCAATATAAATGAAAATTATTGTTCGAACTATATTGGAAAATGGAAATACCAGGGAGAGGCGAAGCTGCGACCACATATGAAACCCACACAGAACATCGGACCACATAGTTCAGTCGCCAACCAGCAGACTGGTTTAAACATAACAAAGAGTTAGCATTCATTATATCCGCCACTTCATTAATTACACAATAATAATTACAATTCATAAATCATTATAATTACAATGTAGCTGTTCGTTGTAAACATTTTGTCAATTCGCGCGAATTGTTCCAGTTTTCACAATCAACTATATTCATTAATTGAGCAACCTAATTATTCTTGTTACTGGTTGTAGGAAATTATGTAACTGTGTTCAATTATATAGCGTTTTTATTATGTCGCTTGATTTGAATGAAATTAATAACAAGATTTAAGAATTGTTATTGATTAATCATTTAAAATGTATTCTAGAATATCTGTTTATTGCAGGTCAAACAATGTTACATATCCTTAAGAGTGGCCTACTACCTAACTTATAATTTCCGATTCTGCTGGAGTTCGCTTCACGGCTATGCGGAATAACATAGCAGTGATTCGGTATTGAAAAAAGGGGAGGAATGAAAGTAATAGAAAAGGGTCACCAAGCCCATTTTTTCACAAAGGTCTGCCAATGGGGTTGTTCACTGCCATTTGCTCTCACTCGCAGCGCTAGCGGCATTGGAGGTGTCTCTCTCTGATTGGTTGGTCTCTGAATCCAAGATCTCTGAATCAAACTCCCGCCAAGGTTTAAAAACCTTCCATTCCGCTAGATGCATTTTGATTGGCTCTCTCCCGGACGATTAGAACAGCAGCGCCATCTACAATAGTTTTGCGTGAACGACCCCATTGATTTCTAGCAACATTGCTGCCTCTTGATCTCATCAGAAAATTATTTATAGTTGCATGTGATGTCATCTCATTGTTGCCTGCTACCATCTTGATGGCACGCAAAATATCTGTAATTCTCTGCTTTTTCGATAATATTTTAAAGTTAATAGGTACCTAGGAAATTGTATAGGCTCCGGAGATATTAGTAGGAAGAAGAATCACTCACATTACAAAAATACATCGATTTACCTCAATAAAGTTATAATCTGACCCGTCAACGTGCCAACGTAATGTCCTTCCTCAGGTGGAAAATTCAATAATTTAGCATTGCTGATATAAAACAAAAGAAGTTCGTGCAAGCTTTGAATATATACTCCGCTTTACTGCTGGATAATTTAAGCGAGAAGCTGTGTTCAAGGTCATTCATTCCCAAAGCTCGCTTATCAACGCGTTCACTCAGCGGAGTCCTGCTTTGGTCATCATTCATCACAACACATCCCGTTGAAACGAATGTCAGTTTTTTCAGCTGCAGGCGAGTAAAGTGCAATTTGTCATCATCATCACGCTGCCATGACAACTCTTCATACCCTCTCCATTGTTACGCGGCGCGGAAAAACTCCTGACAGTCAATCCGAACGATGGGATGGTTTTTCAATTCGCGATGGAAATGTCGGCAATTATCTTGATTAAATTCATCGTCCTCGGTGGCTGTGAGTGGATTGGATTAACTGAAAAACAAGGATCAATTGGTGAGTGGTTCGAACAGTCGGCTGTCAATCTGTCTGGAAAGAGTTGTTTTTCTCACTACTTTTGGTGGCAGCGGTGGGTAAAACTATTTTTACATTTACCGCAAAAAGGACTGGTGCGATTCTCATCGGATCTTAGTGGTTAAGCGACATCGAATGAGGTCAGTACTTGGATGGATGACCGTTCACGTCTAGTTGCTCGACCGTATGAGAGGCAAGTTGTTGAAGCCGTAGTACAACAGACGTTTTGCAACGACAAAAAACTCTAAATCAATATCATATTTTTTTACTTCATAATCTGAATTTATTTCCAATATTTTATATTTCGTTTACGACATTAAAGACTTCCGACATTTCCGAATTCGGGCTCACGTACAGAAGCAATCTTAATAATGAGATAACCTATTTTTGCAAGATAAAAGGTGAAATATGTCCTGTAAAAGTAACTTCAAAATTTCCCGATTTTATTAAGTACTTATTATTGAATGTTGGGTTTTACGGTGCGTTGGGTGTAACTTTAATAGGATGTTCACTTGATCAGTCCGATTGTATATTAGTAGCACTTTTTTATTTTTGCTTCTTGCCTTGTTAATTGGGGCCGGTTATTCAACAAAACCGCGCAAAACCAATTGACCTCAAATTTTAATTATGATTAGATAAATAACAAACTAAAGGTTATCACTTGGCATAATTTTTTAAAGTTAAATTTCATACGGCATCCAGCGAGACAAGAAAGTAGACCACTTTTCACCAAAATCAACTAATTATTACTAATTAATAAGGCAAAATATGAAAAATGTACCAAGTGATAACCCTACAAATGGTTAAAATTTCAAAACATTTCGTCAACCCATTTTGTCTCATATCGTATCCTGCAAAAAAAGTGCCTGCTGCAAGCGGCAAAATCGCTCGCGCTGGAACCACCTTAATAATTACCTACTTTTCCAGTTTCATAACACGTTTTAAAGTACAATATTTTCACCCGTGTTCTCTAAATTCACTTTCTCATCCGTAAGTTTGCTCATTCAATAAAGAACTACTTCTCGACACTTGAAACAACTACAAAGCTTTGACAAAGACAAACGAAATGGCTTCTCCGAACAACCGCGCAGTATTCACGCAATTTGATTCGTCAACACAGTTCCAAAAGTCGAACTTAAACGACAGAAGCTTTCATTATCATCGTCTCAAAGCTGCCACTAAAACTTATCTCTTTCCCTAGCCGATGAATATTCATGTTGTTAAACGCCCGGCCAAGATGAGATGAGGGCTTAAAGGTTAAGAGACTTGAAAGAGAAATGTGACGTCACAACATGGTAAGCACTGAGCACGCGCAGATAATTTGTAAAGCCATCATAAGACGTCGTTTTCACTGGATATGATGTAAAGCCATTGAAACCGAGTTGACTGTCTCTTGTTCTTATCGTGTTTAATATTTGTAAACAACTTTGTTCGCTGCTTAATTCTAAAGCTTTAATCGTAATCTGATGGTATGATTTTCATAGGAGGGTTTGGTTAGTCTAAGATTATACGCTGTATTACAACTGAAGGTGGTATTTTTGTGATTACCATGAAAAGTATCAATATGCATTTAAGGTGGTGAAAGCGCGAGCGATCTTTTTTATTGCAGGCACTTTTTTGGATTGGAGACAAAATGGGTTGACGAAATGATTTGAAATATGATTAGATAAAAGACAAACTTAGGGTTATCACTTGGTACATTTTTTTGTTTTGTTTTGTTAATTAGTAATAATTAGTTGTTTTTTATGAAAAAATTTCTATTTTTTGTCTTGCTGATAGTGCAGTATGAAAATGTATTTAAAAAATGTGCCAATTGTGATAACCCTAAGTTTGCCTTTTTCTAATCATGATTAAAATTTGAGATCAATCGACAATTGGTTAACTGGTTTGGTCTCCAATCGTGTCGGAAATTTCATAGTTTTGCGCGGTTTTGTTGTATAATTAACAAGGCAGGAAACAAAAATTAAAGTGTACTACTAATATACATTCAGACTGATCATGTGAACATCCTATCAAAGTTACACTCACTTATGAAACAATGTTTCTCTTCTTATTTTCTAAAACGGCCGAGCGCTTGTATCACCTTAATGTGGTCTATTTGGTATCTTCGACATTATGTAAGTCATAGAATTAAGTCGGCAGTGCTAACAAGACGTTATAACACTCTAATAACATCCGACGGAAGTGACGTAGTAAGTGATAACAAGTGTACGACTCATCGGACTCCTGTGAACCCGATCATTTGGTCCACAGCTCTTCGCATCCTTAGTCCGCTCGGCTGGGCTAATTCCAATAGACTCGTCGTCAATTGTCGCGTTGACGTGTGTAGTTCCACATCACGAGATACAGCCGCCTGAGAGCATTCGTTGAGCAAGATCGAGATTCTGTATCCACAGGTAGAAGGACGGAAGTTCACTCTCGAGATGTTGCGTTGCATACTTATGGAATTTTGCAATCAAGCTTAATTGCCATTTGAATGATTGAGCGAGTGACTCCTTTTGGATCTTTTGGCACGTGGACCTCTGTTTTTTCCTGTTATTGAGGCTATACAGGTCACACTTTTTCTTCGTTCGAGCTGAAATTTTGCACACATGTACGGACTATTTCTGGGCGTTGCAGACCCTATCTTTTTTGAAATCCGTTGATTGGTACACATTTTTTTAAAATATATCTTTTGATTGGTTGGTCCGATCAATTTAAAATTTTGACAAGTCATTACGACCAACAATGTCCACAATCTTACAAAGTTTTAGTCAAATCCTCCCATTGGTTAAAATTTAAATCAGTTTTTCCTGTGATTTTTGAAATTTAAACTAGAACCGATTTACCGATCAACTTATAACTTCGCATGGGCATTGAAACCAACATTTTAGGTATTTTTGCCAATTTTCAGTCCAATCTGTCGTTATTTTCAAAAGTTATTGTCATTTATTCTATAATCTTGAAATATTTGAAAAATGTATACTACATTTTCATCCCTGCCTTCTTGATGCTTCAGTTCCAAGGCCTGTAGAGCAGCTGATACTTGCAAACGCATATCAAATCGCATGCAGTACGAAGGCTCGCTCATCAACGCGTTATACTGAGCGTTTTCCTAGTTATATTGAAGCATTCTCTTACACAAAAACTCATGATGTCGCTATAACAAATGGTTGGATGAAGCATTGACTACCGCTCAGTATGGGACTCGTGACTGCTATAGCTGCAGCACTGAATGCTTCCGCCGATGTCTGAGGCCGCACTACAAACCACGATTCTGGCAATATAAAGACATTATTATTAATTTTGTTCAAGGCTACAATATGCCTTCATATTTATAGCATATGCCTAAATTAAGCTTATTGTTGTGCTGCGTCAGCTTTCCCTGCAATCTTTCCAAATGTAAGACGATCTCAGCCGGACGAGTGAAGAATTTGACCTTGGTCTGTACGTAAGAACGGGGCGGTTCCGTTTGTCACTAGACATCGACGACAGATGACTGGCCAGTCGCATGTCCCCACCCCTAGTGTACGTCAATGGATGAAGACAGAATGATTGGGTTTTGAATAAACTCAAAGAATCATTGAAATGGACTCCCGGCATTCTACCTCGAGTTACAATTATTTAACGATTTAAAACTTATTAGTTGTATCTCTGATTTTGTTTATGTACTTCGCATTACAGGTCAAATTAATTAACGGATCAGGTCAATATTTTCACAAAAGATTCATTATACTATCATGTTCGTCTTCTTATTGATGTCTAGCAAGATCAGGTTTCACATGTATCGCTTTACTGATGGACGATCTGAAAGAGTCTTCAAGGTCTTCGAAGGCTCGCTTATCAACGCGTTCACTGATCGTTTTTCTAGTTGATAAAATAAATTGATGAATATCAGGATATACAAAGCTACTACCTGCCTTGAAGATTCTTGTCATCATTATTATTGTTAAAAGTTTGATCTTGAGTCATGATTATGATGCCATTTCGAAACATTGCCAATTTTCATTCGTACAAGTTTTCGACTTCCAATAATTGTCGGGCAAAGAGAAGTCCAATAATATTTGGAATTAATTCACACAGCAGCCTCGCGCCCACACATTATTCAAATTTACGAACGCATTTATAATTTATTTACTTTTCACTTAAATTATTTCATACTTTTTCGAAGTTCGAAATTCTATAATTGCGTTGTATGAATAAAAATTGTGAATTACATACAAAATATACAATTATTTATGCTGATATTAGCATTTATACAAAACACAGTTGGGGGGTTGTTAATTGTCCCCCCGCAGACACCCCCACCCCCCACCCCCTTGGTGACAGCTGGAAACTCTCTCCGGATTTGCATTTCAATAATGTCGAAATTAAAAACGAGTTCAGAAGAAGATCTGAATGCTGCAATGAATTAATATATTCAAGCGTTTTTAATATTTTGTATTTTTAATGTTGATTTTACCATGACGAGTGGGAGAGCTGAGAATTAATGCCGTTTTCCTGACTTTCTCTTCCAGATTTCTCGAACCCCTGTGAGTATAGGCAGTGGGTATGGAACGTCACTTGACCGAGTCCATTTATTGGGAATATTCATGCCCACGTCATTGGGAATGTCACTACATTAGTTCATATTTGTCCATTTTTTAGAGACAAAAAGTGGCGGTTTTATTGCAAGTTTGAATTCAAATTTCAAATGTTGGAAAGGGACAAAAGATGTGTTTTAATTCGTTCAGCACCCCTTATTTGATAAAGAGAAAAATACAGTTGGGCGTTTAAATTGGTTCAAAAGGTTCTAAAGGTGGGATTTCAATTGGTTTAAAAAGGTTCTAGAGATGGGAGTTCAATTGGTTTAAAAAGGTTCTAAAGATGGGGGTTCAATTGGTTCAAAAGGTTCTAAAGATGGGAGTTCAATTGGTTTAAAAGGTTCTAAAGATGGGATTTCAATTGGTTCAAAAGGTTCTAAAGATGGGGTTTCAATTGGTTCAAAAGGTTCTAAAAATGGGGGTTCAATTGGTTTAAAAAGTTCAAAAGATGGGGGTTCAATTTGTTTAAAAAGGTTCTAAAGATGGGGTTACAATTGGTTCAAAAGGTTCTAAAGATGGGGGTTCAATTGGTTCAAAAGGTTCTAAAGATGGGGTTTCAATTGGTTCAAAAGGTTCTAAAGATGGGGGTTCAATTGGTTTAAAAAGTTCAAAAGATGGGGGTTCAATTTGTTTAAAAGGTTCTAAAGATGGGGTTTCAATTGGTTCAAAAGGTTCTAAAGATGGGGGTTCAATTGGTTTAAAAAGTTCAAAATATGGGGGTTCAATTTGTTTAAAAAGGTTCTAAAGATGGGGGGTTCAATTGGTTTAAAAAGTTCTAAATTGGTTTTCATTCGTTTCAAAATATACTTAATATGGGCTTTTGGATTAGTTCAAAAAATACTAAAGGCAGGCTTTAAATTCGTACGAAGGGACTAAAGGTGGACATTTTTAAAATTCGTACGAAGGGACTAACGAAGGATGGACTTTTAAACGTTTAAAAAGGGCTTTTTTAAAGTTGGGTTTTCAATTGGTTTCATTCTTGCACAAATGTATTCATCCCAACTACACTTTCTACCTTGATGATCAACTCTTGCTGTTGCTCAGAATTATATTTTTTATGACTGAATGTTGATTTTGATGATCTGAGTTTGGACTTTCTGAATAAATGGACTTGAGACGATTATTTATATATTCAACAAATTTGATTTCTTCTTTATATAGAACATTGTACATTTTGTAATTTTCTCATCTCTTTCTTTGAATTCCTCTTTATAATATTCCACATTAGTATCTCGAGAAGTACTTAATATTTGCTGAAGCCTCATTCACAGATGCAACAATAAGGACGCAAAGTCTTGACGCAGAGGACTTTGTGTGTTATTCCGCGTGCTATGTGTGAATGTGGCTTCACTCTGCATCTCTCTCTCTCAGCTTGGCGTAGTGTATTGGCTTCTTTCTCTCGATCACTCATTCTCCATCACCGAGTAGATTTTCATAGTCGATGTCTGTAGCTAGAATCAAACACAACAGAATAAATATAATATTAAACAGAAACAGTGGAATTATAAACGAATTAACCTGAAATTTACAATCTAAATTTGAATTAAGCGTTGTTTATTGGACATAATACTGTTCTCCGTCTCAAGACGAAATTATTACACGCATTTATATTTATAAATAACAAAAAGCAGGAAAGAATTTATAATAATAAAACAGCCATGTGGTTTGTTGCAGAAAATATACGCTAAAAATATTTTAAAATTGTAGCTAATTTACACTCTTGTGTTTCTGCAATACGACAATAAAACAGCAAATAAACAACAGAGTTCTTAAAAATTCAGTTATTGGAGGATGTGGAGGTGCCTTATTGTGTGAATGGCACCTCCACCATGAAGAAGTAATGTATTTTTACCTCTCTATAATCTTGAGTTACTTTTGAGAAGAAGCAATGAAATCTTTGTCAACCAATTAGAACCCACCGAGCTAAGATCCCATTGGTCCATACCGATTTGTATAATTGTTTTTTTCTTCAGAATATGGTTTATGAACTAATTATCAAAACAATAAGCGAACGAACATTTGTATAAGTTTTCATCAATTTGTTGTCATCTTAAATTATCTACCATAATAACAACATGTTCAGATAAAACGTGTTTCATCTTGTAGAAGGCTTTCAACTATGCATTTTAATCGTATTGTTACTATTTCAGTTAAATGCTTGTCAACTATACATTTAATCCTGCGCTTTGCTGACTTGCTTTCCAATTCTTTGTGGAATAAACGCTTTGTTGAATGCAAGATTTTAGTTACCTTTTACAAACATCCTGTTCATAGATCCGTATTTTACGGAGATGAAATCTTTTCTGTCAGTTTCAATGGTCTAGATAAACTTTAAAACGGAAATTTGATTTCAACATTGTAAGTTTTTGAAAAGAAATGCATTTAAAATGTGTTATTACATTTTGTAAAGCAGACGTAAATAATGTTTGAAAATACAAACCCTGCGAATGGAATGGATTTGTGTCAAAACCATGCCGCCTTTACGATCTCATTTTTCCGAGCAGCGTTTATTTCTATTCAGTCACGGCCTTCTATTCAGGTCCATCTACGAAGAATAGGTGCTCATTATAAAGTCATTTGCTGCTGCGGCCGGCGAAAAACGGTACTACTAATTCACTAAATGAAGCGAAGTAATGGTCGGTAAAGAAGTTTGATTATACTTCATTGTTTTCTTTGAAAGTGACAATTAATTGAGAGCTATTTTAAGCGAAGAAGGAACTGTTTTTTTCTGTTGATACGTAGATGCAAAGTTAGGACGATATGTCTGCCGCAAGGTAGGCGCTGCCATCACTTGAATTACAAATGGCGGCGTCCGTGTGTATATTTATGTAATTATTCAATCATTTCAAACATTGTAGCGTTTCACAATGTAATTCGGTAACTCAAAAGGCGAAAAATTATTTATCTTCACTGAAGAACTGCTAAAGTCTCCCAATTTTATTCTAATATTTTCTTGTATTTCATTAATTTCATTCTGCTATTCATAAATTCATGATGTAAAACAGAAGCTTCGTTTAAACTAACAAATGCGAATGGCATCTAGCAATACCAAGTCTGATCGTGCTACCACATGGCGGGAGAAAGTTTTTGCATCTAGAATGGAACGAACTGATGAAGAGGGCTGTGCGAGATGTTGCATATTCGCGATAAAAACACGATGTTTGCGAGTATCTAAATCCAGAGCCTTCTAAAGTGGCGTTGCTGAATAATTGCCCGCTCCAGGGCGAAGTTCAAGTGTCACGCTGATGACGTCACAGCTACCTGGTTAACAAGATGACGTCATAACAGCCAGTCACTCTGGCTCACTCGCATGATGGAAATGCCAACCGCTTCTGAACCCAGTCAGAAGTTACGTTCAGACTTCTAACACGTCTCACAAAAGACTCATAACAATTTCTCATTAATTAACTTTGCCTAAATTAGAGACATTCGAAAATAAGAGACACTGTCAAAGAAGCCCTACTATTTATGAAGGGTACAGGGAAAGAACGCTATAAGTCACATTCGGATGAAACTGAGATAAACGATGTTTTATGTTGAAACTTGTATCTATCTTCCATACAAATTGATATTTCAATTGCGTTTTTCAAGACTTTGTGGCTATATTTTCTAAAAACCGAGAGTATATTCTGAAAGCTCATAAAAATCACTGCAATACACCTTAAACTCTATTTTTCAATAAATTGACTCAAAACGTTATTTCCCTGTACCTTTCATATGTTCACAACACAACGGTTCACATTTTCCATGACATTTGATGCGTTTAAAATAATGTTTTTGGTTTTTATTCTGGGAAACCGAAACGTGTAATTGCTTTTTAATTCTTGTTGTGTTCATGAAGAATAGTGGGGGGCGGAGGGAGGGGAAGCGCACAGGGTCCTGAATGCTTAGTATGCCAAATTTGGTTTAGATAGCTCAAAGAGTGTAGAGTCTAGGGAAAATACAGACACCTACGTAATATTAGTTTAGTCACAGACTATAGTTAACAAATTCGAGTTAAAATTATGAACATGTTCAACATCTTAAGAAATATTATGCAATCTCAATATGTAGAAACGGAACGATGAGAGTAATTCAACAAGTGCGACAGAGACAGTGCCCCCCCCCCCCCTCCCCCCCCCCCCCCCCCTTAAGGCTCGGATCTCTGCGCGCATATTAAATGATAAATTATAAATGCTAATGGACCTCACATTTGAATACTTAATGGCAGCCATATTAATTACACACACAACCTTATACCTGATTCTGAGACAGTATAGAAGACAGACGATACTTCAGTACAATTCCCTGGTTTTACGCAATTCTGGGCTTACAATTTCACACATACAGTTTAGTTTTACAGATACCTATTCCTGTTTGACAACAATTCGGCCGTCACAATCTCTTGTGCCAAATATTTCCAGTCTAAAATAATAGGAAAACCACTGTCCTCAGAGGAGTATTTAACTGGAAAATATGTATAATATTGCATTATTGTTATGATCTTGTTTACTTACTTATGTAGGTATCTCGCCTGTACATGTCATAACTCTTGCCCCCCCCCCCCCCCCCCCCCCCCCCCCACCCCGTCAGTAAGTTTCAATAGGTTGCCCTGGTATCAAGAAGTATTTAAAGAAGCCGATTGGAGTTGTACAGTCTGCAAAATCAAAGTGATCTGCGTTTTCAATCGTTTTCCTAACTATTTAGGGAACCTGTCAAAATACAACAATATTGAACATAATCAGAGTCGTCAACTGTTGACATTCAACTTGGTAAAAAGTGACATGATCTAATGGCCGTTCTTCTAGCGTCTCTTCTAGAGACCTAAGTCTCGCTCCCACCGGGCCGCGTAAGCAATTCGACACTAAAAGTACCGATAGAATGCGCTAGTAAAATAGTATGGCTGAAGAAACCAGTGCACAAACAATCTTCTTGACGCCTCGTTCAGAAGGCCGTGATCAAAACAAGTGTAATCTGTCAATATGCTGCTTTTGGTGAACAAACTAGTTCCTCATGAATGTGATGTAATGAAATATGCCGATTGTATTTGATTGTAGATACTGAGGTACGCATCAATTTCTGTCATTTCACTATGTAGAACTTTTAACTTGTTTCTATTACAAAGAAAGTGCCGTGCCCATGCGCACTAGAGTTAAACTTTTACCTCAAGATGTTAATTGTTGACGCTAGATGTCGTGATTGCAACTTCTACCGTGCTTCTATCCTCTCTTCTATACACCTTGGTTTTGCTTCCAGCCGGCCGTGTAAGCTATTAGCAGTCGTGTTGCGACCACTGCAAAGGGAATATCAACATGTTTGCGCTGGGAACAGGGGGGGGGGGGGTTGACGCGTTTAATTATGGAACTATGTTACTGCATCAGTCAGTGGTGTGATGACGTCAGTCAGACTTGTTTTATGTACACGGAGCAATGTGATGAACCAAGCTCTACAGAGATGCTTCTTTAAAGGAATGCCCAAAGATATCTGAACAATGTGCTTAATTAAGAGGGCTGAGTAGTGAGCGTGGCCTTGAAGAGTTTTTAATCGATTTTTATCAATATCTTTTACCAATGTAATTGTTAACAAAATAGGGCTTTTTACGAGTATTCAGAACAGTTCAATGAAAATAATTTCATAGTTTGGAATAAGTTATTAGTTTTACCCATAAAAAACACTCCGTGTAAAAATACCAGCCAAGTCTCTTCAACTAAAAAAAAAATAGAAGAAATCTAAAAATTCAGCACTGAAAAGTAGTGATATCAAAAAAAGGCCAAGTCAAAACTTTTAAAAATTACTTGGCGCATCGTGCATATAAATAGTATAGAAGTAGGTCGGTAATCAAATATACTCATCTATACATAAAATATATCTATAATCCCATAGAAAAACGATGCGCCAAGTAATTTTTAAAAGTTTTGACTTGGCCTTTTTTTGATATCACTACTTTTCAGTGCTGAATTTTTAGATTTCTTCTATTTTTTTTTTAGTTGAAGAGACTTGGCTGGTATTTTTACACGGAGTGTTTTTTATGGGATATCATTCCTTTTTTCAGTTTATTCTTACAATTTGTAGCATATATTGTGGAACCAAAGACTATAATTCCTTTAAAAAAATACGCCTTTTTGATTTGGTTGCTAAGAAAAGTTGTGCTTGTTACTATGTATATGCTATAAATAATATGCTATAAAGTATAGCGGAAGTTTCGTTCCAATTGGTCCAGCCGTTCTCGAGTTATGGCATCACTTCCGGTTTTCAAAATGGCGGCTGACTTCACTGCCACCTAAAATTTGTGTCTTTAAATGCTATGTAACATTATAAGCCTTCTGAATATGTAGTTATTGTTATAAGAGATGATTTCATTCAAATTTGGCATTTTTATGACGTCATTTCCGGTTTCGGTAAAAGTACATTTCTATTTTGACTGTTGATATTTCATTGAGAAGACCATCCGAATCGTTTGGCGCTAGTTTCGTCCCAATTGGTCCATCAGTTTTTAAGATATGACGTCACTTCCGGTTTCAAAATGGTGGCACAAAAAATTCGTAAGGACAAGGTATCATCAGACGCCAAAAGTGCATATATATGGTAAAAATTTCAGATCGATCGGCTCAGCCGTTTAGGCTGTGGCGCTGTCAACAGTGTTTCCTGATATCATCAGAATCATCATCTTCAGAATCAGAAAGTGGTGTAATTTTACATATTTCACGGCCCTCTAGCACGAAAATGACATACCCTATTGTTCCCAAATTCGGTATATGGGGTGGGGTGGGCCATAGCTCGAAATTAAGATATTTTGCAACAATGTGAGATTTTCCAATTTTAAGATCCAGTAGGCCGAAAATGCCATGTTGTTGCTTACAGTAAAAGTGGTTGGTCTGCTCCTCAGTTTATTAGGCATTTACGGTATGTTGAGTGAGTGTGAGTGTACGGTACGACTTGGCTGGGTGGAGCGACCGCTCCACTAGATTTTGTCCAACAGATGTTGAGTGCCATAATTTTACTTATTTTCTGGCACTAAACATCTGTAGGACAAAGTAAATCTAATAAACCATTACAAGCTATGGAATTATTTTCATTGAACTGTTCTGAATACTCGTACAAAGCCTTATTTTGTTAACAATTACATTGGTAAAAGATTTTGATAAAAATCGATTAAAAACTCTTCAAGGTCAAACTCACTACCCAGCCGTCTTAATAGATAATTTCCTTGTGTACCATATAAACGCAAGAAAAAGTGGGGTAGCCGAACTAATTTCCACGATATATCACTTTATAAATGCTAGTTAGCCTTAACACACCTATCCCTCAGTCCTCTTAAAGAGCATTTTCAAGAATAGAGATTCCTCGTAATTTTCTTGGTCCTCATATGAATTCTTAATTAAATTTAAAAATGTATGTGGTGCATAACAAAATTACGACATAAATAACTGTATTAAAACAAGAAGAGATTCTATCCGTTAATATACTATTTAAAACCACGTACTATTGGATCCCTGGTATTACTATTAAAAACATATTAATTAAATCAATATTTCGACGATGTATCGTCTTAATCAGGCAACTGAACAATTTTCATATGAAGAAGAAGAAAGAAAGAAAACCTTAAAGTCCCTAAATGCCGTTGATCTTACACTTTTATGCTCCCTGTAATGGACTTAAGAAGATAAATAAATCATTACGAAAAATCAATGTAAAAAGTAAACATTATTTGACACAGTAACACGATTGTTATAGAGTAGATAATGATGGTCCTACTCCTAGCATGAGCGATAGAAAGCACGCCGACGGAAATGATGCCGAGCGGCTGGCAATGTAATGACGTCATTTCCGTCGGCTTGATGACGTCACCAAGTGTCATGGCGGCCGTGCCACGGGGTCTGACCGATGTGTGTTTCTTTGTTGCAGGTGAGTTTGGCGAGAAGTTCTTGCCCAACGGCGACCTGCGATGCGGCCATAGTAAGTTCAACACAAGGGGGTGGGGGGGGACGAGATTCTTTTCATTTTAGACCATATTTAACAGAAGCATCGCAACAACCAGGAGCCCTATTCTAGAACGTTTTCCCAATTCCATTCTGATGGAATCCGGTCACGGCCATAAGGATTAACATTGAATGAAATCGAATTCAATCAGAATTATGAATATAAAAGTTCTAGAATAGGGCCCCAGACTAACTTGAGTACAAAACTACAACGTAGGTTCATACTTCACGCAACTGAACACAAGAAACAGCAAAATAATTGTAAAAAGATTTCATGATTCTAGATTTATTGTTTTAGAAATTGATACATATTTACTATTGCTCGATTTGAATAAGATTAACTGTCTTGTGACAGGGCATCCACAAAAGAGCTGCTTCCCAGGGTAGAAATGACGAGAAACAGATATTCTCTGATTTCCACCCTAGAAATTTATCCAAACCCAAGTTTAGAATCAGTATAGCCACGAATATGCGATGTATACACCTACGGTCAGAATCATTGACGACTGCTTAGTTGGAGCTGGAATTACTTTTTAAGTATGAGGTGGTTGGTTTGTTCTTAAAATCAAACCCTTAAGTCTCATATGCTCGCCATCTGCGTTTGCTTCTGTGTTCTCGTTTGGATAATCAAGTTTTGAAAAGGACTTAGAACTTTGCAAGCAATTTATGTGACCGCGGGTGTACCTTTCTATAACCGCATTCACGTGGCGCCTAATAGGCCACGTCCACCTCCTTCTCATCCACATCATGCCTAGTTCCAGAACAGTGTCACGTTAAACGCCACTGAAATAACACATTCGATGCGATCTTATATCTCGCAAGGGGGCGACAAAGTCCTGTTGAAACAATACGAATCCCCCCCCCCCCCTCTCTGTCTCGCGCCTAAATAATGCGTGGTGTTGTCTTTGTCGCGCCGCCATGTTTGATCCATGTCACGTGACCGCCCCGGGCTAATTCTATTGATGTGTCGGACGAGACGTTTGATGCGCTGCACTCGCAACGGTCGAGATCAAACGACCGCTTTGCTCGGACATGCCAGGGGGGGGGGGGTGAGTCGCAATTCTATGGTACTTGTTATGAAAAAAACATTTGAAACATACATACGAGTTGTGGAGAAGATGAGATGTGTCATCGCGTAGGGGTTTGTGAGCTTTTAGAATTTCCCCTCGGTTTGATGGAAGTATTGATACGTTTCCTTCAAGTGAACTTTTAAACTGGGGCTGTCAGTGCATATGCATGGACTTTCGCTTTCCACTTCTCACTTTCTCTTTCACTCTCCGACCCTTTGGCATGTAAAACTATCTGAATAGGGAATATGAATACACTTTTCGTGAGTTTTCTAAATAAAACATGTGTATTTCTAAAACACACTATTCTTACCATCGAAGGTTTATATTTTCATTCGCAGGTATAATTACAAAATTTAAATTCAGTTGACATTTTGGCGGTAAGGAATTTGATGTCATTTTTTCCAGCTATTTGATTGTTAAAATAGATGTCACTCGCTGATGATAGGGCATGCAAAAAATCGGACGATAAGTTGTCCGCCGTAAGCATCATGAGCGTTTTGTGGGAAAGTGTTTCATCTTTATACCGAAATTCTTTGGTTTCAGTATCTTTGGATTACACTCAGCTGATTTTGTTGACAGTTTGACAGCTGACAGTTCAAACCTGTGTAGTTAAAAATAGTCGTTCAAAAGTAATTCCACGCCTAGTAAATAATCATTTAAAGTTCCATTGTTACCCTAAAGTTATTGGAAATCACAGCCGTTTTTCAAATGAAAGTCACCGCCGCCTATAGTTGACTGACACACAGCCCGCTAATCTTACTAACTTGTTTTTTCCCACAAAATGCATTGTGCTGCTATCTGCTGGTTGTTTCGCTTTGCACATGCCCTATTAGTAAATGTTATTCTGTTTTCCCGCCAAAATAGTCCACGGATCAAAATTATTTTATTTATAGCTATGGTCAAGGCATGAACTAATACTGCTATACAGGGATAGATAACGCCGTATCAATTACATGCTAAACCACAGTCCCTATCCGTGTCCTGTTTTCAAATAAAATTCACAGAAATAAAACATGGCCAACCACTAAAAGACCAATATTATGAGGTTTCTTGTCAAGCTGACACAATGCCTACACCAATATATTACCAAAACATGATGTATATAGGAGCGCCAATACAATATTGACTTAATTAAACCAGACAAACCTTAATAAACAGCTTATGTACAGAGAAAGCCATGTCAACACGAAGGCGGGTTTTCAGATTCTTAAATATGAACGGAAAAATTGAATAGTTTCATTCTGATGTCTTGCTAATTTACATATTTACTCTCTGCTTCATGGGCAATTAAATAAACACTGATTCTTCTTCTTTTGGCGTGGGAGTATTCACAGTATTGTCAGTTATTTTACGGATGAAGAAACAATTAAAGAAAATCACAATAAATACGACAAAAGCACGTAAAATATGTCAAAACATTTTTGTATCAGCTGTTTCAATGAAGTGACTTTCAGAAGGCTGTGGTTTGTATTACTTTTACTGCATGCATGAAAACTGCATGAAAACGAAAGTAGAAATGTTTAGAAGGCTAAGGTGAACCGGATAATTCAAATGAAACGCGAAGTTATCTATCCCTGTATAGCAGTATTAATTCATGGTCAAGGTCCATGCTTTCGAATGCTCTCTAATCAAACGTGTTCACTCAAGCTTTTTCCAAGTAACTAATAAATAAAACAAAATGCTCTAAATTCTTGAAATATTATGTTTTTGTCTTCTCCCTATTCTTCAATTAATGTTATCCATAATTGCGTTCACACGCTTTCTCTTAAATAACTTGTCTTAAGAATTAGATGAAGAACGCAAGCAGAACTAAGAAGATCTAAATGTTGCAATTGGCCCGGAAGCAAGCTCGTCAGCTGAAATAAGCCAGGTACTCGAGATCGGTTTAGTTCTCGACACGGCCCTCTTGAAAGTGAGAAGAAGTAAACTTTCCTCTACATTGAAACCCCATCGAGTTGCTCACTCCAAGTTTTAATTGGCAGTGATTCCACAAGCAGCTTCGAGCAATCCATCTTCGCGGATCATCCAGAGAATATTCGCGTTAGTTGCGACTGAACTTGTTCGGAGTTGGTTGCAGATGTGCCACATCATTAGACCCGGATTTGTCTACTCCATTGTGTTGTGGGGGAAAATATTCCTGGCTTGAGATATTTCCGTCGTTTTCGGCAGTAGAGAGGCAATTGATGTGATGGTTCCCTACTAATATACTTTCGTAATATACGTTTCGTTTTTTGCATTTCGTCGTCATAATTTTTCGTGCGGATAAGGATGGTTACAGAACTGTGCGACGTTAAAAACCACAAAAAACATAGACACATTTAATGCCAAAATAATGCATTTAATGCATTTAATATTTGTATTTAAGAATAATCCCCAGATTTTTGCACGATTTATTTAACAATTTTATGTCGCGCAAACTAAATTCTAGAAACAGGGCAACTGAGAGAATAGTTTACAAAGCGCAGAATGTCATCGAGCATATTTTTGAGATGCAAACACACGAATAGCAACTTTAAAAACTAGTATAATTCAGCATAAACCCCAATATAATTAATTATGTAAAAACATTTTTTTGCATCTCTTCCACTCTGATGTTTCAAACTATGCGACCCAACTTTGGTAACATAATTAAATACGTTGAATAAAACAGTCACAAGAAGACACTTTTTATATTATATTACGTTTAATTCTCTTGGTTTTATGTTCACTCTTCGAATACCTTAACTAAATAGAACTTATTTTTACGAGTATCATTATAAAACATTCAACTTACTTGTAAAGCGCGTACATAGTGGCTTTCTGCTTCAATTCCTTGGTTTTAGCATTCATAAAGGAGCATTAATTAACGCTTCTCAAAGACTGCTTTGCCTGATTCCTCATAACAAAAGTCGTCAAACTGGAATTGCTTTGAAATATTAAAAATGTTTTTCTTTACGACAACACCAGCTACGTATCCAGAACCCTTAAGTTGATAAAAACATTCACCGTCAGAACGTAAGTGCTCTCTTTGTCTTAATCTCTTTGGATTTAGTTAAAGCAAGACGGTATAATCCCCCATTCAAATACACGGCATTATTAATAACTTCCAGCGCGCCAACATCTACAAATAATAATTACCACCGTGCAGACACTTGCTAGTGAGATCAGTGATGCCAACCGTAACCGCGAGAGCAGCGAGTAATTTGTCGAAAGCCGCATGAGTTTTACGTTGGCAACAGTGTCTACTCATAGTGGCGAAGCATTTTTTCAATGTTGTCGCAATTTCAGTTAAAATATTTTTAAGAAAATATGTTGCTTTTGTTTTATAAACATTGTGTTTATATTTTACTGATTTGTTTTTAAGATCGTTAGATGTTTTTATCGATTTATTTTGATTTTTGATATTTTAGATGTCAAAATATTGAACAGTTTCTTGAAATTTCATCAGTTGATTAACACCATTTGACATTTGACATTTCTACATCTTTTTGGAAGAATCGAGTTTGTGTAGAAGTTCAAGCGAATTAACTGAATTTACTGAACTGAGTAAAATTTAATGAGGAAAGGAAATCAACTTACAAATCTATTTTTATTTCGTAATCAATAATGGTTATTAAATCGTTAATTCTCACAGTTAATTTGAATCAAAATACTGAAAATCTAATCTCCAATCCGTTTTATCAGTCTTAGAGTTTTATTGACTTTCAAAAGTTGAAATCATTTTTAACAAAAAGTGTTTGTTCAATTCATTAATTTCATTCTTTAAATGCCAATTACAATTTCTAAGGAAAAGTTACCAATAAAAAATTAAAACGCCATCCTCCTTTAGTGGTGAGGTTTTCGTTTTCTCAAATATGATATCGAATTAACTGTTGTTACGCCACTCAAAATATGTTTAAATCCACACAAAATCTAATCTTCTGCGGTTTTGACGATTAGGGAAATTAATCTAGAACTTAAGCAAAGAGAGCTTTAGGGGACTTCAAAAGTTAAATTGTCAAAACGTCTTTATTCCGACGGTTAAATCGGAGGCGAGTTAAGCATTTTAATCCGAGTTAAGGCGATCAGATTCTCCATCTCTCTCGACAGAGAGTTTGAGAGGGAGTGGGGGGAGTGAGAAAGAGGGGGGGGAGTCTTTGAGACTAACCGGATAAATATTTGATTCGCTGCGATGTGGAAGAGGAAGTGCGAGTTTCAACAACATTATGTCAAGACAGCAACTCTCATGCAGCAGATAGATCAAACACTTCAATATCATTCTCAAGGGGAGAGTACAATGTTACGTAGAAGGTTAACAAGCAGCTGACATCTATTAGGAGGTTTTCATACGTTGGCTCTGTTGGAAACAAAGTGTATCGTGTAAAATACTTCAGAGTCGGCTGAACCCGAAGGTAAACATTTTAGATAGTATTTCTACAATATCGCAATGATGCTTTTGATTATGAAAAATGTGAAAACTAAATTAGTGTAGGTTACCTTTTAGCCGACCTCAACAATATAAACACCAACTTTTAAAGACAATATTTTGGCCAAACTAGTTTTAAATCTTAAATAAATAGATATTTCAGAATTTCCACAAGTTTGGGCACAAAATTGTCGTTAAAATTTGGTGTTTATATTCCTTATGTCGACTAAAAATTTTTAGCTACACTAATTACTTTTTAGTGTACTAAACACTTTTTTTTTAGTTTTACTTTTAAGTGTTTTAGTGTTTTTAGTCTACTTTTAGTGTTTAGACATCCCTAGTTACGAATCCTCAACCAACTTCACCTCCTATAATGGCGCATCAATGGAGTAGAGGTGTTGAGGCCGCAATAGGACTACCAGTCCTGTAACGCCATAACAAAAAAATTACTTTTTAAATTTTTCGTTCCATTAAACTAAGTTTAACCGTGCAAAAGTTAAAGCGATATTTAGAAAATATTATCTCCAATGTTAAACTTTTAGCATTGACGTACACTGGGGGTGGGGACATGCGACTGGCCAGTCATCTGTCGTCGATGTCTAGTGACAAACGGAACCGCCCCGTTCTTACGTACAGACCAAGGTCAAATTCTTCACTCGTCCGGCTGAGATCGTCTTACATTTGGAAAGATTGCACGGAAAGCTGACGCAGCACAACAATAAGCTTAATTTAGCCCTATGCTATAAATATGAAGGCATATTGTAGCATTGAACAAAATTAATAATAATGTCTTCATATTGCCAGAATCGTCGTTAGTAGTGCGGCCTCAGACATCGGCGGAAGCATTCAGTGCTGCAGCTATAGCAGTCACGAGTCCCATACTGAGCGGTAGTCAATGCTTTTAGTATAAATACTCTTAAAATATTTACCATTTCTGCCACCAAATGTAGATTACATTATTTCTTTAAATCTTCTGGTACTTGCTTAGATCTATGAAACTTTCAAAGCAATTCAGTATTCTACCATGAGATAATGAGGCAGGGTGAGATGTCGACACAGATTCAGAGTAATACACTATGTTCAGCTATTTTGCTAGACATGAACATTGGAGGTCGTAAAAGTCATCATTGTCAACGCTTTTTCTCTAATTTACAACTAACTACCACAGAGAAGGTTTAATGAAAATATAAATTGGGAAAAAAGTCACAAGGAACTTATTTGGAGAGGAAAATGTAACCAAGCTGAAATAACTCAAATGACATCACCAATGAAACTCGAAATAGGCTAAACACAAGTCAAAACAACTGTTGCATATGCAATCTACCGAACAAAAACGCTCCAATGAAAAGTATTTGTTTATTGGGCCCAAAAAGGAAAGGCTCTATTTCTGATCTCATCTTTCAACAACACAGTCATATTTTTATTACACTACTTTTAAGGTGAAAGTAGCACCTCTCTTGACCATGGTGGTATTAACGACAGCACATCATCTGGAAACCGTGGAAATAAAGTACAGTTTTGTAACTTTATCTTTGCGATATCTCTCTCAAGTAACACAACGTACTCTGTTCTTGAATGTGTTTTTTGTTTTGTTTTCACACGAGCAGATTTAGAAAAAACGACGATGTGTAACGCTCAATTCAAGTTTACTCCACTAAATAATGTGCAAACAGGAGTACATTTTGACCGCTGATAAGAGTTCAAAATTTAAGTACGGTTATTTAACGATTATTATCGTATTTAACACTTTGAGGACGTACTAGAGGTCGATATATACGCCAGTGTGTAGCATTATTTAGTAAATAATTTGGTAATTAAAAAAAAATTTAGTATGAAGACAAAACTAAAAACACTTTAAAGAACCGAGCGCGTCTCGCTACCTTACCGAGGCCTCTTAAAAGCACCAATTTTCCACACTAAAATATACATTGCAACACCAAAAGCCGCTCTAAAACTGAAAACGCCTATCAATCATGAGCTCCAATCCCCAATAATCCTATTAAATATGCTCAGGGCGTCAATGGAGTGTCAGAATAATTCGAAATTAAACTCCGCGCGCCGGAGCGAGCGCGGGTAAATATTTGATGCGATGAAAGATGGCTGGCGTGAATCCGCCCGAAGGATAATTCTTTAGAGTGTGCTTGAACAACAATCTGTCCGCGTGGATTAGAGGCGCCATCCGTCAGGCGCCACCTCGCAGCCAGGTGACAACAGACTGCCTAGCGACGAGGCGGGGAGACAATCCCATGCGTTCGAAGACGAGATGCTGGAATATGTTGAAGACAATCTAGATGGGCTCATTATTATCTAGATTTATCTAGATAATTATTTTTTATATATTATATTATCTAGATAATTAAATAATTGGTTATCTTTATCTTTATATAGATAAAAATATTGTTATCTATTGGCAGTTATCTAGATATAAAATATAAAATTCAAAATGCATTGTGTATAAACATGTGTAGAGGAAACCACATATATTATAAATACGTAATTTCACATATATATTATCAACAATTGTACTTCTAATACTCGTAATAATTGACACTTTTATTGTAAACAACATCAGATGTCAGAAAGGTAAACAAAACACGGCCTCCTGGTAGATGTCAAACTTGCAAACTTCAGATTTCAGAAAAGTAAACAAAACACGGCCTCCTGTAGGCGTGAAACTAGAACAGCTGACTACTGTCAACATGACAATCTATCAGGAAGTTCAAACACTCATTATAAATGGAAAAAGAGCATTGTTAAGTCTCAAATAGGTATAATAAATCATATTTAATTGTTATCTGTATTTTAAAAGTAACTTCAACCAAATCAAACAACATTTAGTATTTTTATCCATGTAAAGAAAAGTATTGTACTTGGATCAAGCAGTTCCGGCCGCGGTCCATAAAAGAAAATATTTAACATGCAAAAGGATCACTTCCTGATCACACCTCGAGCTGGTAACATCTCCTCAAGATCTTTCAATAGTAGAATAATTATACCTAGATCAGTTCTAGGGATAATTCTTCTACCTTCCCAAACAATGTTATTTGCTAAGTGCCGATAAACTTGTTTCCAACAGGCTAATTATTATGCGACGCTTAGTGCCAAACATAATCATTATTTCACACACTCCCATTAATAGACAGTCTAATTATTATACCTTGCTCAGTGCCGGGTCTAATCATTACTCCCCATGGTAAATCATTACTCCTGGATTAGTTCCATGTGTAATTATTAACCTTTCCAAACAATATCATTTGCTAAGTGCCGATGATATTTGTTTCTTTCCAGAGCCAGGTTAATTATCATGTGACGCTTAGTGCCGAACCTGATCATTATTCATTCCGATTCAAACCCTCAAAAGTCAGTCTAATTATTATACCTTGCTCAGTGCCGGGTCTAATCATTACTCCCCATGGTAAATCATTACTCCTGGATTAGTTCCATGTGTAATTATTAACCTTTCCAAACAATATCATTTGCTAAGTGCCGATGATATTTGTTTCTTTCCGAGTCAGACTAATTATTATGCGACGCTCAGTGCCAAACATAATCATTATTTCCCTATCGTTTACCCAAGTCAATCATTATCTCTTGCTTAGTGCCGGATTTGATAATTACCGTCCGAACAATATTGCTTGCTAAGTGCCGGTAATCAGTTCACTCTATCTCTCCTCCAATCAAATCGGTGTCAATCAGGATATCCTCCTACCCACTCTCAATCTCTTTATATCTCAGACTAATCATCATTTCTTGCTAAGTGCCGGACTTGATCATTGTCTTCCGAATATGATTGCTTGCTTAGTGCCGGTAATACTGTTCCATATTATTTCCTCCCAGTCTCACCCAATATTCCATCCTATCTAACTAAAGTTCCGCTCAAGTGTGTGATCAATATCGTCATCCATCTCTGGATATAAAATCATTATACTATTCAACTTCAAGTATCAAGTAAAGATACATATATTCATCCAAGTACAACATTTTAACAAATCGAGTGTCGATAAAGGGATTGTTTGAATCAAGTGACATCAAATGTACCACGAATCGTGTCAATAAAACGCATCTTATTACTATTACGAACATTACCGCACGGTCTTATTACTGAAAGCTACCGGACGAACTCAACGCAAGTCCTGGCTTGACACAGTCACACTAGATGACTCACCAACGCCTTCAACGCCTTCAAGACTAAATTCAACAACTTTATTAGGTTAGAAATCCAATTAGCCATCTGCTAATTGGTTGGTGGCAGTAATCGCTATCCTAGGAAAGAACTATATCCTAGCAACGCCGAGAGCTCCGCTACACATGCACTTACCTCAAATTTCAGATGATATGAAAAAGGAAAATCATCTCCGTTTAGTCGCATTAGTTGGCTTGTTTTTACGGTCATATTTTTTAAAAACTCGAATTCCGAATTTATTATCCGCAAAAAATAGGGATCAGTAGTATTTGGTAATTTTTTTTATCTATTATCTATAACAATTATCTACATAATATTTTTTTATCTTTATATATTATCTAGATGATTTCTTGGAAATTTATCTATTATTTTATCTAGATAAATTTTTGGCATGTTATCTTAATCTTTATCTAGATAAAAATAAAATTATCTAATCACAACACTGATCGTATTGCATGCGAATTGATATGCGTATGCATGTTTCTGCTCTACAGACCTTGGAAAGAGCAGAAACGATATCTCTGTAAAATTTCAATGACTTTAGAAGTTAACGACAGATTTGTATGAAAATTGACAAAGAGCATCTGACTGGATATCGGAAGGTCGTGGGTTCGAGTCCCACTCAAGGAAAATCTTTTCATATTGCAGTTGGTATTTATTAACATCCACTTATCTGAGGTTATCAGTAAAAACTATATTTCAAGCACCCAAAATGTTTGTCCCGATGACCACAAAATTCGAATGTTTGACGACTCCGATTGTTTAAAATCACAAGAATCGCAAAACAATTAACAAAATATTATCTTCGACAATGTGCATATAATGTAAAATTATAATACCGTCTCTTAATTGTCAACAATTGATAACAATATGGGATTCAGTTTGATATTCTTACATATAGCCATGGTAACAGAAACCCAATTAATTGTGATTTGTATGAATCTCTTGTGCGAAAACAGTTGGAAGATATAAGGAAATCGAAGCGTCAAATCATCGTAGAAAGATGAATTTCTGCTCTCTGCTCGTTTGTCTCGTGACGTTCACGACGACCGACGGTAAATACCTGAACGACGTCCCCTTCCAAGCCATCTCGGCGCCCGTCGGGTCGTCGGACATGGCGGAATCCGACGCCAGGACGTCGATCGTCGACCAGTACATGAGCGAGGGTCGCTACTTCCCGATCGAGGCGGCGAACATGGGCGACACCGACGCCAGATCGGCGATCGACGGACATTATTTGAACGAAGATCGCTACCATCGCATTGCGGCGCCGATCAAAGCGTCAATCATGGCGGGAAACGACGCTCCGATGGACGGGAATTATGTGAATCAAGCTATGCCGTTGACGGTGAAGGCGGCCGAAGGTGACGGCCATTACGCGGGAAGCTACGCCGCCGCGGCGTCGGAAAGCGACGGCCATTACTCGAATGACGGCCGCTACATGGGGTCGCCGGCGGTGGTGGAGGCGTCGAACAGGGCCCTCAACGACGCTCGGGCGATAATGGACGCCATGCGTGGCGACGGCAACGTCGGCGTCAATGAGGCGTCGCATGACGGCGTCGAGGGGTCGCCGCGTGAAAACAATATGGTTCGTGGATAGTTGCTTTTATTTGGTACATTTTGCTAGATGATAAATTCATTAACAGAGTGGTGAAAGACATTATTATTTTGTTTTGAACTATAAAGTTCATAAACCGGATTGTTTTCTCGTATTATTATATTATTTCGTGGGTTTTATTTCAAAGATTAAAACATGGATATCATTTCAAGTCTATTACATAGAATTTAATTTAATTAAATAATTAATAAATTTTATTAAATTTTATTTTAATGTCGAATTTAATTCCTTTGCGGATATAGATAATAATAATAAATAATAAAGAAAACGTTATGGAATTCCCTCCATAAAATGACGCAGACTCTTGATATTATCATGATATCTACGTGGGTAATTTTATAATTTCTCTTTCAACAAATACTTTACCATGGAAATACGATTGGTTTGGTTTGAAATGAACACAACATTCTGACACAAACACTTGTAAGAGTCTGTGACAATGTAGTGTAGGTAACGGAAACATAGCTCTTTCCTTCACTGCTCTCTGTGGTTCACACTCAAGTAGCTGATGTACGTTGGAACGAGGTGATTTCTGCTCAAGGTGGATCGAGCATCGTTGAGCTCGAGAGCGCTCGGCTCAAGAGCTGGAGCGGAGTGGTCAGATCGTCAGATAGCCATGTATGTCATCCGGAGCGAAAAGTGAACACACTCTTGATATACCTAAGTACTTCGCAGCTTGTTCCCCCGATGACCTTGAGAAAAAGAGACTTGGACACTTAGGGGTGTTTACGATATACGCAATAGGACACAGTGATCGGTTATGACGACGATTACATCACAGATAATCTAAGCAGAAGCAATGTTTTGGACCTGAAGTTGTATACTACGTAAGAAACTTCCTATACAGTCTTTTGCCTGCTGACACCAGAGAGAACAAACTGTGCTGAATTTAAATGAGATTATTCAAGTGCAAAATTCTCCGATATTGTCCATGTGTAGTCCTGTTTGGACGCGAAAGGACTACGAGAAATACTTAAAAACATCGTATCATATTTTATAAGAACTAAGTACGTGTTTACGAAATCTTTTACATCAAGGTCTAGAAACCTCTTAGAACGTTTTCCCAATTCCATTCTGATGGAATACGGCTCACGGTCATAAGGATTAACATTGCATTGATTCGAATTCCATCAGAATTGGGAATTTATTAGTTGTAGCATATGGTAAAGGCAAGGTTCTTTAGAGTGTCTACATGAGAATGTAATACGACCTAGTTGTCCCTAACCCAATCCATTTCCTTCCCACAGCTAAGCTCCCGTGGCCTCCAACCACGCTCCCCCGTCGTGGTGCCAGCTTCAGCCATAGCGCCGGTCATAGCGCCAGCTGTAGTCAAAGCACCGCCAGCTGCAGTCGTGGCCGCAATCAAAGCGCCGCCAGCTGCAGTCGTGGCCGCAATCAGAGCGCCGCCAGCTGCAGTCGTAGCGCCAGTCAAAGTCCTACCCTCCATCAACGAGCCAGCCCCCGGCATTCGTCGCGCCGCCGCCGCCAACCCTCGCGAGTGCACCGCCGCCCCCACCAAGCCTCTGCCGGGCATGCCGACCACCCCCGCCCCCGACACCACCACCGCCGACCCTAACGCCGGCGGCAGCAGCAAGCGTCCCGTCAACTGCACGACGCCGATGCCGCCGCCGCCCGGCATCAACCTCCAGAACGGCGAGGCCGAGTACAGGAAGATCGTGAAGCTGCGCGCGCAGCAGGAGTCCAAGGTGATCGCCGAGCTCGAGGAGGTGAAGAGGGCGGAGCTCGTGTCGGTGGCGATGCAGAAGAGGCTCGAGGAGGCGCTGAACGAGGTGAAGTTCTTGAAGTCGGAGATTCACAGCATCCAGCAGGAGGCGGAGAAGGTGGCGGTGTCGACGAAGCAGGCGCAAGTGCGGCTCGCCGAGCACGACAGGAAGAAGTTCGAGTCCAGGCAGAGGGTTGACCAGCTCTACACGCAGATGACCAACGTCGAGGTACAGCACTCTTGGCATTATGTCGTCCGGGTTGTGCTGGCTTTCCATGCGCCGTCATCTTCCGTCAACGTCCGACACCGTCCGACGAAAACGACCACGTGACCCTTCTCGACCAATCAGAGCCATCCCCAAAAATCTCGGACGGCGAGGGATTGGTCGAGACGGGTCACGTGATCGTTTTCGTCGGACGGTGTCGGACGTTGACGGAAGATGACGGATCATGGAAAGCCAGCTTTAGCCGTAAGCAAACCGTTACGAGATCGGAGGGATATATTTACACGTGGTACAGTCATGCTCATATCTTAGGTTCAAAACGCAACAAGTGTGTTGAATAGATTTTTATCAATATCTTTTACCAATGTTATTGTTAATAAAATAAGTCTTTGTACGAGTATTCAGAACTGATCAATGAAAATAATTTCATAGCTTGGAATGGCTTAATATTTTTATTTTGTCCTACAGACGTTTAGTGCCTGAATATTAGTACAAATATGGCACTAAACGTTTGCATGGCGAAATAAAACTAATATTCCATTAAAAACTATAAAATTATTTTCATTGAAGAGTTCTAAAGACTCATACAAAGCCTAATTTTATTAACAATTGCATTGGTAAAAGGTATTGATAAAAATCTATTTAAAAAATCTTCTAGACCACGCTCACTACCCAGGCGTCTTAACAGTCCTGGTGGAAATTCCATATTCCATACACGATTTTATACCAATCACATATTTTCATCCAATGACAATGTTTTTATTGATAGAGCTTGCTTTGAAGCATGCAATGCCACCCCTCTTTTATCTCAAATGCTAAATGATTTGCATTTGTTGCGTTTTGATCGTTAGCTACTTCGTCCGACTTGTCCTTGAGCGAATCGGTTCAAACTCGTAGGAATATAATATTTACAGGTCCCATTCGTCTAATATCATTTGTTGCACTTATGTTGACTGCCATTGATAAATATATAGATACAATATATGTGTACGTATGGTGATGTAAGAAAATTACTCCAACTCGGGTACCCAACGCGTTCTTTTCCGCACGCGTTTGCAGATAGTATTTGGCCACATTCAGCGAAAAATATTTAAGTCTTGGAATTTTAATATGTAAAGATAAGAATAAATTCGTAGAGCTTAATCTTCTCAGTTTAACATTTTATGTTTTGGAATTGCTACTTATATTTTATTTTGCGAAATAGCTGGCTAATTCTATTTTATTGTTCCGATAACACCGGAACAATAAACACCTTCACACAGAAATGTAAAAGTTTAATTTTAATCAAGTCAGCGTTTTGGGAACTGTATTCGGTTTCTCGTGCAGTCGATGCTAAATAGGCTGGTAGCATTCCCCTGGTTGCTAGGTAACATACCGCAAACCGCAATCTTGTATCGTATTTTAAATACAGTTGTGGAAGATAGATATAAAAAGAAAGACGGATATGGTATCACATATTATACGGAAATAATATCAAGAAAGATACACAATGATTATTTATTATTTACGGAAATCTTATCTGACGTCACAGCTAACTAAAATATAACTGGGGGACAGATTCTTTCAATTAATAAGTAATAAGTAATCATTATCTTTCTTGATAAATATCCTTACATTATTTGATACTATTTATTCTTCCATCATTCTGCCACAAATGTATTTATAATACGAATATTCAATTGAAAGAATTGCCTGTTCCCAGCAAAATAAATTGATCACTTATTCAAGAAAGGGCGTCAGTTTATTTTGATGATTCAGAGAAAATAATGATAAACTGTCCTGGACTAATGCCCTTTCCTAACAAATTTCGTAAAAAAAATATCTGATTTTAGCCATTAGGAGTACTAGGAGACACACTTTCTTGATAAAATGTGTGTTCACATGCGATTTTTTAAAAGTTTATTTCACTTTTTTTTTGGACTGACGCCCTTTCTTGAATATGTGATTCAAATAATATTGAGGTCTGTTGCCATAGAAACCTGGGTGATGCAACTTCCCTATCCTGAATGCATCAGTGAGATCTGTGACGTCATATGCATTGACTCTTGCTTAAGGTCGACGACTGCAAGAAAGAGGCTAAATGCGCCGACAGCGACGAGGCCGCCAACCGCTACAACGAGATCCTCAATCAGATCTTCGTGGCCGAGGCGCGCGTCAAGGTGGAGGCTGTGGGCGCTGCCCGGGCGGAGCAGGACATGCTGGGGGAGCACCGGCGTCTGGAGGAGCTCCTCAACCAGCTGATCGCCCTCCAGGCCGACGTGCACACCCTCCAGCTGGAGGCGACCAAGGACGCGAAGAACGCGCGCGACACCCAGGAGTTGATCTCCATGCACGACGCCAAACTCCACGAGGAGAGGAAGAAGGTGGGGGCGGCGGTGGCGTTGGAGACGGACATCTTGAAGTACCTGGCGATGCATCACAGCTGTCTCAAGAAGGAGGGCGCGTGAAGTGTGCGAATAGGGACAGTGGTGTGCGAATAGGGGCACAATTGTGTGCGAATAATGACAGTGGTGTGCGAATAAGGACAGTAGTGTGCGAATAAGCAGGTTGAGAAAGCACGGTCTAAAGGACCGTTGAGTTGTTACCAAATTTGTAGACGATTTTTTGCTATATTTATTATTTTATTAAAGGTTTGAATGGAATGGAAGATGTTTTACTATTCTTTTATTATATTTGGATTCCAATGATTCAGGACCCTCCCAATGATTCTCAATTTGAAATTACCTACTTATTGCACAAATTTAAAAGTCTAATCCAAAGGAAATGAGGGCGCGCCAAAGATAGGACGATAATTTTGTCCGCCGTAAGCGCCACCATCGTTTTGAGGGCAAGTGTTTCATCTTTACTGAAATTCTTTGGTTTCAGTATCTTTGGATTACACAACAGCTGATTTTGTTGACAGCTTGACAGCTGACAGTTCAGTAAAAAATAGTCGTTCAAAAGTTATTCCACGCCTAGTAAATAATCATTTAAAGTTCCATTGTTACCCTAAAGTCATTGGAAATCATCAGTGTAAGTAGAAAACTATTAATAACAAGGAAATGTGTGGTTATTAGACTGAAGCCGCCATTTTTCAATGAAAGTCACCGCCGCCTATAGTTAGATGACAAACAGCCCGCTAATCTTACGAACTTGCCTTTGCCCTCAAAATGCATGTGCTGCCATCTGCTGGTTGTTTCGCTTTGCACATGCCCTAAAGCCAATGATTCTTAAACATTCAGTCAATGACTTTGTTGCCTATACAATACGCAATACGTCTTCATAGTCTAATTTAAAAAAAACATGACAGGCGTCCTCTGTGGTGATATTGAATTCGACCAAACTCCATCCCAAGCTGTGAAATTATAATATTATGTATAATTCAATCAAATCTGTAACTATATTATTCATAGTTGTTGATGTTATCTTGTGGATAACATTTCTGAATATCTGCCGTATAGTATTCGTTTCAGGTGATATTTTGGTAGAATTATTGATTTCCTCTGCAATAGACCAATTAAGAAAATATCTGGGTGGCTCTGGTTTTTAAATAAATTCTCATGCAGTTTGGTTTTCAAGATGTCTATTGGTGTTTTACAACAATGAGTTACAACAAGATTACTCATCTGGAAAATCATGTTGCATGTGAAATTCATTAGAATCCAGGGCTATCCATTATTTCTGAATTGGTCTATTGTAGGGTCCGGAGATATATTAATCCAAAGTAATCACTTCTTTTACAAAAACCCAACTATATAAACCTCCATTTTAAAGTTAAATCTGTCACACGTGCCAACATCATGACCACTCTAAGGAGAAATATGATGTTTTGCATTGGCGATGTAAAACAAAAGAAGCGTATGAAAAGGGTACTTTCCATGACGTTTAAATTCAACGCCGTTCACGGGACATACTGGACCAATCACAGTCAAGAATGTAAAATATCTCGGAATACCGGCGAGAAATGTTTTGACGTCGTGCTTGAATACAGTAGGTATGTTCTATAAAGTTTTAATTAAAAGCGGTTTCCGTCTGCGACAGGTCAACACTGGGAAGGTTCCATAATCATAGGCCGCGACCAACCGTCAATCCGCTTCCATTCTTCATCATCATCTCTCAATCATTCATAAAGATTCATCAGTCTGCATTAGCCTTGTTGCAGAAAGTGTGACGTTAATTATAAAAAAATGTTGCTATGTGAACTCATGGTAAACTTTAATGCCGGCATGAAAAACCATAAAAAGAGGTAAATTAATTTCATTATTTTATTCATTGCAAAAACATTGTATACACAGAGAGAAAATGAACAGGAGGTAACTAGCTTTTCAGAAAAAAAGAATATTTAATATGTTTTTAATTAAAAATGATAACAAAACTACATATGAAATGACTAAAACCGACTATTCATGAACTAAAAATGCAATGATTTAAGAGTACTAATCACAAAATGACTACAATGGACCCAAAAAACTTAATAAAAAACTGTCTGAAAGTACACAAAAGGTTCGTTTTTTGATTTATGAAATGTATGAGGTGCGCTGGAAGTACATTGAAAGAGTACCTACCGATGCCACCAATTGTAGTTTTACAAAACATTTTTTTCAAAACTTCCCCTCGGGAAAACTTAACCTCAAAATCAAAACCACACTCGTAATACACTTCGAGACGTCTAAATGAAAATATAAAAACTCAGCCCTTTTGTGTACAAAACAATACACCTTAGACAGCTCAGGAAACGGGAAGGCATTGTTAAAACAGCTTACCCAATTTCACGTCTCAACAAGTCTGAAAACAAAACTCGCGATCTCTTACGCGAAGAGAATGAAGATGCGCTTTGAAAAGTATGCCAAACAAAACGCCTGGGAGAATGCACCAATTAGACCTCCAGGATGCCGTGGAGGACAATGTCGACGTCACAGTGGCGGCGGTGACACATCTGGGTCAGCGGGGGGGGGAGTGACGTCACGACAGCGAGTGTAAACACTACGTCGCTTCAGATATAGTCTCTTGGCATGATGCTGGGGGTGGATGTTAAGACGGCTGGGTAGTGAGTTTGACCTTGAAGAGTTTTTTAATCGATTTTTATCAGTATCTTTTACCAATGTAATGGTTAACAAAATAAGGCTTTGTACGGGTATTCAGAACAGTTCAATGAAAATAATTCCATAGCTTGTAATGGTTTATTAGATTTACTTTGTCCTACAGACGTTTAGTGCCAGAAAATTAGTAAAATTATGGCACTAAACATCTGTTGGACAAAATAAAACTAATAACTTATTCCAAACTATGGAATTATTTTCATTGAACTGTTCTGAATACTCGTACAAAGCTTTATTTTGTTAACAATTACATTGGTAAAAGATATTGATAAAAATCGAAACTCTTCTAGGTCTAACTCACTACCCAACCGTCTTAAGTCGAGAAGATTATTTATTTTGTTCGGTAAAGGAAACTTGGTGTAAAAATCGTCGCATGAAGTTTTCTAAATAAAGAATGTTTTGAAAGTTGGAATGCAGTCGAGCTTTACGTTACGTGAGAAGGATAATAAAATTCATGCAAAGGTTCGAAGTCTATCAGCTTTTAGAGCTTTTTAACTTATACAACATCTTTGGTGGAACTTTTTCATCCTTTTAAGTGTAGTTTTGACAGCTTAAAATCAATATAGACTGTTATATATCCAGCACGTGGAGCTTTTTTGTTTAGATTTTATTATCCGTCTCTGCGAGTAGCAGAGAGGGAAACGGCATAATGTTGAAATGTTTTATGACGTCTTTGTGATAAATTTTGTAGTTGTCGTCAGTTGTTTAATTAGTTTAACTCGTGCTCGCTTATCAACGCGGTACACAGAGCGTTTCCCTAGTATAATTACGTGCATATTCAATTATTTGATCCCCAATAATCCCAACTATCCTCGTATTTTCAGACATCACGCAGCTAGAACACAAGACAAATACAATATGGATTTCCAGCTCAAAGGATCACGAAATAATATCAACATACATTTTGAAAATACTCACGTTCCCTTTTCATAACTTCTTTGAGAAAACGGCAAAGAAAATGAGCTGCAGATTTACATAATCCCAATGGTGCGAACGTCGCCCCCTCTATTCGCCGGTTTCATTGAATTAAAGGTTAATTCCAGAGCGGGCTAGAGTCTAGCTAATTGGACCGGTTAAGCGGAAGCCCCTTCATGCAAAGCACTTAATTATATTACTGTGAAAGAAATGTTAACTCTTCGTATCATACCTAATGATGAACCTCCCCCCAACCCCCACCCCTTCCACCCAGCGGGGGAGGAACTTTGCCATGAATCACATCAAAGGCTTATGAAAAGGCTGGAATATGTTTTTTAATTATTATTATAAGGTTTCTTTTGAAAGGGAATTTGAACGGCATTTTTTTCTGATCAAATATAATTTTCATGGTAACGAAACTTCGCCACGAATTAAATGTTTTAATAAAGAGTCGTTTGAAAAGTTAGAACAGAAGAGAAATGTGTATTTTACTCGTCAAAACAGTGGTTATTGGACATTGTGGAAAGCACAACTGGAACATATTGGCTCGGTCTGTATCAAGCTTCAGCTGCGCTAATGGTTACACAGTAGACAGTGATGGAGCCCAGCATTGGATATGGTGTGAATTTTATAGAGATGTTTGTTTCTGAATTGAATTACTTATTCAAGAAAGGGCTTCAGTCCAAAAATAATGAAATTGCCTTTTTTTAAATCGTCTCTAAGCATGTATAGACACACATTTTAGCAAGAAAGGGCATCAGTCCCAGTATTCCTAACCAGAAAAAACACTCCGTGTAAAAATACCAGCCAAGTCTCTTTAACTATAAAAAAAATAGAAGAAATCTAAAAATTCAGCACTGAAAAGGAGTGATATCAAAAAAGGAGCCAAGTCAACGAATTTTCCAAATTTTAATCGTACCATTGAAATAAAAATATCAACCCCCGAGAAATACTTAAAAAAAGGACTTGGCGCATCGTTTTTTTAAAGACACTTTTCTATCCTAAAAGTATAGGAAGAACTCTACAAGTATATTTTCCTGAGTATATCACATTCATTATCGACGAATCATACTACGTTTTAATATAACTAGTACTCTTACCTACTGGCAGTTTTGGTATTTTGTCAATATTCAGAGGAAATAAACGGATAAACGAATAACGAATAAACGGAAGCGGCCTAGTCTATTCGTTATTGCCACTATTTCTAGGGTCATATTAATCAATCATACTTCTCAATATCGTGACTGAGGGAAATAGCGAAAGCGCTCATTACAAGAAGGCCGTCAATGAGATTTGTATAAGTGACTAGTGCACTGAGCCATGCTGCTCAAATAATTACTGACTAGATTTTTATCTAAAGTAATACGTTATGTAATTTATGAATTTTTTTGGTATAAAATGTTAATTAATAGCAATTAATTACACGGCGAGAAGGTTCAAAGTATAATGCTGTAGTAGGTATGTTGATGTACCCACAAAACTATAGGTACCTACCAATCACAAACACAACTGTTCTGTATTTATTGCTTGTAAGACAATGCTATGTTTCTTTGCGTACTTATATTTAAATTTAAAATATTTTACAGAATGTTCAATATTTAATTTGAAAGTTTTGTCCCAATTTTTCTAGGCATTTCTGAACTACGTAGTATGTGAGTGGCATAAGCTTAAGAATAGAAAAATTTCTTTAAAAAAACGATGCGCCAAGTCCTTTTTTTAAGTATTTCTCGGGGGTTGATATTTTTATTTCAATGGTACGATTAAAATTTGGAAAATTCGTTGACTTGGCTCCTTTTTTGATATCACTCCTTTTCAGTGCTGAATTTTTAGATTTCTTCTATTTTTTTTTTATAGTTAAAGAGACTTGGCTGGTATTTTTACACGGAGTGTTTTTTCTGGGATATCACTTCTTTTGTTAGTTTATTCATACAGCTTGTAGCACATGTCCGAGCAGGGACTAATTTCTTTAAAAAAATACGCCTCAACCGATTTGGTTACTATGAAAAGTTGCGTTTGGTATAAGATGAAAATGATTATCCAAGAAGAATAGCTTAAGTTTCGTTATAATCGATCCAGCCGTTTTCGATACATGACGTCACTTCCGGTTTTGAAATAGCGGCCGAATTCCGGTATAGGTAATAAGAAAACAATCTAGTTTTATCTAGTTGATACCTTCATGAACGACCATCTGAATTCCTAGTCCCTATATTTCCGTAAAATCGGTCATGCCGTTTGTAATATATGACGTCACTTCCGGTTTCATTTAGTGGTTCCTGCCGCCATTTCCGGTACCATTAATTTATTTATTCATTTTTCACAATTGATTTTTCAAATAAATAGCAGAATGAATACGCAGGAGCTAGTTCAGTTGCAATCGGTACAGGCGTTTTAGATATATGACGTCACTTCCGGTTTCAGGAATGGCGGCCGAGAACACTGCTACCTTGAATATATAAATTGTATTGTCTATGTTACAATGTAAGTTAATTATGTACGTATTTTAAGTATAATTTGTTGAAATAAGTTAAATATTGCGTATTTATGACGTCACTTCCGGTTTAGAAAATAAGAAAATAATATTTTTTTTATTGATACTTCATATAGATGACCATCTAAATCGAATGGCGCTAATTTCGTTCTAATCGGTCCAGACGTTTTTGAGTTATGACGTCACTTCCGGTTTAAAAATGGCGGCACAAAAAATCACAAGAGGCAAGGTATCATCAGACGCCAAAAGTGCATATGTGGTAAAAGTTTCAGGTCGATCGGTTTAGCCGTTTAGGCTGTGGCGCTGTCAACAGGGTTTCCTGATATCATCAGAATCATCATCTTCAGAATCAGAAAGTGGTGTAATTTCACTGTTTTCTCGGTCCTCTAGCGCGCAAATGGCATAACCTATTGTTCCCAAATTTGGTATATGTAGTGGGGTGGGCCATAGCTCGAAATTAAGACATTTCACAACAATGTGAGATTTTCCAATTTTAAGATCCAGTAGGCCGAAAATGCCATGTTGTTGCTTACAGTAAAAGTGTTTGGTCTGCTCCTCAGTTTATTAGGCATTTACGGTATGTTGAGTGACTGTGAGTGTATAGTACGACTTGGCTGGGTGGAGCGACCGCTCCACTAGATTACTAAAATCCGATCTCAATTTACGAAATTTTCCAGGAAAGGGCATCAGTCCAGGACAGTTTATCATTGTTTCCTCATTGTTTTTCTTGAATAATAAGTGATTCAATTTCGTGATAACTTTTGACATATTAAACTAATGAAAAATTTAAAAATAACTTGGGTCTTACTTAGCAATATAAACACCAACTTCTACAATACGTGGGTCCAATCTCGACAAATGTCCCTATTGTTCAGCTTTGATTCAAGTTTGGAACCAAATTGTGTGTTTATTAGTTGGTGTTTATTGCTGAGGTCGGCTAAACATTATCTATGTATACTTAACACATTTGAAGGGTACAGGGAAAGAACGCTTTAAGTCCATTTCTTGAAAAAATTGGGTTTAAGGTCATCTTCAGTGATTTTTATGAGCTTTCAGAATATACCCTCGGTTTTTTAGAAAACGTTGCCACAAAGTCTTGAAAAAAGCAATTGAAATATCGATTTGCATGAAAGATAGATACAAGTTTCAACATAAAACTTCGCTTCTCAGTTTCATCCGAATGTGACTTATAGCTTTTTTGTGACTTATATTTTCATAGGTTCAAATGTTATGATGAATTTAAGAAATATCTCTAATGTTTAACGTAGAGATTTTCACTTTGGGCTGGATTCAATATAAAGGTACAATAATGGTAAACATATTATCTTTTGATTTCATTGAGCGAGCGACTCCTTTTGACTCTTTTGACACGGACCTCTTTCTTTTTTTTTTGCTGCTACCAGGAGCAATGAAAGTTGCACCGTTTCACCGATCGATCTGAAATTTTGCACACATGTAGAGACAACCTTTTCTGTTTGCTGACCCTGTTTTTAAATCCATTGATTGGTTAAAATTTAAATAAACATCTCCTGATAGGCTGAAAAATTAAAATGGTCTTCGATAAATCTGATCAAACTCATATTTTGCATGGTCATTAAGACCAACATTTTCTCTTATTTTACACATTTTTATCCCAATCAGTTAAGAACGTATGAACTTATTGACATTTTTAATAGCTGTCAGTTATGAAGTATCGAAATGATTGTTTTCCAGTGCCAATTGAATTGAATCTGATTTGCTATATGTACCAGGGTGCTTAGATGCTATTTTCAAGTTTCGATGAAAAGCATATACTTTTATGTTGATTGAGTGGAATTCAATATGGATGTATGTTTTCTGTGCGTTGTGTACGCATTTCCGGTTCGAGAATTTGCACGTACCCGTGCTCGCTCATCAACGCGTTACACTGAGCATTTTCCTAGTACCAAAAACACCATATAGTAGGTACTTTAGGAGACAGAAGAGAGAAAACTTTTATTTAATAAACAAAACACTGTCATCAGACATGACTGCCACTAGGACACAGTATAGTAAAATAATAAATTGAAATTGAGAATAATAAATGACTAATGGCTAATATTATAACTAATATTGATTATAAAGATGATTACGTAAAATGGAAATGGAGCCCTTCAATGATAAAATGCTAATGTGTGATATAAATGATTTACTAAATTTAAATGCCTTGCAAAAATCCTTAAAAAAACTGGTGATGGTTCCTCTTGCTCCGATGAGCAGTCCAATCACCTCTAACGACGTGGCTCCGTACTTCTCCAGGAAGTACGGGATGGTGGGATTGTAGATGTCTTTCTTCTCTGTGTCTACGTCTTCGCTCTGGCCGGCGTGCGTCTCGAAGCGTATGGTCGGATCCATGATGTAGCCGCGACGAGAGACTGGATCAATGGCAATGATGTCGATGCGCCGATTGCTCTCGTCGACAGCTACACCATGCACCTCTTCGGCGACTTCCCATCCTTTCTTCTTTAGCTCGCCGGCGATAGCCGATCGGATGGAGTGGTGGCGTGTGTTCCGGAGGAGTTCTCCATGTTTGCAGAAGCCAAGAACGTGAGGGAGGGTTTCGATCTCGATGCCGCAACGGCGACATCGGATTCCGTTCTGGCTTCTTCCATGGAGAACTCGCACCGGAGCAACATTGGCAGTCATCTTTATGGCATCTCGCCATTCAGAGCTCGACAGGCCGTTCATCTTGGAGATCCATGTGTTTGCTGGTGTATATTCCTTATTAAGAATCGCTCCACGACCCTATTGTGGAAGCTCACACCATTTGTCGTATTCAATTGAGCGCAGATGATCTCGAATCGCTGTTGGATGAATCTTGTTGTTGTTGTCATTAGTAAATGATCTTGGCATACCCAGCTTATCAAAACAATTAAGTTTCTCTTCGGTCAGATTTCTTGTTGCTAACACATACGGGTTGTTGTTTTTTTCCAGAACATTGCAAATGTTTATCTTTTGAATGAACGCTTCCCACTTAGCTCTGAAGACATTCAGGCCTTTGTACTTATAAGATGAGTACAACATGGAGTCAGGGGTATCGAAGGGTAGGGCAATAATTTCCTTGATTGTACTTCTGATGATTTTATCAAGATCTTCTAAATAGTACATGGGTAGTTTAGATACAGGGGCATTCTGTAGAGGATACACTAATGTCGGAAATATATATTGAGTCAGCATGTTTAATTTCTGATGGGGCTTTAGTAGTGGAGATGCTACTAAATCTTGAAGAGTCGATTTTAGTTCAGTTATCAGTTTTGAACTATTGAACACCACTGTCTGACAGAAGTTTATGCCCAGGTATCGAATTGTATTGCTTTTAGTTCAGTTTCCTCATCAAGGTAAATATTCTGATTTTGAAGAATCCCTCCTTTCACATTAATGACAAAAGATTTGGAGTTGTTAAGTTCGAGTCCTAGCTGTGACAATCGTTGCCGAACCATGTTTGTGAGTGTTGCAGCCGATTCTTCATTCTTGGTTACAACCACTAAGTCATCTGCAAACCCGATTACAGAAATAGGGTTAAGTCCATCAACTAAATTGAACCCGTATTCATTTGCAACATCAGGTTCAGATAATTCATCTAGAATGTGGTCTGTTGCTAAATTGTAGAGAGTCGGAGACAACGGAGCTCCTTGCATAACTCCACGAGTGAGTGTGATAGGTTTGGTCTTTTGATTATTAGCCTCTACTCTTGTCACATTATCTGTTTGAAGATTGATTATTAAATCTTGTAATTTCGTAGGAAGGGATGACGCACGAATAGTTGAGATCAAATGATTATGGCCTATATTATCAAATGCTTTTGTGATGTCAAGGAAAGTCAATGTTACGTCTTCTTTTTTAGCCTTTGCGCGTTCTAGAATCGCACTAACAATGGATACGTTGATGTATGTCCCTGGAGATGATGTAAAGCCCCTCTGATTTTCATTAAATGATATATAACGACGCAATAATTTGTCCAAAGCCCTTTCAATGGATCGACGTAATACAGAGCAAATCGATATTGGACGCCAGTTTGCGGGTTTCTCTGGGTCTCCCGATTTATGTATTAATATTGTTCTAGCCACTTTAAAGCAGGTAGGAACCCATCCTGAGGTAAGCATTATATTGCCAATCAAAGCCAGTATTTGTATCACCCGATCAGATTTGACAATGCGCATCAGTACATGATCGGGCCCAGGTGCTGTGTCGGCACGAATTGATCTAACAGAGGATGTAAGAAGTTCAATAGGTATTGTTGGATTGAATGTTCGGTTAATTTCAAGCATGTCAGAGTCAGAGACCGATGGTGGATATTCTTCTCGCATGTGGTCATTAGGTAATGAATACCTTGCTTGAAATTCAGTTGCAAGTTCTGAACTATTGATTCGACACTTCGGCTTCTTGTTGTCCACTATCATCTGCAAGGCCTTCCTGCGCTGATTATAAAACAAATACTGAGTCTTTTGGTAAAGATAGGCCTCTCTTCGTTTAATTCTTTCGCGCTTAGATTTTCTTTCCGGGTTTGTTGTTTCTTTGTAACGCCTATCATTACACTTGAAAGTTCCTTTTTTCCGTGCGTTATAATAACGTGTCGCTGGGTTCTTTGGTCCGGGTAGAAGATGCATTGCTTGTGAAAGATAATCGGAAAACTCTTGAACTCTCTTGCTGAGCTGCTCCTCAGAATTACACGGTTCTTGGAATGTTTTAATCCACGAATCAAGATCAGCATGCAATTGCTTGGTATCTTCAGATATTGAATCTGATGTTGAAGTAGGAGATACCTCTTCTCTCTCTTCAGTGATGGTTGGTGGTTTTTGGTAGCGCGCTGCTATCTTCTCTCTATGTTGATGAGGATGCGCCCTTGTAATGTGTGCAGAAAGACCTTTATACAATTTCTTGCAGAAAGGGCACGGGATTCTCGTATCGGGAGGAACACTCTCTTCAGCTGTTGCAGCTAGCTCATCACGTGACTCTTCTGATGATGAGCAATGTGGCTGTGTCACATTGTCTGAATGGTTTGACTTACATGTAGTAGCAGCTTGAGTTTGATCTTTTTGTGAATCTGCCCCCGAGGCTTCACTAACGGAACGTTCTGTGACTTTTCCCGCGATTTTCCATCTAGAACGCTTATTCCTGATGTCACTGCCACCCAGATGCAACGTCACTGCGTGTCATCTCTGGATGCTGGCTCCTCATGACCCGACGAGGACCGGGCTGGGGGCGGGAAGTTATTCCTGATGTCACTGCCACCCAGATGCAACGTCGTTGCGTGTCATCTCTGGATGCTGGCTCCTCATGACCCGACGAGGACCGGGCTGGGGGGTGGAAAGTTATTCCTGATGTCACTGCCACCCAGATGCAACGTCACTGCGTGTCATCTCTGGATGCTGGCTCCTCATGACCCGACGAGGACCGGGCTGGGGGCGGGAAGTTATTCCTGATGTCACTGCCACCCAGATGCAACGTCACTGCGTGCCATCTCTGGATGCTGGCTCCTCATGACCCGACGAGGACCGGGCTGGGGGCGGGAAGTTATTCCTGATGTCACTGCCACCCAGATGCAACGTCGCTGCGTGCCATCTCTGGATGCTGGCTCCTCATGACCCGACGAGGACCGGGCAGGGGGGTGGGAAGTTATTCCTGATGTCACTGCCACCCAGATGCAACGTCGCTGCGTGCCATCTCTGGATGCTGGCTCCTCATGACCCGACGAGGACCGGGCAGGGGGGTGGGGAGTTATTCCTGATGTCACTGCCACCCAGATGCAACGTTGCTGCGTGTCATCTCTGGATGCTGGCTCCTCATGACCCGACGAGGACCGGGCAGGGGGGTGGGAAGTTATTCCTGATGTCACTGCCACCCAGATGCAACGTCGCTGCGTGTCATCTCTGGATGCTGGATCCTCATGACCCGACGAGGACCGGGCAGGGGGGTGGGAAGTTATTCCTGATGTCACTGCCACCCAGATGCAACGTTGCTGCGTGTCATCTCTGGATGCTGGCTCCTCATGACCCGACGAGGACCGGGCAGGGGGGTGGGAAGTTATTCCTGATGTCACTGCCACCCAGATGCAACGTTGCTGCGTGTCATCTCTGGATGCTGGCTCCTCATGACCCGACGAGGACCGGGCAGGGGGGTGGGAAGTTATTCCTGATGTCACTGCCACCCAGATGCAACGTTGCTGCGTGTCATCTCTGGATGCTGGCTCCTCATGACCCGACGAGGACCGGGCAGGGGGTAGGAAGTTATTCCTGATGTCACTGCTACCCAGATGCAACGTGTGTCATCTCTGGATGCTGGCTCCTCATGACCCGACGAGGACCGGGCTGGGGGCGGGAAGTTATTCCTGATGTCACTGCCACCCAGATGCAACGTTGCTGCGTGTCATCTCTGGATGCTGGCTCCTCATGACCCGACGAGGACCGGGCAGGGGGGTGGGAAGTTATTCCTGATGTCACTGCCACCCAGATGCAACGTCGCTGCGTGTCATCTCTGGATGCTGGATCCTCATGACCCGACGAGGACCGGGCAGGGGGGTGGGAAGTTATTCCTGATGTCACTGCCACCCAGATGCAACGTTGCTGCGTGTCATCTCTGGATGCTGGCTCCTCATGACCCGACGAGGACCGGGCAGGGGGGTGGGAAGTTATTCCTGATGTCACTGCCACCCAGATGCAACGTTGCTGCGTGTCATCTCTGGATGCTGGCTCCTCATGACCCGACGAGGACCGGGCAGGGGGTAGGAAGTTATTCCTGATGTCACTGCTACCCAGATGCAACGTGTGTCATCTCTGGATGCTGGCTCCTCATGACCCGACGAGGACCGGGCTGGGGGCGGGAAGTTATTCCTGATGTCACTGCCACCCAGATGCAACGGCGCTGCGTGTCATCTCTGGATGCTGGCTCCTCATGACCCGACGAGGACCGGGCAGGGGGGTGGGAAGTTATTCCTGATGTCACTGCCACCCAGATGCAACGTTGCTGCGTGTCATCTCTGGATGCTGGCTCCTCATGACCCGACGAGGACCGGGCAGGGGGTAGGAAGTTATTCCTGATGTCACTGCTACCCAGATGCAACGTGTGTCATCTCTGGATGCTGGCTCCTCATGACCCGACGAGGACCGGGCTGGGGGCGGGAAGTTATTCCTGATGTCACTGCCACCCAGATGCAACGTCACTGCGTGTCATCTCTGGATGCTGGCTCCTCATGACCCGACGAGGACCGGGCTGGGGGCGGGAAGTTATTCCTGATGTCACTGCCACCCAGATGCAACGGCGCTGCGTGTCATCTCTGGATGCTGGCTCCTCATGACCCGACGAGGACCGGGCTGGGGGCGGGAAGTTATTCCTGATGTCACTGCCACCCAGATGCAACGTCACTGCGTGTCATCTCTGGATGCTGGCTCCTCATGACCCGACGAGGACCGGGCCATGTGGATGGCGAGGCGGTGGCGGGCTGGGGGTGGGATGTTATTCCTGATGTCACTGCCACCCAGATGCAACGTCGCTGCGTGCCATTTCTGGATGCTGGCTCCTCATGACCCGACGAGGACCGGGCTGGGGGCGGGAAGTTATTCCTGATGTCACTGCCACCCAGATGCAACGTCACTGCGTGTCATCTCTGGATGCTGGCTCCTCATGACCCGACGAGGACCGGGCAGGGGGGTGGGGAGTTATTCCTGATGTCACTGCCACCCAGATGCAACGTTGCTGCGTGTCATCTCTGGATGCTGGCTCCTCATGACCCGACGAGGACCGGGCAGGGGGGTGGGAAGTTATTCCTGATGTCACTGCCACCCAGATGCAACGTTGCTGCGTGTCATCTCTGGATGCTGGCTCCTCATGACCCGACGAGGACCGGGCAGGGGGGTGGGAAGTTATTCCTGATGTCACTGCCACCCAGATGCAACGTTGCTGCGTGTCATCTCTGGATGCTGGCTCCTCATGACCCGACGAGGACCGGGCAGGGGGGTGGGGAGTTATTCCTGATGTCACTGCCACCCAGATGCAACGTCGCTGCGTGTCATCTCTGGATGCTGGCTCCTCATGACCCGACGAGGACCGGGCTGGGGGCGGGAAGTTATTCCTGATGTCACTGCCACCCAGATGCAACGTCACTGCGTGTCATCTCTGGATGCTGGCTCCTCATGACCCGACGAGGACCGGGCAGGGGGGTGGGAAGTTATTCCTGATGTCACTGCCACCCAGATGCAACGTTGCTGCGTGTCATCTCTGGATGCTGGCTCCTCATGACCCGACGAGGACCGGGCAGGGGGGTGGGAAGTTATTCCTGATGTCACTGCCACCCAGATGCAACGTCGCTGCGTGCCATCTCTGGATGCTGGCTCCTCATGACCCGACGAGGACCGGGCTGGGGGTGGGAAGTTATTCCTGATGTCACTGCCACCCAGATGCAACGTTGCTGCGTGTCATCTCTGGATGCTGGCTCCTCATGACCCGACGAGGACCGGGCTGGGGGCGGGAAGTTATTCCTGATGTCACTGCCACCCAGATGCAACGTCACTGCGTGTCATCTCTGGATGCTGGCTCCTCATGACCCGACGAGGACCGGGCTGGGGGCGGGAAGTTATTCCTGATGTCACTGCCACCCAGATGCAACGTCACTGCGTGTCATCTCTGGATGCTGGCTCCTCATGACCCGACGAGGACCGGGCTGGGGGCGGGAAGTTATTCCTGATGTCACTGCCACCCAGATGCAACGTCGCTGCGTGTCATCTCTGGATGCTGGCTCCTCATGACCCGACGAGGACCGGGCTGGGGGCGGGAAGTTATTCCTGATGTCACTGCCACCCAGATGCAACGTCACTGCGTGTCATCTCTGGATGCTGGCTCCTCATGACCCGACGAGGACCGGGCAGGGGGGTGGGGAGTTATTCCTGATGTCACTGCCACCCAGATGCAACGTTGCTGCGTGTCATCTCTGGATGCTGGCTCCTCATGACCCGACGAGGACCGGGCAGGGGGGTGGGAAGTTATTCCTGATGTCACTGCCACCCAGATGCAACGTTGCTGCGTGTCATCTCTGGATGCTGGCTCCTCATGACCCGACGAGGACCGGGCAGGGGGGTGGGAAGTTATTCCTGATGTCACTGCCACCCAGATGCAACGTTGCTGCGTGTCATCTCTGGATGCTGGCTCCTCATGACCCGACGAGGACCGGGCAGGGGGGTGGGGAGTTATTCCTGATGTCACTGCCACCCAGATGCAACGTCACTGCGTGTCATCTCTGGATGCTGGCTCCTCATGACCCGACGAGGACCGGGCAGGGGGGTGGGAAGTTATTCCTGATGTCACTGCCACCCAGATGCAACGTTGCTGCGTGTCATCTCTGGATGCTGGCTCCTCATGACCCGACGAGGACCGGGCAGGGGGGTGGGAAGTTATTCCTGATGTCACTGCCACCCAGATGCAACGTCACTGCGTGTCATCTCTGGATGCTGGCTCCTCATGACCCGACGAGGACCGGGCAGGGGGGTGGGAAGTTATTCCTGATGTCACTGCCACCCAGATGCAACGTTGCTGCGTGTCATCTCTGGATGCTGGCTCCTCATGACCCGACGAGGACCGGGCTGGGGGCGGGAAGTTATTCCTGATGTCACTGCCACCCAGATGCAACGTCACTGCGTGTCATCTCTGGATGCTGGCTCCTCATGACCCGACGAGGACCGGGCTGGGGGCGGGAAGTTATTCCTGATGTCACTGCCACCCAGATGCAACGTTGCTGCGTGTCATCTCTGGATGCTGGCTCCTCATGACCCGACGAGGACCGGGCTGGGGGTGGGAAGTTATTCCTGATGTCACTGCCACCCAGATGCAACGTCGTTGCGTGTCATCTCTGGATGCTGGCTCCTCATGACCCGACGAGGACCGGGCAGGGGGTAGGAAGTTATTCCTGATGTCACTGCTACCCAGATGCAACGTGTGTCATCTCTGGATGCTGGCTCCTCATGACCCGACGAGGACCGGGCTGGGGGCGGGAAGTTATTCCTGATGTCACTGCCACCCAGATGCAACGTCACTGCGTGTCATCTCTGGATGCTGGCTCCTCATGACCCGACGAGGACCGGGCAGGGGGTAGGAAGTTATTCCTGATGTCACTGCTACCCAGATGCAACGTGTGTCATCTCTGGATGCTGGCTCCTCATGACCCGACGAGGACCGGGCCATGTGGACGTATCCACTTAAGTGTGGGGTGGCGGGCAGTGAACCGGGGGCGGCGGCGGGGGCGGGCAGGGGGGGTGGGAAGTTATTTTTGGACTGGTGGCGGTGATCGATCTAGCCGCTAGGGAGGCTGTGCGAGGCGCGCTTCAAGATGGCGGTGAAATCGTAGCGAGTTGAAATAGAAAGACGTCGTCGGTTTTATGCCAGATCTCGCGTCTTAGAAGGCCTAGGCTTTTCGAATAGTGTTTTTTTACCCTTTCCACATCGTCTGCAGTTAACAGCCAATTTGTCAATTCTTGGTTTAGAACTTGTTCTATTTTCCTAACTGAAATTGACAATTTGAGATGATTAGACACTAGGAATGAAGCAAATTTTCGAAGGATATTCCAGTGTAAATTTCAACAAAAAACATAGGATCCTGTTTAAAAACTAATACGTACAAGGGACCGCTTTGATTACATTTAGCATGTATGCCAAATTTCGGATAGATTGGTTGAACGGTTTGATGGGATAAAATATGAAATGTACATTTTACAATGTACATTTTCCACACAATTCTCGTAGGTATACTAATTTAAAATAATAAAATACTATTAATTATCAGGAACGTTATTTAAGTTTTCAAGCAAGTGCCTAAATATAATAATTCCACATGATAAACGGTGGCATTCAGTGAAAAGTTATAATACAAATGTTTTTTTTCAATTCTATATTTTATTTGACGGTGAACGACAGCGTTGGAACACGAATCACCAACAATATTTTGTTGGATGGAAATACAAATCCATTGAAGTCCAACTGAAGTTATGATGTGGTTGGTTGGTTTGGTTCAAATCAAAACCTACAACCCCACATGTTCGCCATTTACGTTTAAAACCGTGCTTAGTTTGGATTAGAAGTAGGTCTTAAATTTCGTGCGTATTTTAACGAGTTCGCTGGTGTATTGCCACCACTATATGTTCTGATAAAACTTACCCCTTACAGTCGCATTTGCCTAACTAGATTAATTGTATTCAGAAGGATGACTTGCATGAATGGTTCTCACCGGCTGTTATCACAATATATAGAGGCGGCTGTACAGAGACATAACAAACCAACAGTCAGGAAGCTCGTCGCCTGTGGTTTTCCTCCCACACTATTGCTGCGCTGTGTTGCCTCGGCTCCCACCGCCGTCTCAGCTTTATATAGGATCGCTCACTAGATGCCTATGTTAAGTGTAATGCTTGGACCGGCCGCCGCAGCGTTTTGAACCTTCATCTCGGCGGATAATACCTAATGCGTTGACAGCGATTACCTCCAGCCTGAGTGTGTCCGAAGACTAACTCCCAAGAGAGTTTATATGCGAGGTAGCGCGTTGATGGGCGAGCACCGGCATGTGCAACACCTCGAACTGGAGCTCCGTAAGACATAGAACACATGGAGCCAACTGAAAGCAAAATACATTCAGTGCATTTTTCGCCTATTCCGTGCCATTTCATACCAACTTATTCTTTACCCATTCTGTGCTATTGCACACCAAATTATTGCCCATTCCGTGCTATTTCACACCAACTTATTCTTTACCCATTCCGTGTTGTTGAAAACCAACTCTTAACCCATTCGATACTATTGCCTATACAATGTCTATGCTATTGCCCACCAACCCACCATCCTTGCCGAGCTAATGCTAATGCTAACTCATTATCCGCGCCGTGCTATTACACACCAACTCATTACCGGGCCGTGCTATTGTCTCAAACTACTCCGTATTAACGCGCCGGCGGTCATTACCTCGGCTTTTGTCTCGTCCTCTGGCCGGTAATCTGTATTAACAACACCTCACTGACCTGAGGTTAAGCGGCCAGCTGAGGTCAGGAGGTCAATCATGATGCATCCCGTTACAAGACACTTAATTATACTCGAGAGTGGTTAGTGGTAAGGGAGGGGGGGGGGGGGGTTACACCCCAGCATCGCAAACCAAGGATGAAACTAAAAGATGAAGCCATGCGGTGGAAATAGAATCCCTTATATCGTGGGCAGATTGTCATGGAATATGGCAGCGAGTTCAGTTCAAGTTATTACTAAATCGCGATAAACAACAGACATTGTAGAGTAGGTACCTAAGTGTGTACAATCGAAGAGAAGTATCGTGAAAATTAAATTTCAGAATACCGAATAGATATTTTATGAAAGTTGAGATTTGCTGATCACAGATTTGATTTTAAAACAGGAATATAGACAATGGCATCACAATTTGCTATATTGCCATGGCAACAAAGTATTCACCATGGTAACTCATTGTTGGGTACTTAGAAATGGCATCACAGTACATGCCGTTATTTACCGCCAAAATATCCCATAGCATGTCAAATTGATTTTAAAATGTTACATTTATCGGGTGATAGTGTTTAAATCATTATAATTTGTGTAGATGTTTACAAATTTAATGCAATAAAATTCCGATGGACTTCTCTATAACAACACATTACAATTTATTTTCTAATGCGAAAACTAGAACATCTTTACCAAAGAGAAGCATGTTTGACAGGTTGTTTTCATCACAGTCTTCTAGAAAAGACTTCAAGAAGACCGGGGTTTCTTCGTCTCGCCGGTCATCTTACTTCTACGAGCGCATTCTTTATGTGTTTCTAGTGTCAATGATAAAATTAAAACCCGGATCCTTAGCACCATTCAAGTATCTAAGTGATCCATTTTTAGAGAAAGTAAGCGCCTTTACGTCTTCCAAGTTTTAAACATCCACTTCTAGTCAAAAGAAGCTAAACCAATCAGAACATCTGACAAGTTAAATGCGGGAAGAAAGCAAACAAATACCATGCGATGGAGACTTTTTGCCTCATTTTTTGTCGTTTTGTATAAAATATAATATACTGATTTGAGTGTCTTAATAATCCAAAGAGGTAGAGAATCTTTCATAAAACCGAAGAGAATGTTCGCTCATGTATTGAAAAATATTTAAGAAATTAAAAGTAGTAGGCGGCATTTTTATTTGAAGAGAAATGTGGTTATAACATTTGTAAAAGGAAATTGTCTTTTACATATTGAGTTATAAGGTAATTTTATGATAATTTATGAATACGATATACTGAATAGTTTGTAATAAATGATGATGGGTTATGGTTCAGACCTTGTAAACCCTGGATAAGGTTTCATTTCTCGTGAAACTTATTCATATCTTCAATTCAAATACCCAGTGTTAAAGGGTAGGGGAGGGGGGGGGGGGGTGAGAGGCCAGACAAGGGGGAAGCTTTAGTGTTAACACATAAGGGTGGGGGCAGGTAATGAATTAAAGCTCTACAGGCAACATGATCGAAACCCTAGTCAAAGCAAACAAGGATTATCCTTTGACTTATCATGTAACGATGTTTATTAGTTCATAAATAAGCGTTATTAAGGCGACACAGGCGAATACTTGGCAGTCCACAGTGAGATGAGTGAAATTATACAAACAAGGAAGAAAACTGTTCTTGAAAATTGCAAATTCCGTGGATATTATTCGATTAATGCAACATACTCACGATTGTATTTTATTGTATTCTTCAAAGTGCATTATTTCTCACAACATTTAAATTCTTGCTGAGTACGGAATTGAAATAATAGATTACGAAAACAGCTTCTCTTTAAAGTCTTCCTTTCAAAACTGCATGTAAATGATATTTCGATGAAACTTCATAGTTATACAGATAAAAATACGCTGATTCCAAATATACCATAAAACAATGGGCTATCCACATTAATTTCCGAGATAAATCACTTTTAAAGTCGCAGTTTTAACCACAGTGTTATATGGTAGTTTCTGTCTGGAATGGAAATGTTGGTGTTTAACTAGTTGTGAGGGGAAAGCTTCAAATGACAATTCTTTGGAAAAAATGTTTTTCAGTGTAAAAAAATCTATGCTTTTTGAAAAAAATATAATATTGATACCTCACCATATTAAATTTCGAGATATGTTCGATTTTCTCATTTTATTTCATCTCTAAGCCAATGAGAGTGGCGATCTTCAATCAGCGAGCCAATCAGATTTCACTTGGGCGTGGCTTAGCTGTTGGTCACGTGACCATTTGAAAGGAAGACTTTAAGAGATATCATCAGTCAGTAAAGCGGAGTATTAAATATAAATCTATAATCCGGTGAATCCAAGATACTGATCTTGCCAGAACTCAGTAGCTTACTTTGATTGACCTTTAGGACGGCTGGGTAGTGAGTTTGTCTATGGTTTGACCTTGAAGAGTTTTTTGATCCATTTCTTTTAATATCTTTTACCAATGTAATTTGTAATAAAATAAGGCTTTGTACGAGTCTTCAGAACAGTTCAATGAACATAATTTCATAGATTGGAGTGGTTAATTTTATTGTATTTTGTCCTATAGATGTTTAGTTCCTGAAAATTAGTAAAAATATGGCACTAAAAGTCAAAATAAAACTAATTACCCATTCGAAACTATCAAATTCATTTCATTAATCTGTTCTGAAAACTCGTACAAAGCCTTATTTTATTAACAATTACATTGGTAAAAGATATTGATAAAAATCGATTAAAATTCTCTTCAAGGTCAAATTCTAATGCGAGAAACTTACAACGAGCAAAAAGTTTCGAATGGAGATGCTAGGATAATGAAATAAACTGACATATATCTCTGTCACTGTCTCGTGTCACTGTCTCTCTCTAGTGTGACGTGTCTGTCACGGCTCGTCACCGCTTCTCTCGCGTGACATAGCTGAAGGCACACGCGTCAATTCCAATGCAACTCGCCGACAAAGTTCACACATTCTGACACTCAACGACAATGCGGGACATTTGTAAGACAATTGTCACGTGTCACTGTCTCTCTCTAGTGTGACGTGTCTGTCACGGCTCGTCACCGCTTCTCTCGCGTGACATAGCTGAAGGCACACGCGTCAATTCCAATGCAACTCGCCGACACAGTAGCACACATTCTGACACTCAACGACAATGCGGGACATTTGTAAGACATTTGTCACGTGTCACTGTCTCTCTCTAGTGTGACGTGTCTGTCACGGCTCGTCACCGCTTCTCTCGCGTGACATAGCTGAAGGCACACGCGTCAATTCCAATGCAACTCGCCGACAAAGTTCACACATTCTGACACTCAACGACAATGCGGGACATTTGTAAGACATTTGTCACGTGTCACTGTCTCTCTCTAGTGTGACGTGTCTGTCACGGCTCGTCACCGCTTCTCTCGCGTGACATAGCTGAAGGCACACGCGTCAATTCCAATGCAACTCGCCGACAAAGTTCACACATTCTGACACTCAACGACAATGCGGGACATTTGTAAGACATTTGTCACGTGTCACTGTCTCTCTCTAGTGTGACGTGTCTGTCACGGCTCCTCACCGCTTCTCTCGCGTGACATAGCTGAAGGCACACGCGTCAATTCCAATGCAACTCGCCGACAAAGTTCACACATTCTGACACTCAACGACAATGCGGGACATTTGTAAGACATTTGTCACGTGGAAGCGGGAGTTATATGAACCATTTTAACCGCTCGTGACGTCATAAATGGTTCTTACATTTATTCAAAGGGTTCGACGTAAAATTTGTACAATAAAAATAAAATATTTTTCTCTCACTACAAATGGTGGCATGTGTAGGATTTTCAAATGTTTTCGAAATCCGTGCATGCCACTTCGATAAAGTTACATGGAAGGTTTTGTGATCCATTTTAAACCAATATAAACACTCTTTGTAGTATCAACAAATCACAATCGATGCTTCTATACATTTGTATGAAATAAATAATAATGGATGGGATGGATTTTAAAACCCTAACATGATTGTCATATCAAAAAACTATTGGGACTACAAAATATCTTAGATGAATGATTTCAAATTAAAACACACCGTAATAATTTTTAACAATTTCAATTAAATGTCATCCTCGAGGTAAAAGGTAGAAGGGCGGAAGTCCATATTCTCGATTTTACGTTGCACACTTTTGGAATGATTTAATCAAACTCCATTGCCATTTGACTGATGTCAACAAATGCAGTTATTCTCTTACACAATGACTCATGCCATCATCACAAATATGATTGAATGAAGACAGAATTACTGGTTTATGGGCTCACCTCACGCAATAGAAATTGAATTCCGAGAGCTACAGAAATAATGTGAGAAAGAGATAATGTCAATAGTTTCCATGTCCGTATGATCGCTTCTGATTTCTATCTGCGTGTGTATCCTCTTGTATTGTCAGTCGGTAAGTGGATACATACAGCATCCCTGCTGCACGCATCTCTGAGATCACACGTACAGCAGATAACTCAGCAGAGATGAAATCCCGGCCGAGATTCACATATCAAATAAAACCAGCTTCTGCGTGGCTTTCACGTAGTTCAACATTCGGGACGGACGGACGCCAATGATGTTGTGATGAACGATCGGGTGTTCGCTCGTGCATCTTAGAAGACTCACGTAGTTCAACATTCGGGACGGACGAGCGACAATGTTGTCGTGATGAATGATCGGGGGTTCGCTCGTGCATCTTAGAAGACTTTTACGTAGTTCAACATTCGGGACGGACGAGCGACAATGTTGTCGTGATGAACGATCGGGTGTTCGCTCGTGGATCTTAGAAGACTTTTACGTAGTTCAACATTCGGGACGGACGAGCGTCAATGTTGTCGTGATGAACGATCGGATGTTCGCTCGTGCATCTTAGAAGACTCACGTAGTTCAGCATTCGGGACGGACGAGCGTCAATGTTGTCGTGATGAACGATCGGGTGTTTGCTCGTGGATCTTAGAAGACTCACGTAGTTCAGCATTCGGGACGGACGAGCGTCAATGTTGTCGTGATGAACGATCGGGTGTTTGCTCGTGGATCTTAGAAGACTCACGTAGTTCAGCATTCGGGACGGACGAGCGTCAATGTTGTCGTGATGAACGATCGGGTGTTTGCTCGTGGATCTTAGAAGACTCACGTAGTTCAACATTCGGGACGGACGAGCGACAATGTTGTCGTGATGAACGATCGGATGTTCGCTCGTGCATCTTAGAAGACTCACGTAGTTCAGCATTCGGGACGGACGAGCGTCAATGTTGTCGTGATGAACGATCGGGTGTTTGCTCGTGGATCTTAGAAGACTTTCACGTAGTTCAACATTCGGGACGGACGAGCGACAATGTTGTCGTGATGAACGATCGGGTGTTTGCTCGTGCATCTTAGAAGACTCACGTAGTTCAGCATTCGGGACGGACGAGCGTCAATGTTGTCGTGATGAACGATCGGGTGTTTGCTCGTGGATCTTAGAAGACTCACGTAGTTCAGCATTCGGGACGGACGAGCGTCAATGTTGTCGTGATGAACGATCGGGTGTTTGCTCGTGGATCTTAGAAGACTTTCACGTAGTTCAACATTCGGGACGGACGAGCGACAATGTTGTCGTGATGAACGATCGGGTGTTTGCTCGTGCATCTTAGAAGACTCACGTAGTTCAGCATTCGGGACGGACGAGCGTCAATGTTGTCGTGATGAACGATCGGGTGTTTGCTCGTGGATCTTAGAAGACTTTCACGTAGTTCAACATTCGGGACGGACGAGCGACAATGTTGTCGTGATGAACGATCGGGTGTTTGCTCGTGGATCTTAGAAGGCTTTCACGGAGCTCAACATTCGGGACGGACGAGCGTCAATGATGTTGTGATGAACGATCGGGGGTTCGCTCGTAGATCGTAGAAGACTTTTACGTACTTCAACATTCGGGACGGACGAGCGACAATGTTGTCGTGATGAACGATCGGGGGGTCGCTTGTAGATCTTAGAAGGCTTTCACGGAGCTCAACATTCGGGACGGACGAGCGACAATGTTGTCGTGATGAATGATCGGTTGTTTGCTCGTGGATCTTAGAAGGCTTTCACGGAGCTCAACATTCGGGACGGACGAACGTCAATGTTTTCGTGATGAACGATCGGGGGTTCGCTCGTAGATCTTAAAATACTTTTACTTTATGCTTTTACGTAGGTTCAACACTCGGAACGGACGAGCGACAATGTTACGATGATTAACGATCAGGTGTACACTGTTGGCATTTACAGTGCCCTATCTATTCACAGCATTTGCAATGACTGCAGCAGATTTAGGCAACAATAAGTAAGAAGTTTTTTATTATTCTCTTTTATGGCCGTCGTTGAGAAAATGTTTTTTTACAACTCTGAATCTGATAAATGTACATATTTGATTAACGACGTACTGCAATATTAAGAGCCTATAAAGTCGTCTGAAATAATTCAAGCGAGATTTGCAGTGGTGACGTCAGAGCTGTATGGGGCTATAAAAGTGGCTGTCGCATAACAAATACGGCCATACATTTTAATGGCAAGTCCATTCACAGCACATGCCCTTGATTGCTGTTTAAAAGTTCACAAGACCGCGAAACATTCGCTCGTGAAACAAAATACATGTGTAGTGGAGTCGTACGCACCACACGCACTCTAATAACTGTAATAAACAAAGGCATGGTTTTACTGTAAGTATTAGGAACGCTAATACAAGAATATAAATGCAATTTTATGCCTACTGATCTAAAAGTTGTAATCCAGCAAGCTTAGATTCTATTAATTTATAGGCATCCTGCGTGAGAAAAGGTTGCCATAGTAACCTATACAAAAGTATAGGGAAAAACAAATCTGACAGCGGCAATCCAAATCTCATATTTTGAGTGATTACTTGTGAAAGAAAGATATTTAAGTAAGTACAAGCTAATAATAATACGCAATATTTATCTTTACACATGTTCAAGTTAAATATTCATCTGATAAATATGATTTATTGCTATTATTTAGAGCTTTGACACATTTTCCCTACAATAGCAGCCTCCATTTTTCTACCACTGTGACGTCACGAGCAGGATTCCTATTGGTAGATACCGATTTTTTCACTATTTTTTCTTATTCTCACTTCTCACTTTTTTCATGAATAGGGCTTCTGGGGGGCTATTCCTGAAAAAAGTAATGAGTATGAGAAAAAATAGTGACAAACTTGTTATCAACCAATTGAAATCCAACAGGCTTTGATTCTATTGGCTGATACCGATTTTCTCACTATTTTTGTATCATTCACTTTAACTTTTTTCAGGACTTTTTCCTGAAATACCTGAAAGAAATGAGATGAGAATAGCCGTGACTATATGAGATAACAGTATCAACCAATAGAATCTAAGCCTGATGGATTCATATTGATTGATAACAATATTTACACCGTTTCTTCTCATACTCACTCCTACTTTTTCAGGAACAGGGCTACAGGATTGTAAAACCCCATTCCAATTATTATTCCTTGCATATTCAGTCCAACTCCCTTGATTACTATTGTATTCCTCAATCGTACCCGTTGCCTAGCAACGAAGAATGTTTATGTATCTCTTCTACCAACTCATTAAACTAAAATCGCTTTAAGAGTAGACTCCCAAGTAACACCCTTATACACGGTCACCCGGTCGTACTAATCTAAAACACTCTCGAACGGATGTTTCCAGCCTTCTACAGTCACTGCCGCGTAATCTCATCAACTCTAGACGGCCGCTCGTGCACGATGTGATGCACGACGCGCGGTCGTCTCGGGGAATGAGCCTAGCTGTTTGGTTGTCATTCCGTGAACGTCCGCTGTGGATCTATGTGTGTGTGACTGGCATTCTCACGGCATCTTGGAGGAGGAAGGAAGATGATATTTGCATGGAGAAGACTCATTGGATTTGATTCAAGGAGCTGAGGAAATGTAGCTGGGATCGGAAGGGAATCGCCATTGTTATGTGAGGAATAGAGTTTGTACGTGTAGCAGTATTAGATACTAGACATAGACTAGACAAGAAAAAGTAAATGATCTAGTACGTACTCTCAAAAGAAAGCAACACACTTAGAGGAATGCAATACTCCCAAAATACTAAAACCCTCCAAAACAAGTCTAAGAATCAATTTGTTTTTCTTTTCTGTAAGACCAAGACGATAGTTGTGACCTTTCTTTGGTGCATAAAGATTTTTTTATTTAGTAACAATTGATGTCTTATTTTCCATTAATTTCAATTCAATTCAATTTTATTATAATGTTGTATCTTCCCAAAAAAAAATTACATATAATTTTACGAAATCTATACTTTTTTTAGCGCAACCCTTTACATATTACATATCTATATTAAGGTATCTATATTTTTTAACATATTTACAAGCAAAATTTGTGAAGCAAAAGTTTTAGTACGAATAATATAACTTCTATGTATCTTTTGGGCTGTTGACAACTTAAATGGAACCTTTTTATGTAGATTCTATTACCTTTCTCTCTTGGAGGGACAGAATATTGTAAGTCCCAGTATTACCAAAGTTAATTTTGTGCCTGATTAACTAACTTTTGAATTAAATTCAACATTTTCAATAATTTTGAAGTATCTGGTTGGCTGTGCCGCCAAATTAGTCCAATATTTATTTATTTGTTTTTTACTTATTTATACATCTTACAAAATGATAATAAAAACTATCGTAGTGGCAAGGAATTCAACCTGCGCCACTTAAGAGGCAAACGGAAGCGAATGGAAATCACACGGTTCGTCATAGCGTTTTTTTGAAATGTTGTCTTCCCACATAATAATTTTAAAAAATCAGATAGTAACGACCCATAACAGCCTAATAGACTAAATAATGCCGCAAATTGGAGTTCATTATGACCACAGGTGCGACCTCAAAGTGTTAAATACGATATTTTTAATAAAATAATCGAAAAAAATCGTATTTAACACTTTGAGGTCGTACCAGAGGTCATAATGAACTCCAGTGTGCGGCATTATTTAGTCTATTAGGCTGTAATGGGTCGTTACTATCTGATTTTTTAAAATTATTAAGTGGGAAGACACAATTTCAAAAAAACGCTCTGACGAACCGTGCGATTTCCGTTCGCTTCCGTTTGCCTCTTAACTTCGGAAATACCGGCCTTCCTAACACAACAATACTGTAGCTATACACTGATCTCGTTTGTTCCCACGACATTGTTTAAGCAAATGTCCGCGATACATTCCCCGCAACTCCACTCGGTTCCAACCCACTGACGTCATTAGCCGTCGCCACAGACACAATGACAAACGCGTGTTATTCGCATCCCCGGCCGGCCGCCATGTTTAATTCGACTTAAACTTCGGGCATTAACGCGGGGTTAAAGACGCAATCACGAGCTAACGGAGGTCAAGATAATTATAAACAGAGTCGGCAGCAAACACCATTATCTTGACGCCGAGTTGTGACGTCACGCGGAGCATGCGCGTAGAGATGCGTGCGGAGAAAGTGAGGTTAGTTGGACCCAGGGTAGTTCTATAACTTGAAATTTTCGGATGCGGCTCGAATCTGATTCACGGCCATATGAATTAACATTGCACCGAGTCGTATTCGGGCCGAAACCGGAATTTTAAAGTTATAAGAAATAAGCGATAAGTGATGCTGGCAGGAAACTTTTTAGAAGCAATTTTTATTTTCAAGTTCGTGTTTCCATAGCACGTGAAAAAGGAGACACAATTGACATTTAGGTTTTGTTAGGTATAAGTTTACTTTTTCAGCCATAACAAACAACTAAAGCAAATTTAATATATTTTTTTTATAATTATCCCCGTGATTCCTCCATTATTCCCCTTATGTCTAGTACCAAAGAATCCATAAGAGGTCAGTCGTGTTCCTTATTTTCTCGAATAGAATAACTGCTCCAGCCATTATTCCAGCCTGCTCCAGGGCTCCAGCCATGGTGCTCAGAATTCGCTGTAATTCATACAATTTCTGATGAAAAATAGCATAAAAAACAGTATAAAACCATTATCTTACCGTATGCTCCAATTATCTGTTTTTATTTGAAGTTCCAATTAAACTATCCCAAAATAATTCATATTTGTAGTACAACGTTGTATGATAAACTTCTCATATTATACACATTGTTTTGTCTTATTTGGCCAGTAACCCTATATTTACAAATGGCAGTCATATTCTAAAAATTATTGTCTTTAATTTGATACTATTTTCAATATTTTGTCATTCTTCTGGCGGTTTGAGGAGAAATTTAAGACCAATTTTACTGGACGATCTCCCTGTGTTACCTATCTTATGGGAGAAAAGTTATTTTCAATCAAGAATATCTAATATCATACGGTAAGGGGAAAATATTTTTTGCTAGTTGTATGGTTTCACTAATCTTTGGTTTGAATTACAACAAAATCTCATTCCTATGATGTATCCCTGGAACCCTTTAAGTTGGACTGAAGAGTTGAGTGCGTGTGCTGCCAGATCTCTAATGGGTAGCAGGGCCCCGCAGGGCCCTCATTCACGTACATGGGGTAAGCCATGATAGCTGGTGGTAAGGCGTGGTAGACCGGGTGGCAGTGGTATCGGTATTCACGAAGAAGTTATCATGTCTTACCCCGGGGTAGAGTCTACCCCTACCTCGAGGCAGGGGTAAGCCGTGGTAACCAAGTTTGAAGTTGGTGGTAACTTATTGGCGGCCATTTTTAACTTGACATGACTGCCAAAACAACTTTTTGAAGTAATTCCTTTGCGTCGTCATCTTATCGGCTGTGCTGTGTGTTTATTGTGTATGATTTGTCTTTTACTTACGTTTACTATGTTAGTTCCTGTTTATTTAATCATTCCACAACATATCGGATAGTATTATTGGTTCTAGTTAGTCAATCCATGGACCATATAACCTCCAAAACATTTACTTAAACACTAGATATAAGTAATAAACTACATATTTATATGTTGCAGAGTTAGGTTATCACTGAATTCACCATACAAAACTATTGTTGCACCAGATTTTATTGCACTAACACATTTTGTTTAGTATTTGTGTAGTTTATCGTTTGGAATTGAACTGTCACTATTTTTAATAAAGACAAATGCACGCGCGCGGAAAATGATATTCGAATCTGATTGGTGGAATAATCCACGGCCTGCTTAAAACTTACGTTCTATTTGCACTATACAAATTTCAAGAAGGCAGTGACTTACCACCAAGATACCACTGCTTCGTGAATACGAATGTGTCATTCGCTACCCCGAGGTGGTAAGCAAGTGGTAGGCTACCCCGGGGTAGGCAAGGATAAGGACAATGTACGTGAATGAGGGCCCAGGGGGGGGGGGGGCAGAAACCTTGGGAGAAACTGTATAAAGAGGCAAGGAAGCAAGGAGTGCATGTAGATTTTTTTTGTAAAATAAGAAATAAAACCTGGGGCAATTGTTAGTTTTATTTTAAAATTTGAGATGACTTGCAAAATGAGTGTTTGAGTGTTTATTGAGAGCTATAGTTCTCAATTCTATCTAAAACTCTTATGTCACTATATATCTCGTGCTGGAAAATTGGTGAAATATTTAGTAACATTTTAATCACTAAAAAAAAACATGTGGTACTCAAAATTGTTGTTAATTTCTGGTCATAAGTCTTTCTTTTGACCCCCCTCCCCCCTCACACCAGCCACTATCGGCGCAAAGGTGGTATAATAATGTGGTACAATGAGATAATTTGTGGCAATTTGTAGATCGAAGTGAAAACTACCGAAATAAGTTATTAAATTGAATTGTGTGCATACAAACACTTTGTTCCAATAGGTAACGTTTTTTTAAAGAGTTTTTATTCACCAAAATATATACAATAACATTTATACAATAAAAGTAATGATAAACAATAGAAATACTTGAAGCAGCGCTCCTATACTTTCATAACATAATGTGAAAAACAGGTTGACATATTTATAAAATTGATTGTAAGCAAGTACATGAATACGGTAAGGTAACGTCTTGAGATGCGAAATGATATCTACTTACGGTTCTCGCACAAGTAAGCGATACCAAATGGAGCCGCAGTAATGGATTAGATAAAAACTAGAACCACAATAGCCACCAGGGAACAATCGTGTCCATTCTTTCCTCGAATGCGTACATTTGGGAGAGAAAATCGATACAAAAATCTGGTGTGTATTTTATTTTATGATTAAAACATTCCTAGAATCTTTTTCAATACGTCATAAAGCACGATATTTCAATGAACAAAAACTATTGCAGACTCGCGAACCGCCTTGCCCCCCGTGGCAGAGTTCCAGTTGGAACCGAATCAAAAGTCTGGAGCCGGAGAGTTCGCCTGTGGCGTTACAGTGTTACCAACGAGACCGTACTTAAGATAATTAAAACTGATGGCATCAAAGAAAATATTACACAACTTGCAGTCGCTGCCTCAAGGTTCATTCGGATCGCAATTAGATGAAGAGGAAAGCGCGTTTGTTTCAGCGCTTCGAGCGTGGATGGAGCATTGAAGAGTCGGCTGCTAATATTTCCTGAATATAGTCAAAACTTTTGAACAATTCAATAAACGAAAAATTTAAAAAAAAAATGTGTAGCTAATTTTTTTTAGTGTACCTTAGCAAATGAACACCATGCTATAAGCACAAAGTTTGTGGCCAAACTCGTGGACAGTGTTGTGATCTATCTAGATAAAATTATATTTTTTTATATTTTAACTAGATAATTGAATAATTGGTTATCATTATCTTTATCTAGATAAAAAATATAACGTTCAAAATGCATTTGTATGTATGAAAATGCACGAACCTCAAATGTCAGATGATATGAAAAAGGAAAATCAGTTGCATTAGTTGGCTTGTTTTGACGACCCCATATTTTAAAAACTCGATTATCGAATTAAGGATTCAAAAATAATTAGCGAACAGTAGTTTTTGGTAAAAAAAATATCTATTATCTATTACAATTATCAAGACAATTATTTTTTATTTTTATCTTTTATCTAGATGATTTTTGGAAATGTATCTATTATCTTATCAAGATACATTTTTTGCAGGTTATCTTTATCTTCATCTGGATAAAAATAAAATTATCTAATCACAACTCTGCTCGTGGATAATGTGAAATTTCATTACTTTTTAATATCTTCCACAAGTTTTGGTACAAATATTGTCTTTATAAGATGGTGTTTATATTAAGATAAACTCAAAATTAGCCATGCTAATTTTCTTTCACATGTTTCATAATTTGAATAGTGTTCAGAAGCTATAACGATATATTTAGGAAATAGGGTCTTCAATGTTTACCTTTAGTACAGACAACTCTCGATTAAGCTGCACTGATCGGGTCATATGTCAGGACTACATTATTTTAAGGACTTATTGATATTCTCCTATAGTTTACTTGTAGTGTATAAGTAACTGGGGTTTAAGGAAACCCGGGGTCCCGGTTAGACAAAATATTTTTAGTTTGCACATCCCTTCGAGTCCCTTCAAGGTATTTAGACTATCATACCTCTGTTGAAATAATTAAACAGGGAAATTCAAAATACCGACAATTTAAATTGTGACGTCAAAACATTCATCATTCTATTTGAATTGGCAATCGCTGGAGCCGAGTATGAATTACAAACAGTATGAGTATTTCAATGATCACATAATTAATGGCAGAATGTAATTGATGAAGATAATCTATTGTTGGTACTCGCAACCAATCTCCTCACACGACGACTGCAAAACAACATTTCGTCTACAACACAAGCAGGCGTATTATCAAATACTTATTAGTTGTCATGCTCCTAGTTGCCATAGCAACCCATGAAACTAGCTGATGGACAAACAAACCATGACAAGCAGAAATGCCACATGTTTAGATTGATTAGATGTGCAAGAAAGATAATGATAATAACAAGCAATATTGATCCAATACATTTTCCAGTCGAATGCTCATCTGGGTCCTGATTCTATGTACAACTATTTTCGATCGGTCGCAATTCGCAATGTGCATAAAGCTCATGGCAACATCCCATAGCTATCGGATTTGCTTACCGATTTGCAGTTATAGAATCAGGCCTCTGCGAAAAAATGAAAGTGGAAACTTCCCAATGTGAGACTTTATTAGTCTCTGTCTTTTAAACTAGACACATTACATGTCTAGTACAATATGAGACACATACTTTCTCTGTCCTTCAATACTAGACACATTACCATGGACGTCCGCAGGATTTCTGCCAGGTGGGGGCAAGGCAAGGAAAACAATATTTTACGCACGCCCCCACTCTGTTTCGCAGGGCGTTTTTTTTTATTTTTGTACACTTAGAAATCAATTTTGCGACGTTATGGGGTGTATTCTGTTAAAATATTCAATATTTTTTTTAATATGGCACTTTGGGGTGGTGGGAGACATGTTCAACCTGCCCCGCAGGGCACTTTTTGTTTTTTTGACACTTTGAAATCAATTTAGTTTTTTGGTTACAAAATGAAACTATACATTTTTTATAAACAATTACAATGTTAAAGACTTTTTCACTCAAGAGTTTTTAGAATTATTTATTGAAATATTTCGGCTTTTTTTTACAAATGCCTTCATCAGTCAATAATACTATAAAAAACTAAACTGACAAGCAAGATCTAAACAAAATTTATAGGCTTCCTTAAAATATGTAAAACAAGGTCATGAACTTAATTTACAAAATTTCCTAATTTACTCATTATTAGATTCTCAAATTTCTAATTTGAATTGTGATTAAATTTATAAATAACTTGTTCTTTGATAGTTTCAACCCAAATATTATCAAATTCTAAACTTCCCTGGCTTATAATACCAATTTTTTCTTTCTTCAAACATTCCATAACTGCACTCTCCTTAAATTTTCTCTTCTTCCAATTCTCTTCATTCATTATCCTCTTCGTTACATTCCAATCTATGTCGTGATTTAATTCAGTTGTATGTTCGGCTACTAAAGATTTTGTTAATGATAAATTCCAAGGTTCTTTCTTTTTATTTTTAATGTTGCATTTGTGTTCTTTTAATCTCATTTCCAAAGGGCGTTTCGTTTCTCCTATATAGAAATCCCCACATTGGCATTCCAGCCCATATATCCAGTTTTTTGATTTTTGCAGTAAATTTTCTGGTTTAACTTTCATTAAAGAATTTTTAAAGGTAAACGTTGATTTAAAAGTAGTTCTGATGTTATATTTAGAAAGGATCCTACTTATTTGATTTGATAGGTTAGGAATGTACTCAATTGATAATGTATTGATTGGGTCTTCTCTTCTAGTCATCGGAGATTCACAATGTTTAATAACTTTGGAAATTTGTTGATTTGAATATCCATTCATTATAAATGCTCTTCGTATTATATCCAATTCTTCAATTTTGCTTGATTCTTCTGTGCAATGTGAAGAAGCTCTGTTTATCAAGCATTTCATAGTGCTTTCCTTAATAATGTTACTGTGGTTAGATCTAAGATTGATATATTGACCCGTATTTGTTTCTTTTCTGTATACTTTTGAAGAAACATTTAAGTTTGAACGTTTCATAGTAACATCCAGGAAATGTATTTGTTCTTCTTGTTCCTTCTCGATGGTAAATTTAATATGTGGATGTTCTGAGTTAGCCGCCCTAAAAAATTCATTTTTTGTTTGTTTTCCTGACATCCAGGGGGCAAGCACCCCCCCCCCCCCCCCCTTGCCCCTCCCTGGGGACGCCCATGCACATTACCTGTCCCTGTCATACACTTATTGCCTTTGTCTTCCAATATGATCTATATGTAGGTCACGAGGTCACCCGGATTATGATTTAATAATGCTCCTCCATTTCAGTCAGGAGTTTTTGCTATTCCTTAAACTATCAATCTCGTTCCAAAGACTCTGCGCTTCTGCATAGTTTTTCATTGGAACTGCTAATGGCTGTGCACTCTATTCCTGAAGCACGCGGTATTGGTGTCATGTGACATGCTGTTGTCATGGCAACACGAAGAAGTTAGGGTAAACAAGCTGAGGAGATGTGTATCGTATTCGCGTAGATGGAGCCACCTGTCTGGACACATGGCGCCCGGATTAGATATTATACATTGTTGGCATATTAATGAGACAAACATTATTTTAAAATAGTTTTATATAATTTTATAGTCTCTGTTGGATCCCTAAACGTCCACCCGTGATCTAGTGCAACAAAGGCAATTAGAGTGCAACGGAACAGGTGGGGTGAGTGGTTAACGCTCTGAACTTGTATTTCGGAGGCCCGGGCTCGATTCCCGCGGCCGTCCTTCCTGACTGGGGTTTTTTCGTGGTATTCCCTCAGCTGCTGGGTATTCCCAGCAAATGCTAGGAAGGTACCCTACTAATAGGCCACGACCGCCTCCTTCCCACCTTCCATCCTCACCTAATCTTCACCATCATCTCTAAATCATCATCATAATCATTCATCCGTCGCCATTAGCCTCGCTGCAGAACAGTGCGACGTTAAGCCCCAGACAAAAAAAATAGAGTGCAATCATCTTCAATATTATCTTCGAATATTCTTAAGGGGGCGCGATCACTCGAGGCATAGTCTCAGATCTTCATAAATTTGTGTGTACTTATTGATAATCATGCAATACACAATCCCTGAAAAAAATTGAACACTTCTCGTGTCTAGATTTTGAGATAATTAGAGTTTTCTCCTCCATGTTTTCTTATGACAGCCAAGTAAAATCGTGTAATTTTTAAGTTAAAATGAAGTTATGATTTTTTTGAACCGTTAGATTTTAACAAAAATCTTATTTTTTTCTGGTAGACCTACGGTCCTACTATCAGGAATAAAATTGAGAACAATACCAACGTGTATTGTTTTAAACACAGATAAAAGGAAACAGAGATTCGAGCCATTAGTTTCAAGATTAGAAAACTCTTGAAATCGCTGCCATTACATCCCTAATGCTCAGTGTTCTGTCTCCAATAATCTTCCCCATCTCTCCAGTGTGTCTTCAACCTCTGTGATTGGCAATTATGTCAATCCAGTCCTGGAATTAGTTAAAAATGTAACCATTTGACAGACCAACTTCACATTTTGCATGGTCATTGGGACGAACATTGTAGAAGTTTTGGACAATTTTCAGTCAAATAGGATATGAACTTTTAGAGTTATTGACATTTTACTGACATTTTATTCTTGTTTTGACAGCAACTTTCACACAGGCATTCACATGCAATACGAAGGCTCGCTTATCAACGCGTTACACAGAGAGTACCAACTTCACATTTTGCATGGTCATTGGGACGAACATTGTAGAAGTTTTGGACAATTTTCAGTCAAATAGGATATGAACTTTTAGAGATATTGACATTTTACTGACATTTTATTCTTGTTTTGAACAGCAACTTTCACACAAGCATTCACACGCAATACGAAGGCTCGCTTATCAAAGAGAGTTTTCCTCGTAATTTGAAATCTGATATCCTACTTGGGTGAACAAATTATTTCGCCCCATTACAAATGCCCCGTGTTGATGAAAAATCTCTTGAAATCGCTGTCATTACATCTCTAATGCTCCCGGCGTCTGTATTCAGTCTCCAATAATCTTCCTCATCGCTCCAGCGAGTCTTCGACCTCTGTGATTGGCAATTATTGTCATCTCAAGTCAGTTGTTATTGACTGGTTCTTCAGAAGATCACTCCAGTTATTCCCTTTCGAGTCGGCATCGAACAAGATGATGCGGGAAAACAATAGAATATATCGAATCGAATATCGAAGGATTTTCTTTTGGAGTTTTGCGAAAGCTGTGCACTGATTGGTGTAATTCAGGGTAGGTTTTCTTTCTTCTCTCTCTCTATCTTCTTTGAAATGTTTCTTTTGTAGAGATTTAGCGAAGGACGAGAGGTTTTTATGAAGCGACCAGTCGAGTGAAATCTGTCGCTTCTATCCGAGTAGAATGACCCGCGCGCGCGCGCGCGCGCGCAGGTTGCCCAACTGGATTCCATTTCTGTGATGTCGCGTGGATTATCTCGGGGCTCCATTGGGAGAACGCTGAAACCACAAATGAAATTAAAAACTGAACACTTACGTTGAAACCAGTAAACTATAACTATAACATATAGTTAAGTTTACTATAATAAACTATAACTATAACTTATAGTTAAGTATAACTATAACTATGTTAAACTATAACTATAAAGTAACTAGAAGGGCCGGTCTTTCAAAAGTCTGCTAACTTTTAAACGGTTGATTAGGACTGTATTGTCATGGCAACAACCAATTGAATGACAGAGATTTGTACTAACTAACTGTTAACAGCTAATTGAGACTTTAGTAGAGTATTGAAAGACCGGCCCTAAGTGTCATTCAATAATGAAATGTTGCCAATTTATAAGTAGCAAAGCGAGATTTGAGGGGGTGGGGGATGGGAAAAATCCCCTCTCCCTTTAACTTAATTTCCTTCCCAATGATCGATTTATAGCAATATCAAATGTTCTTTAAAATACGCGTAGGTAGTGTTCAAATTGCGAAGAACCGCACCAAATTCATGTGGCATTGCGCCCCAGACCCACAAGATACTGGGGGGCCCTCCCCCAGACCCCTATTGTCTTCGAAAGCCATAATATTTCCCGCCATTGTTATTTTAAATATTACCCTTACAAATTTATTTCCTTCGCGCCAGCCCCTCACTAGAAATCGTCGTATGAAATTAATTATGTAAGTTTTCCAAAAGATTTTTCAAGAATTGGGACACACATACTATTTTCTACATTACCTATTGCAACAGTAATCCACAAATCAGGATGTTAAGCAATCAACATTTGGGAGAATGGAAAAAAGAAACATGGACTACCAATTGATACAATAGAATGTAATTCTGCAGGAAGCATGTTTACGAAAAGTTTGGCATGATTATTACAATATAAAGTCAAAAGTGAGATGTATTCAATGCTTCTAGGGAACGTTAATTAGCTTGATTTTAGAAACGAATAGGTAATTAGTTAATTATTCCACCTTCGTCTCAGCTAATTGTGTTTTGCAACATTCAGCTGTTTATCAGCATAAATTCTGTAAATATTGTTTCGCATTACTAACATAAACCAGTCCTCCGAGGTGAAATTGATACCCAAACTTAGCTTTAAGAGTTAAACACGATTTTTCATTTACTCCCCTCTGCTTATCAGCGCCACGATATCGCGTTACAAGCGGCGACTGACAGCACTAACTTATAAATAACCCGCTGCGTCGAGTAAACTGATACCTACTTTACCGGCCGTACGCTAACTAGACAAGAATGCCGGCTAATATTTCACACCGTATTGTATTCTAAGAGTCCTGCGTCCCCCCTTCAAGGCGTCCCCCCCCCCCCCCTCACCCTCGCACCCTCCAGAAGCCAATTACGAGCGTGTAAAGAGAAGAGTTGAGAGCGCCTCTGGCGACGGAGTCCTCAACTAATACGTGGACATGAATACGGAAACTGAAAGTTAGGTGTTTTCAAGATGGCGGAAGAGAAGATATGATAGCGACTCTGGTGACGGCGTCCTGAACTAATACGTGGACATGAATGCGGAAACAGAAAGTTATGTGCTTTTAAGATGGCGGAAGAGGAGAGATGATAGCGCCTCTGGCGACGGAGTCCTCAACTAATACGTGGACATGATGCGGGAACTGAAAGTTATGTGTTTTCAAGATGGCGGGAGAGAAGAGTTGAGAGCGCCTCTGGTGACGGCGTCCTGAACTAATACGTGGACATGATGCGGGAATTTCATGCTGAATATTAGATTCTGACACAAGTTTGTAAAGTTATCCGCAGTTGAGAGGCAAAATGCTGAGAAGGTTCCCAAGTAATAAGGCCGCGACCACCTCCATTCTACTTTGCTACCCATCAACACAGTCATTCATCCGTTGCCATTAGCCTAGTTGAAGAACAGTATGTACGCCGTAAAGACGGCTGAGTAGTGAGTTTGATCTTGAAGAGTTTTTAATCGATTTTTATCAATATCTTTTACCATTTGTACGAGTCTTCAGAATTGTTCACTGAATTTAATTTCATAGTTAGGAATGGGTTATTTGTTTTATTTCGTCCTACAGAACTTTAGTGTCATATTTTAACTAATTTTCAGACACTAAACGTCTGTAGGACAAAATAAAACTAATAAACCATTCCAAGCTATGAAATTATTTTTATTGATCAGTTCTGAATACTCGTACAAAGCCTTTTTTTTATTAACAATTACATTGGTAAAGGAGATTGATAAAAATCGATTAAAAAACTCTTCAAGGTCAAACTCACTACCCAGCCGTCTTGCTATGGGGTGTTTATTTTGCTGGGGGACAGGCAATTTTTCAATAGTTTAATCGCACATTTTAAATACAGATATGAAAGAAAGATAATAAAAAGAAATACGGAAAATATATCAAATAATATAAGGTTATGTTTAATATCAAGAAAGAATGAGTACTTATTACTTATCTAGGTACTAAAAGCATCTGTTCTCGGCCAGTTAGATGTTGGTCAGCTGTGACGTCAGACGAGATCGCCGTATAAATAAACCGCGTGTGAGCGAGGTGTAGGACGTTTCACCCAGATCACGTGACCGGTTGAGAACACCGCGCGCTGATCAGCCGCGACACGTGACGTCACGCGGGTCCCGCGGGACGTTGAATATCTTACGCGGCGAGTAAACACAGCGGCGGCGTGACGTGCAGGTTCAACACCGAGAGGTCACAGAGCGCGTCGACTTCGCGGTGCAAGCGCTCGGCCGTTTTAGCAAGTTGAGAGAGAAATTGTTTCATAAGTGTGTGTAACTTTGATAGGATGTTCACATGATCAGTCTGATTGTATATTAGCAGAACTTTTTCATTAATGCTTCTTACATTGTTAATTAGGCGCCGGTTATTCAACAAAACCGCGCAAAACGATGAAATTTCCGATATGATTGGAGACCAAACCCGTGAACCAATTGATCTCAAATTTTAATCATGATTAGATAAAAGACAAACTTAGGGCTATACCTTGTCACATTTTTCAAAATTAAAATTTATACGGCACCCATTGAGACAAGAAAATAGACAATTTTTCACCAAAAATCAACTAACTATTACTAATTAATGAAGCAAAAAATTAAATATGTACCAAGGGATAACCCTAAGTTTGTCTTTAATCTAATAATGGTTAAAATTTTAAATCTTTTCGTCAACCCATTTCATCTCCAATCGTTTCCAAAAAAGTGCCTGAAAAACCGCTCGCACTTGCAGCACCTTAACATTTTGACCCGGAAGTGATGGTGATTCGTGGAAATAAGCGATACGTGATGGAGCCACTTCTGGCAAGATGGCTACTGTCAAGGTTTTTACAGTTTGTACAGTTTGTGTTGTTTGTACAGTGTGTTTCCAAACAGTTGAAATTGAAATTTAGCTGTAAATTTACTTTGTAGCCATAACAAACAAGTAAAGCAAATATTTGTATAGAAATGTGCCCCTGTCATCCGCCATTTACCTAGTACCACAGCAGCCACCAGAGTGCAGTCGTGTTCCTTGTATTCTCGAATACGGAGGCGGTCAATCTCTATAATGATTCCGTTCAATACACAAGTTAGGTTGTGTTAAGTTGAGTTAAGTTACTGTGAAATTAGATTAGATAAGGTAAGGTTAGGTTACATTCAGTTAAGTTAAGTTAGGTAAGTAAAGTTAAGTTAAGATTAATTAAGTTACGTTAGGTTTTGTAACTAAAGAAATGTGTTTAGCTCTGTTTTGGTATGGTACTAGAAAAAAGCTCTGTGCATGGGTTGCCAACTTTAGAAGAATTGAATTCCAGACAGCTGCTCTAAAATTATTGGGAAAAAGATATCACAAAAACGGTATTTTGGGGAAACCATGTATTCGTACGAAAAGGCGGTCTCGCACTAAACCACTGGGGGGGGGGGGGGGGGTCTGGGGGAGGGCCCCCCAGTATCGTGCGAGTCCGGGCCGTACAGGCCTGGGAAAATATTTTGAATTTCGAACATGTGTTTGGCATTAGTAGTATTCGTTATTTATTCATTAATTACGAATTATTAACTCTTAAGTTAAGTTAATTCATTGACATAATCTCTTTTCTATAACACAATCATACCGTTTGATTATCCTTCCTTGTTCGTGTTTTACAGTAATTCGACCATGAAAACAATTATTATAGAATGTGAACTGCGAGACTGGCAAACCTCTCTTCCAGAAAATGTGATCAAAACAAAGTCAACTGTCAAACATGCGTCTCTTGGTGAAGACGGGTTTATATGTCGATTGCATTTGATATTGGACACTGAGGTAATCAACTAATTCCAAAGTTGGTATTTGTTCAATAGCCGCAAAGGACGGAATTTGTCTTTCTAACTCAGTATTGTCAAATAGGATCATAACAAAACGTGTCCTCATGAAATATTCTACCCTTGACTAAGTAAGTACTCCAGCGATCGGTCATCGAAAATTGATGCGAAATGTACACACAAGAGGTCGAGTTAGAGAGAGAGAGAGAGGGATTGTAACCACTTCCCTAATACCAACTCGACGACCTCAATATTCCAAGAGTTAATATTTGCCTGTGCGGTAAACCAGACGGCAGTAGTTGCGGCGTTGCGGCGGAGTATAGGTTGGTACACATGGGAAATCTAACGGAGCTGCCAACGTTGTCAGATTTCACCCGATCTACACAAACACAAATACATCGATCTACACCGGAGTATGAAAATAAATACTCTGAGGATTTGACATTTTGTAAATATTTGATGGGGACAAAACATTGAGCTTGGTTGCATGTCGAGAGTTATGTGTTAAGAAACAAAAATCTAAATTTACCAACATATTAAAACTTTGCCCATTGTCACTGAGGAATAAGAATGTCCAATCCGTTGCCTATAATTTGGGAATAGTTTAATTTAAAGACATTCTATTTTTGAAAACGCATATTTATTTGGGATGTATAAATCAAAGTCAGTCAAATTCTTCACGCGTCCGGCTGAGATCGTCTTAGATTTATGTGATCTTTCGACATAGACGAAACATTCAGTTATAGGCACTAAGTGGCCGTTGAGGGCTCAATGAACAGGGCAGGACGCGCAACCTAGTGGCCAAAATGTGCGTTTTTAAATCTCTCCGCATTTTTCCAAGTCATTTTAAGTGGACATAATGGAGACTGGTGTCAATCATTTATTCATTAAATACGGCTTCCAAAGCGTTTTGCTAGGCGATGAGTTTGGGAAATTGTTTGCTAAAGGTATGAAGTTGATGGGCCGAGAAGGTTGAAATAATGTGAAAACGTGGGTACTTGCGAGCTCAGCCTCATTGTTACAGATACGTATCTAAAGTTTTACAGTGAAACTGCCTCTTTACACTGTCAAAATTGAAGAAAGTAAGATGTGATGAGATAACAAGATGTTTTCTCTTCAAATTTCCCATTTCACGTTAAAAATGAAAATGACATACTCGTATTCAAACTGTACCCAATACGCTGGCGCCACACTCTCAAATCATTTATACATCTACATCTTCACGTCCCGTAAAGAGTACCACGATATACACAATTAAGATACTCTCTCTGTATGTGTGTTTTGGTGTTTGTTTTTGCCAGCAGTGCCAAGGTCAAACCGTTTAACCATCGATCTGAAATTTTGCACACACACTAATGTATGCTAAGCGGTCTCGTGTATATATATATTTTTTTTAATTTACTCTGGAACCGTTTTACCGATTAACTTCAAAATTTGCATGGACATCGGGACCAACATTGTAGGTGCATTTGTAAATTTTAAGACTAATCTGTCCTTAACTTCAAAAGTTATCGACATTTTACGGATAATTTATGCGTGTAGGAAATATTTGTCCAACACTCGTTGCCTATCCCTAACAGTAGTGATTATCTTCTGGTTCTAATGGCGTCTGTTTCTTCTGCTTGCAGCCAAGCTGGACGGCGTGAAAACCTACATGCGAATGCGCAGAGTGCCGAACCACCTCCAAGTCAAGGTCATCAAGTGGTTCGACTACTTGTGGCTGACACAGAAGTGTTCCGACGAGGAGAAGGCTGTGAGCTGTTTGCCAGGTAACTCTACACACCTTGACCTGTAGCGCATGCGCCGAGTGCCGAACCACCTTCAAGTCAAGGTCATCAAGTGGTTCGACTACTTGTGGCTGACACAGAAGTGTTCCGACGAGGAGAAGGCTGTGAGCTGTTTGCCAGGTAACTCTACACACCTTGACCTGTAGCGCATGCGCCGAGTGCCGAACCACCTTCAAGTCAAGGTCATCAAGTGGTTCGACTTCTTGTGGCTGACACAGAAGTGTTCCGACGAGGAGAAGGCTGTGAGCTGTTTGCCAGGTAACTCTACACACCTTGACCTGTAGCGCATGCGCCGAGTGCCGAACCACCTTCAAGTCAAGGTCATCAAGTGGTTCGACTACTTGTGGCTGACACAGAAGTGTTCCGACGAGGAGAAGGCTGTGAGCTGTTTGCCAGGTAACTCTACACACCTTGACCTGTAGCGCATGCGCCGAGTGCCGAACCACCTTCAAGTCAAGGTCATCAAGTGGTTCGACTACTTGTGGCTGACACAGAAGTGTTCCGACGAGGAGAAGGCTGTGAGCTGTTTGCCAGGTAACTCTACACACCTTGACCTGTAGCGAATGCGCCGAGTGCCGAACCACCTTCAAGTCAAGGTCATCAAGTGGTTCGACTACTTGTGGCTGACACAGAAGTGTTCCGACGAGGAGAAGGCTGTGAGCTGTTTGCCAGGTAACTCTACACACCTTGACCTGTAGCGCATGCGCCGAGTGCCGAACCACCTTCAAGTCAAGGTCATCAAGTGGTTCGACTTCTTGTGGCTGACACAGAAGTGTTCCGACGAGGAGAAGGCTGTGAGCTGTTTGCCAGGTAACTCTACACACCTTGACCTGTAGCGCATGCGCCGAGTGCCGAACCACCTCCAAGTCAAGGTCATCAAGTGGTTCGACTACTTGTGGCTGACACAGAAGTGTTCCGACGAGGAGAAGGCTGTGAGCTGTTTGCCAGGTAACTCTACACACCTTGACCTGTAGCGCATGCGCCGAGTGCCGAACCACCTTCAAGTCAAGGTCATCAAGTGGTTCGACTACTTGTGGCTGACACAGAAGTGTTCCGACGAGGAGAAGGCTGTGAGCTGTTTGCCAGGTAACTCTACACACCTTGACCTGTAGCGCATGCGCCGAGTGCCGAACCACCTTCAAGTCAAGGTCATCAAGTGGTTCGACTACTTGTGGCTGACGCAGAAGTGTTCCGACGAGGAGAAGGCTGTGAGCTGTTTGCCAGGTAACTCTACACACCTTGACCTGAAGCGCATGCGCACCGCGGACCAAGTGTGCAGAGAGGTAGAAGGCCAGAGGTCCATTTCAATTATTCTCTAACCCTCATCAGTGCGTTGTGTCTAATGTCCGTCCGTCCGACCGGCTAGCTCAGTTGGTAGAGCTCTCGCCGGCAAGTGAGAGGTCCCGAGTTTGAGCCCCGATTCGGTCGGATATTTTTCACAACGCACATCCCTTCATATAAACATTTGATATGTTGCCATAGCAACGGGGTATAATTTCACATAGCGCACTCTATTCTAAGCTTGGAGTTTGGAAGCCCATTTCCAGATCAGTCAACACAAGTGCCCAGAGTTAACTGGATTCTGTCCATAAGATTATTAGCTCACGGTCTTGTGGTGTTGAGGACTGTCATCCGCAAATATCTACCTGCGGACGTAACTTCTGCAGGGCATGAAGGCCAATGCACAATTGACGCGGACGGACGACGCGGACGGACGACGGTGACGGATACAATGTTAATTAAAGTCGTCGTCCGTCTGCGTCCGATTGTGAACAGCAGGAGGCCAAGTCTTGAAACTTACGCCTTCAGGACGCAAACGCTCTCGGACGTCATAAAGTCCCATTTACTGTAAGAGTGATCGACATTGAAACATAAAGTCAAGCCACCTATTTGATTGTCATCCAGCAATCTATTGGAACCAATTTATTAACATTATAATTATTATTAGAGATATTATACAGTCATAAAACCTTATTCAAAATTAAGCTAAACAGTTAAAGGTAGATTTCAAGGTCATCATTCTTACAGTAAATGGGACTTTATGACGTCCGAGAGCGTTTGCGTCCTGAAGGCGTAAGTTTCAAGACTTGGCCTCCAGAGTGAATGTCATACCTAAACATCGTATCCGTCTCCGTCGTCCGTCCGCGTCGTCCATCCGCGTCAATTGTGCATCGGCCTTGAGGCTGTAGAAGGCTGTGACGGACAAGGTAGCAGAACATTTGCATGGCGGTGGGTGATCTAGAAGGCTGTGGTTGGTTTGCGATCTAGAAGGCTGCGACGACGAAGTTTCCCCCGCTGTGTGTAACTCTAGCCGGCGACCGCAGCACGGCGCCACTCTCCATTAGCACTTCGCCGAGCGGCGAGCAGTCACGGACGACGCTCGCGGCGGAACCGATAATCTTACACGACGCCTCGGCGTCGGCGTCGGCGTCGCTCTGGAGCGTCTCACGGGTCAAGGGGGACGTCGCGATTCGATATGACACGTGGTTTGCATATTGCAAGTGGAGGCGGGGTGGAAGAGAAGCGGCTGTCACGACAAATATCTAATTCATTTTTAAGAGTGTTATGGGATGATTACAAGTCGATAGAGTCGCACCGTTTCACCGATCGATCTGAAATATTTTACACATGTAGACAACCTTTTCTGTTTGCAGATTATATATTTTTTTTAATCCGTGCATTGGTTTAAATTTTAATAGATATCTTCTGATAGGTTGAAAAATAAAAATGGTCTTCGATAAATCTAATCAAACTCATATTTTGCATGGTCATTAACACCAACATTGTCTATAATTTTACAAATTTGCAGCCCAGTCAGTCAAGAATGTATGCCCTTATTGACTTTTTTAATAACTGTCAATATTGAAGTATCGAAATGAATGTTTTCCACTGCAACGGAATCTGATTTGCTTTAGGAACCAAAGTGTTTAGATGCTATTTTCAAGTTTCAATGAAAAGCAGATACTTTTATGTTTCATATTTCAATTCAATATGGGTACATGTTTTCTGTGCGTTGTGTACACAATTCCGGCTCGAGAATTTGCACGTACTGGTGCTCGCTCATCAACGCGTTACACTGAGCGTTTTCCTAATTGTAAGCTAGAGTTCCGAAAGTTACTATGTCACCCTTGCGTATCTTTCTCTGTTAGTTTATAGCTATGTAGGCACAGCCAGATCTAATCGATCTCACATTCTGAACAAACGCAACATGGTACAGTTGCACAGGGCTTTTTAAAGTAGAATCAGAATAATATTATATGATATCAAGACTCACAACCTATCATTCCTCAGCTAAATGGAGGCCTTCATTTTGAATTTTGAGATGAAAGAAACAATTTTCTTCTATTAATTAACAAATCATTTGTCTTCAATTTCGTGAAGTTTCTTTTTATGCTTTGAAGAAAAGGAATATGAATTAATATTTTGCGAAAAACTAGATGCGAAGTGATTTTACTTTGTAAAAAAAAGCTCGGAATTTTAGAATGTGTACGTAATGACTGGAAAGTGGCGGGTAATGGACACAAACACTTCCTGATTTTCATTTTCCTTATCAGGAGTCACAGCGTAGACATGTTGGTACAAATCCTGTCGCTGCCACCAAATGTTGTGAGCTAAATGAAAAAGTGAAAGTGAAACAGTTACACACCGAGGGTGGTGAAGAGACATGTGATTAGATATGTAATTTCATTTCATTTGTTTTGTAGGCAATAACCTGTTAATCGATCTAAATTTTCGATCACTCCTTAATGCAATACCAGCGTAACGTGTATAGTTTTGAGCAAAATCCTGTGAAAGAGAACCGATCAAGTTCACATTTTCTATTGCCATTGAGACCAACAATTTAACAAATATTTCAGTTAATTAACAGCAAAATGAGTTACACACTTTAAGTTTAAAACCGCATTCACATGAAGCGCGGAAAGCGGAATGCGTTTTGCGTTTTTTTCTCTAAAATAAAGTTACTAGTCCTGAAACCGCTTGTAGCTGACTTGTGATTGGTTAAAATGAATTTGAAGGTACAGGGAAAGAACCACATGAGTCCAATTTTAGAAAAATTTAGTTTAATTTGCAATTTGCAGTGATTTTTATGAGCTTTCAGAATATGCCCTCGGGTTTTAGAAAATATTGACACAAAGTCTTGAAAAAACGCAATTGAAATATTGATTTGTAAGGAAGATAGATACAAATTTCAACATAAAACCTCGTTTATCTCAGTTTCATCCGAATGTGATTCATAGCGTTATTTCCCTGTACACTTTATTATAATTGAATACGAGACAAATATACATTTTATTTAGCTAATCCAAATTAATTAACTTTTTAATTAAAATAACTTTTATTAAAATTATGAAATATATTATTTCTAGTAGAAGCTTTATTTTAGTACGAGACAAAAAACATTCGATCCAAACAAGTAACTTCTCTCGGTGTAATACTTTTCCTATTCAGTAATAAGGTCTCTGATTCGCCTGTTATCTTGTCTAACTCGAGACATCTATCCAGCATCTCGACGATGTATTCGACAAGAAACCGCCGGCGGGAAACTCAAATCAATCAGATCGAATAATCTTGTCCGAGATGAAGATTATCAATTGGTTCCATTCCATGTCACCGCACGTGTTTTGATTGGCTGCTGAGCCTGGAGCGGTTGAACCAATAGGACTTCTGTTTGCTTGCCATCAGAGCTGTCAAGATGATTAGCTTTAAAGACTTCATCTTTTCGTTGATCGCGTCGCCCGGGATATCGAGGCTTCACTTAAAGGGGAACGACCTTTGTGACTCGTCATTGGATGCTAATCGGGATCTGATCCTAGAAGATCAAACTAACGCGTTGATGAGCGAGTACTGATACGTGCAACATATTCAACCGAACAACACGATCTGTACTCAATCAAAGATTACTGTACTTATTTATTTCTGATTTTCTTTGCAACTTTCCAATTTCCATACACTCTGCAAGAGTTTAATACGTAGGTAACCGATTGGGCTAAAAATATGTTAAATATGAGAAAATGTTGGTTTTGATCACAATGCAAAATTTGAACTAAATCGGAACATTTTGATATACGCTCAATTATGTTACTTAGGCCCGGTTGCACCATGTCCCGATAAAGTTAGCGGTAGGATTTATCGGCTGAAACCATGACAACAGCCAATGAAACACAGCCATCTAGACCGCTAAAGTTCACTTTAGGCTAAAGTAAACTGTATCTTACTTATCGTGACATGGTGCAACCGGGCCTTATACTTATTAATTTCAGCCTGTTCTGAAAGAGGCCAACGTAACAGAAAATACTTCAGAACTGGATTCAAATTCAGAGAATAAAAGTTAATTCCCGGTTTAATCTCAAATTATGAATCTTTTTTATTAAGATTCATGCCTACTTATATAGTATGAAATGTGTTAAAGGAAATTCTTTTAGTAAAATGTTTTCACTTCAATATTCTTTAATTTATGTTATTTGATCATTGTTTTCACTTGTCCTGATGCTGTGTTTCAATTTGATAAACTTAATCTTTAGTCTTCATTCAAAACATTGATCCGTGTTTTAATAATTATAAAGAATCGTCTGATTAAAAACATATGTTCACTTTCTTTATTTAGAGAATACTTTCGGTCTGCTCAATCACAAATCACATTCAAAAATATTCCAAATTTCGTATTCGTGTGACACATTTTAGTAACTGAAGCCTCGTCGGTAATAATCGTATTGATTTGTAACAAAACCGAGACCATTTCCTTCACGTTAGCGCTGTGACGTTTCTCGAGAGCTGAAAGCACGACCATTAGCAAGCTGCCACCAACCAGACTCCAACGAAACATGCAATTTCTCCAAATGTAATTCCGCGCTCTTACGTTCCATTTTTACACACCGAAGAAAAAAATACACGAGACAAAGATTTCTATTTTTCAGTATAAAAAAGAACAGAACAGAACAAAAACTGATATGCGGGGAGGCGAGCAATAACTTGAAGAGCGGCGAACTCGTCTTGCGTTTTATAACGCACAATAAAACTCGAGAGCTCTACCAACATTGCATAGTAATTCATGTGTTTTTGTGTGTGTGTGTGTGTGTGTGTGTTGGCAATAGTGGTGAACACGTCGTGGTGAACATGGGGTTGATTCCACTGCCGCTATGAGTTCGAGCTCTGCATGAACACTGGGAGAAGTTTCTATCATGTGATGGGCGATTCAATTAGATATTGAAACTTTGAAAGATGTTACGTAACTCCTAGTATTGAACAGCTGTTCCAATATTTATTTAGAAAAGCTAGATTGGTATTAGAGATCACGAGAAAGTAAAATGGAATCCAGAAGGCATTATTATACCTTAAGGGGGTTCAGGCCGGGGGGGGGGGGGGGGTTGACTTTTTAATTTCAGGACAAATATGGTAAATATGTCAGCTGAGACCGATAATTAGCGAAATCAACCCATTTTGGAAAGTCAAAGAAATATCCGGGATGATCCAAACTGGTTTAAGACGATTCACAGATAAGATCGAAACTGAATAACCGTTCAACATAGCAAGCTGAAACTTGTCATGAATAATCATAATACATATACCTGTATAGGGAGTACTAAAGTCCTTTTTCGGTATTTTTATTGCAATTTTTCTAAAACAAAGTCGATATGTACCGGATTTTTCGTCGAGAAAACCCACATTTATTGGTGCTTGTGGCCAGGTTACCTATATCCAGTTATTGACAAAAAGAAACTTAGTGCCTTCGCCCTCTTCGATGAATCAACGTGCATCTAGACACGTTGAAACGCGTCGAGATCTTCCTGAACACGGAGGCGGGCTTCCTGTAGGAATATGTTGCCGCAGCGCATGATGAGTGCTGTACAATGACGTCACTGTGCATGTTGCAGACAAGCTGAAGGCTGAGATCGCGATCAACGTGCATCTAGACACGTTGAAACGCGTCGAGATCTTCCAGAACACGGAGGCGAGCTTCTGTAGGAATATGTTGCCGCAGCGCATGATGAGTGCTGTACACTGACGTCACTGTGCATGTTGCAGACAAGCTGAAGGCTGAGATCGCGATCAACGTGCATCTAGACACGTTGAAACGCGTCGAGATCTTCCAGAACACGGAGGCGGGCTTCCTCTGTGAGCTCGTGCTGCGCTTGCGGCCAGTGCTCTTCTCACCGGGTGACTACATCTGCAGGAAAGGTAAGACGTCATCACTGCCAGAGCCTTTAAGGAACTGACATCTAATTTAAAACTGTGTACAATCACTTTTTTTTTAAATATATAATTTATTATCATGTTTTCATGACGTAACATAAATATATAGTGAAATTAAGGGTGTAATCGTTCCAAACTGTACAGTTTTTTCCAATGAATATATGACGTCACAAAATATTAAGGGATGAAGCGCGTTGCATGCGAAGATGGCAAGGAGATGAATATTTTCAACAGAGAATATAAATGGCAATTTAAGGGGTGTCGCCTGCAGGTAGTGGCCGACAACGGGAAGACGGTTGTGTGACGTCACATGACATTAAAGGTGATGTACATGTTTCAGGCGAGGTCGGCAAGGAGATGTATATCGTCAACAGAGGTCGCCTCCAGGTAGTGGCCGACAACGGAAAGACGGTCCTCGCTACGCTCAAGGCGGGCGCGTATTTCGGAGAGATTTCTATACTAAACATGGGAACCGCAGGTAAAAATCTTGGTAAATATCACAAGCCGCCGGCAAGTAGGTACCAAAACACAAACCAGACAACACGTTCTCTTTTGGTACTGCGCATGCGCTTTGCTCGGTTGTGCTGTCTCTTTCTGTATTTCTCAGCCCATTTCTGTACTAATGTCTCACTCGCTTGGTGCACATCTGGTGAAACTTTCACCGCGTTATTTAAAAGTTTTGGCAAACATAAAATTGACGTTCTTACTTTCAAAATCGATCTACTTCAATCAATCTAAATTAATATTTGAAATAAAAATCAATCCATGGATGTTTTGTATCAAGGCTGAAGATCAAGATAATATGATTTAGCAAATTCAAACGAAACAGGAAGTGAAAACAATAATTGAATTACACAAAGTGAAGAATGAGAGGATAGAAGATAAAGTATAGAGAGAATAGAATGAGAGGATGCCCGATAGGCGATAAATCATATTGACCAGAACTTATACGCTCTCCCCGAATAGGTGATGTAAAAGGAGTGAAATAACATAATTTTACTGAAAACATTAGCGAATAGTTTGTCACAAGAATTGATCGTAAGAATTGGTTCAAAACGTTATCTATGTGAATTTGAAAGGATTGGTTTTAAGAGGCCTGTGTAAGGTAACGGGAAAAGCACTGTTCGTCAGAGTTATTTTTTTATTTTTTATTCAGAGTAACAGAATTTTAAAAAACACTTAAATAATCACTTGAGTACTTTATGACTTCTAGTACTAAAACCTCAAAGTGTTAAATGCGATAATTTTCTTTAAAATAACGTATTTGACACTTTGAGGTCATGCCAGAGGTCATAATGACCTCCAGAGTGTGGCATTAAAAGCTCCAGTAAGCTTGAAAGAGTCGCTAATATATTATTTTTCTAAATTCTGTTAGTGTGCAGACAAAAAAATTAAGAACAGTGCGTATCCCATTAACTTACGCAGGCCTATTTATTTATCACTAGATGCACTGCAATCAGAAGTGTTGTATTTGATATTAGTACAGGAATGTGGCCCATTGTGTATCATCTTGCTTCGTTACAAAATGTCCCCTCTCAGTGTGAACTCCAAACTATTGATGTGCCATTGATGTGCTTGTTATTTACAACGTGTCTGACGTCTCTTCATATTATCAGAAGTTCATATTGCTCAAGCGAAGACGCTCTCTGACACCCGACTTCATTTCCTATGAGACGAAGTAAACTGATCGTCAGCAGTGTTTCGTTGCTCCTTAAGGTGCTGCAAGCGCGAGCGATTTTGCCGCTTGTTGGGTACTTTTTTGGATACGATAGGAGACAATGTATCTTCTGTTACATGTTAACGAGGATTTGAAACCAGTATTTTCTGCATGGAGCTGAATCATTATTTCAGTTGCGTTTGATTCGTCAAATAAAACGTTGAGAAGAGAGAATGGAATGCTGGACTTGCCGTCTCGGCCGACCAGACGAAAATAAGAAAAATGAAACAACTAACATAAGACAACTCAAAAGAAAAGATCGCGCTAAACGAACGAAATAAATGACAATTTAAACTATTTTTTTTTCAAGAATATTCAACAATTTTAACATTATCTCCGTGGTTCTTGTTTCTACAAACGTTTTGCGTGAGTTTGGTTTTCCATTATGTTAGTTGGGTTGTTCATTCAGGCCTAACTTCTGTCCATTTACATCAACAATGCAAAACAAATTTGTTTTCTTTATACCCTGAGTTGTTCGTGGCCATTAGGTAGAATCATTTGATTTATCAGAGAATTTATTAAGTACCGGGTTTTTACAGCCATGTTTTATTTTTTAAATTTTTAAATAACTCTTTGATTTATTTTTAAGAATCCTTTTAAAAATTAATCTGGACTCCGGAGCATAACCAAAAACAGGTGACAGCTATTCATAATTGTGGCAACAAGATGGCGTCAACAATGAGTGACGTCACGTACAAACTATAATTGTTGTAAACCACGAATTGATATCTGGAAATAAAACTTCAACCTATAAATTTATTTTTAAACATCAGAGAAACTGAGCTAATTTCTGAATAAGTCTCTTTCAAGACCATTATTTTCAACTCGATGATTATGTTTTGTAGTCCGCTTAGTCCAGCATTCTATTCACGTAACTCATCCGTTTAATTGTATAAAAAAGCCAGGAAAACACGTAGCGTATTTTTAGACTTAATTTCATCAAGTGCATTCATCTTGTTTACTTCTTTTTTTCTCCTCGTTTACGTTTTCCACCCAACTGAGCAGAACGTTATATTCCAATTTCTGTCTTCTTTAATGTTGACCTTTCCTCGCTCCACTACTTTACTCGAGAAAATTTTCTCATTTCACCCCCTCCAGCTTTTCCTCTAAATTAAACGCCATTTTCTATAAATTTCCACCGCCTGCTGCATGCATGTATAACTCAACAAAAGCACAGCCTTCTGGATGTTTTTCGCCCGCTTGTTCGGCCGCCAACACTTGAGCCGTATACCAACATGCCATAGACAACTTTTACTAATAATTAAGCAAGAGCTTGTCAAAATGTTGGCAACAGTGATAAATTACATGCCCCAGGGCTGCTGCTAGGCAGGGGGGCAAACTTCTCGGCAAGAAATATTATACTACCAACACAACAAAGATTATATACTGTAATGTGCGTTGTAAAAGTTTTTCGGCTCATCAAAAGTAGGAGAAGAAAATGACAGTAAAAAGAGGAGGGAGGCGAGGTTGATGATTGCTATTGGTCGCGTCGTCTCTTTGCGAGACATTAATATGGCGGCATTTAATCGACCAACGTCATTGTATCGGAGAAAGCTTTGGATTTATTTGGGTGGTAATAAATAGCAAAGAAAAACGTTCGTTTTTTCAAGCAATTCAATCTTGTTTATGATTTTTACTGTTTTACGGCAATTTGAAGCGGAATTCACAAAGTGTGTTTTCTCCTCATTTAGGGTAACTGTGTGCAATTAGGCCACCGTTTTTATTTTTCTGCAATATCTTTTTATGCCCCTAACTATGCTCTTTGATAATGCATTATGAATATTTAAAAAAGTTTTGCCTTACAAAAATTATAGTGAAAATAATAAATCAACATCTAATTGACCATATTGAAAACTATGCACACAACAAGGCCACCTATGTTAAATCAATTGGAAATGGTTTGATGCCAGGGAAAATATTCAGATAATCTTATTTCCACGATTGAAGTATTTGTTAATTTTTGAGTAGTTAACTGGTGAATTATTATTTACAAGTTTTTGTAAGCATAATTTAGAAAAATATTTCGTGTACTTATGTTTCTTTGGTGAAGTAATTCTTAAATATTTAATAAAGATGGCATCAAAAACCATGATGGCATCATCCGAAGTATGGTCTTTGTTAACTCGATGTAGTAGATGAGCTCTGAATCCATTTGTAACAACAAGGATTGATTGTCAAGGAACCTGACCAGTATAGCCGATCCGTTTCGTTCAAACGCGGCTTTTCTTTTGGCCAAATGTAGCGTCTATAATTTCCGCTGTCACCTCTCTTTTTAGTTTTGTGGAGTTACTAGTTAGCACAACATTTTTTAAAAATATTGTTACGAGTTTGCGTTTTTGCCTAAGGCACGGTTGTAAAATGTCCCGATAAGTAAGATTAAAGTTCACTTTAACCTAACGTGGACTTTAGCGGTCTAGATAGCTGTGTTTCATTGCCAAGGTTTCAGCCGATAAATCCTACCGATAACTTTATCGGGACATTATCTAGTGGAGCGGTCGCTCCACCCAGCCAAGTCGTACCGTACACTCACACGCACTCAACATACCGTAAATGCCTAATAAAATGAGGAGCAGACCAACTACTTTTACTGTAAGCAACAACATGGCATTTTCGGCCTACTGGATCATAAAATTGGAAAATCTCATATGGTTGTGAAATATCTTAATTTTGAGCTATGGCCCACCCCACCACATATACCAAATTTGGGAACAATAGGCTATACCATTTGCGAGCTAGAGGGCCGTGAAAACAGTGAAATTACATCACTTTCATCTTCTTTAGATGATGATCATGATGATTCAGAGGGTCAGGAAATACCGCAATCACCGCCACAACCTAAACGGCTTAGCCGATCGATCTGAAATTTTTACCACATGTGCACTTTTGGCGTCTGAGGTGCCTTTTTATAAAACCAACCGGTAGTCGCCATTTTGAAACCGGAAGTGACGTCATATCTCGAAAACGGCTAAACCGATCGGAATGAAACTAGCGCCAAATGATTCAGACGGTCGTCTATATGGAATATCAGTAGTTAAAGTAGAGATGTACTATTACCGAAACCGGAAATGACGTCATGAAAATGAAGATCTAGATTTTAATGACCTCTTACTACAATAACTACATATTCAGAAGGCTTATAATGATACATAACATTTATAGAAATAAATTCTAGGTGGCAGTTATTTCAGTCGCCATTTTGAAAACCGGAAGTGATACCATATCTCGAAAACGGCTGGACTGATTGGAACGAAGCTTTCGCAATTCTTCATGGAATATCACTTTAAGCTTAGGTATATTGAGCACCAAACACAATTTTTCGTATTAACCAATTCGGAAATGGCATATTTTTTAAAAGTATTTAGTCATTGTTGCTCCGATGTGTGTTACAAGTTGTGTAAATAAACTAAAAAAATAAGTGATATCCCCATAAAAAAACACTCCGTGTAAAAATACCAGCTAAGTCTCTTCAACTATAAAAAAAAATAGAAGAAATCTAAAAATTCAGCACCGAAAAGTAGTGATATCAAAAAATGAGCCAAGTCAAAACTTAATTTTAAAAACCAAAATATACTTGGCGCATCGTTTTTAAGGGCATTATAGGCAAATTATATATATTTAGGTACATATGATTTTTGGCATATGCTTCTATACTATTTATATACACGATGCGCCAAGTATATTTTGGTTTTTAAAATTAAGTTTTGACTTGGCTCATTTTTTGATATCACTACTTTTCAGTGCTGAATTTTTAGATTTCTTCTATTTTTTTTTATAGTTGAAGAGACTTGGCTGGTATTTTTACACGGAGTGTTTTTTTATGGTTCAATTTACTTATAAAGTTCGTTCACGTTAAGAATATTTCTGACGTTTTAGTCAATCACGTCGTTCATTGGTCGTTCACATTAATTAACACTGCCCTGTCAATGGCAAGACTTTCTTCTTTGTAGGTATTATTGAACTCGTATAAATTATGTGAAATACACACTTTTTAATAGTAGAAAATATTAGAAAACTTCAATAAAATTGATTTATCTTCATCTACAGTCGTCTTATACATATTTTTTTTATTGATATTTACATATGTAGGTATTGTTCGCTCGACTACAGTAGTACACGACCGCCATTACGGCTTGATATTCTAAACGTGAACGATATTTTGCAGTAAGACGATGTGATATCGAGCCAAGCTAATCGATTAACAGTTGGTGTGCATAAAACGTCACCAGGAGATGTCATCAATGTGTCGTATCTACTGCGTTGTCTCGTTCATTTCCACTCTCCTCTTCTTCATCTTGCTGGAGGAATGAGCGGCTGTTTTTATGGCCGTCTGGAGTCAAATAATCAACGCGAAGTCGCACACAAAGTTGCAAACAAGTTATGAATTATGAAGAGAGCCGTCTTTGCCAAGAGTAATCAGAAGATAACTTTTCGAAACTTGATAAGTTGAGAATTTTTCAACAGATATGAAATCTCAAGAAAGAAATTAAAACTTAGAGACTCTCTTGTATACAAGAACAAACAAAGGATTGATTAAATTTCTTAAAATAGAAAACTGATTAAGGTAGAATTTTTAATTGGATTTTGAAGCAGATAGATTAGAGAGTTTTTGTTCTGGTAATGCTGGCGTAGTTCCAATAGACGCTATGCAGATGCGTCGATTGTTTTGCTGTCAAGTTTGCAGCACTGCGTCAAGAGGTGTTGCGCAGAGAGCATCAATATTTTATGGCGGTGTACCTGTTGCTAGTGCCCCCCCTCCCCCACTCCCTTCTCTGCAGCACATATGGAAACTAATGACATTACAATACAGATGTTTATTGCCGTGCTATAAAAATACCATATACAACTTAATTAACCTAAAACACATATTAATACGCCTGTTAATATTATTTTTAATGACATTTCAGCAGATTAAAATGAAATGGATACCTATCACAATATTAAATACGACAATAAAATTGGATATTTTACTAATTTTATCCCTGTTTCTATTTTATCTATCGACGTCGTTTAGATTTTGTTTTTATTTGCAATCGTATTTTTTAAGTTCCGATTCGCAATTGATACTAAATTGGGCAATATATTGTCAATTATATAGCTACACGCCATGTGTCCTAATTCTCTTTAATAAAAAATAGAAAATTGATAAAAATTGTCCATCTGTTTTATGTGAGAAGTATTTTATGAAGTATCGTACTTAGCATGAACACCGCGGTTCATTATGTAAAAAACGGATCATTTTAACTTCATGAGATCCGAGTCAAACTCTTGAGCTATAATTCGTTACCATAATCATAAAACAAGATGTGTTAATAAAACAATGGATGTCAATATTATCAAAACATTTTGTTAAAACTTCATAAAGTTTTGGAATAAAAACATTCAATCAAGTGACAATAAAACACACCTTATAAAAACTAATCTAGAAAATCTGAATTGGGTCAAATTTATAAACTACAATATTGGATGTTTAGAACTTGTTAAATTTTAATTAGTCGTGTAAGGTGTTGTGTTCTTTATTGATTGCTTCTTCTCTTCTTGTACAGCTTCCTGAGGGCATGACTTACTTTATCTTCAGTCTCTTTTTACAATATCGATGGAAGTAAATTAGATACAAGATCTTCGTTAGTGTAAATAGACATCGCTTCGCTCGACCAGTGTCAGAGCAGATCTCGGAGAAAGAGAAGAACTACAAGATTCCACATCGAAATATCGATAAACACTTCAAAATATATGGCAAAACACTATTTTAGGAAAACGGAAAACAAATTTTAAATATTGATATCGCTCTTCAAATTTTTCTCGACAAGTTCATTTTGCATTCTGAAGCCAAGCAACTACTCAAGAGTAATAACGTTGATTTTCTTATACTTATTCATTATCTACTGACAGACAATAACAATGTTCTCTAGAAAGTATTCGTAAAAGTAAAGTTGGAAATATGACGATTCAAATTAATTCATTTAGTACACTTTTAAGTCTCATTCCCAGTGCAACCAAGATTTAGGAGTTACGTAAGAATATTTCTTTGAAAACTCAACATAGATGTGTTCACAATACAATGGTTCAACGTGGAACAGAAATTAGCAGAGCCCAAAAATACATTGTTTATTTTGAATTTATAAGATGCAGTAAAAAGTTCACGGCAATTTTTACAGACAATGCACTCAAAAGATATTCCTAACCTAGTCGAATTGTTCGCTGGCTCGTGTTTTCATTCCAATAACTTTTTAGTCTCCAACCAAAAATTCCCCTCCGCAATAATGTAAAACCATCAAGGTAAGTCCTGCCGCCATCTTGTATTGTCTCTGTCCGCCATGTTGTGAGCGTGTTGTGTGCGCAGGTAACCGGCGCACGGCGTCTGTGCGCAGCGTGGGCTACAGCGACCTGTTCGTCCTGAACAAACAGGACATGTGGAGCGTCCTGCAGGAGTATCCGGCAGCGAGGGTGCGTCTGGAGGCCATCGCAGTCAAGCGGCTGGAGAAGTACAAGAGAGCGCCACTGGAGAAGGGTGAGTCACGCGGAGCCGGGATGTGAGGTTATGTGTCGTGAGAAAGTAGGGTTAGGAGACACGACACGTGGCACTTCTAATGAAATATTGACGAAATTAAAAGTGTGATATGCTCTTGTTGTGCCCAGCGTACCTGTTGCATATTTTAACACATTTGTTTACTTAAAAACGGGTTTTCGAAATGGCAACTACGCAAATACAGATAATATGTAAACAATGAAAAAAACGAGATTGTACGCCATTTTGTTTCTACCAAAAATCGTGTAGACTACGAAAAAACACACGTAGAACATAACGACTTTGCCACTAAAATTCTGGGCACAGATTAACAAAAGGTTTTAAAGTCCTATAGTACAACTTTATTCCATTATCTGTAGCGTTTATACCATCAAAATTTTCCCTTTGTAGATTGGTAATGTGCAATGGCAACCATGAAGTTTTATTGGTAATACTAATAACGTTGTAATAGCAAATATCTCATAACTTTATCGGTCATGAGGTCAAAGTGCCTTTACTTCTTTGTGTACCCCAACTCCAAGTGTTCGTACTGTGTTTCTCATAAGAGCACAATGTATAAACCGGTAGGAACACTTGGAGGTGGGTGTACCTAGGTAATATAATGTATCGGGATAATGAAGTGTACCTACTTCATTTTGTCGTTTGCATCAATAACGATATGTATCCAAATCCAAGTGATAATGTGTATTATGCAACTGGTCCAATGAACAGTTTGATTAGCATAGAGTTAGGCTTAGTAAGCGCACTAACCCTTTCTTCCACAGGGTCCTTAGTAATGAAATATTTATAAAGAAGCTATGCACGTAAATAGTCCGACTGTCTTCCGAAACAAATGGTTACAATAATAACTAGAAAAGCAAGCGCCCTACTAACTGACCTTATCTATAATTTAAGACGGCTGGGTAGTGAGCGTGGCCTTGAAGAGTTTTTTAATCGAAAAATAAGGCTTTGTAAAAGTCTTTAGAATAGTTCAATGAAAATAATTTCATAGTTTGGAATAGGCTATTAATTTTATTTCGTCCTACAGACGTTTAGTGCCATATTTTTACTAATTTTCAGGCATTAAACGTGTAGGTCAAAATAAAAATTATAAACCATTCCATGCTATGAAATTATTTTCATTTAACTGTTCTGAAGACTTGTACAAAGCTTTATTTTATTAGCAATTGCATTAGTAAAAGATATTGATAAAAATCGATTAAAAAATTATTCAAGGTCAAACTCACTACTCAGCCGTCTTAAAGGCATAAACTGTGAAAGAAGTTAGGTGGAGATTTGTAAATACTGACTATCTTTTACTCCACATAGTTGAATGCCTGACTGAATAGTGTGCTTTTAGAATCCGCTTAATAAAATTCTAATTGTCTAGGATAAAGACGTCACAAACACGATCGTTTCTAGACACAATGCATGATGGCGGCTTCTGAAGTTCACGTTTCCAACACATAGATGGCACTGCTTCACTGCCTGCTTGATCAAGAGCTTGCTGCACCAGTCCTTGCTTTCATACAGGAGACAGTGTCGGAAAAACAATTAAACAGTAAAGCTTCGAAACTCCACGTAATTATGAAAATAAAACTAATTAAAAAACACGTAATGGGAGATCATTGAACGCCTATTGGCTGAAACACAGGTGGTGCCAATTTTATGTCTTGTAAGGATTTAATTTTTGCTGCCTCAAAACATGGCGCCACGCAGTTCGGCCATATTGCTTTTGAAGAACTTTTGCATCACATTGCAAGAAGGTTGAGGAACGTCTGATTACCTGCTGTAAAATATTGAAACGCACCGTAAATAATTATATTTGAAATGCTCTCTAAATGAAATGCTTACTTCCAATGTTTTTAAATGTTTTAGATTATATTAATTTAAATAAAAAAATATGAAAACTAAATACTAGAAACTTAATTTTCCGTGTTAACATTTCATAACATTGGTTCTTCTGTAGGAGTCCGGAGAAAAATTGAATAGATTTACAAAAGCAGGCTTCTATAAATCTATTTCTTGGAGGTTTTAAACAAACCAAAAAAACTAAAACTAAACGCTAAAACAAAATACGTCTCAGGAAAAAAAACAGTCACATTTGTAGACCTTGAAATAATAAGTAAACTTACAGTTCGTTTTTCCTATGTTTGAACTGTCAACAGACCGAGACACCGTCAGTTGTTCTGTTAGGCCGAGAAAGACAACATTGCAAGATGAGCGCATAATGAAGTCTTTCTCGGCCTAGCAGAACAACTGACTGTGGCTCCATCTGGTGAGAGTTCATACAGTAAAAAAAACAGACTGTAGTAAGGTAACGGGAAAAGCGTGGTTCCTCCATTTTTTTAGTTTTGTCTTCCCACAAACATAATTTCATTCGTCAAAGAGTAAAGCACAATAAAAGCTCACTAAACAAAACAATGCTACCAACCGGAGTACATTTTGACCTCTAATGACCTCAACGAGTAAAATATATTTAACACTTTGAGGGCGCGTACTAGAGATCGAATTGTATCCCAGTAGGTAGTAGATTTCTTGATTATTAAAATTTCTTTTAAAGACAAAACTAAAAAAGAAACATTAAAGAACCGCGCCGCGTTGCTTTACCTTACCAAAGCTTTTCATAAAAGTTTTATGAAGAAGTTTCATAACATAAAAGTTTAGAAACTAAGTATACCCAGAACTCTAGCAGTTTTAGTAATACACCCCAAGACAGTAGCTGCGCAAATGTCATCTAAACGCGTCTTGCATTGCGCACGTGTGATGCTTGCAAGATGGCCACCTGTGTTTCCGTCATCGCCCGAGAGAGAGAGAGGGAAAGAGAGAGAGAGAGAAAGAGAGAAGGAGAGAGCGCGCGCCAATGTTGGACGTCGTGTGTTCTAGATGTCTTTGGCCAATGGGCCGGGGACTCTTGGTGGCGTGACCAGTCGAACCCACGGGCGCCCAAGCACAGCCTCGGTGAGTCAACATAACCTCAACACCAGCGACATTCACATCCTCTCACGCCTCGTGCTACGTCGACAAACCCCTTTCACATCCTCTCACGCCTCGTGTGACTCACATAACCTCAACACCAGCGACATTCACATCCTCTCACGCCTCGTGTTACGTCGACAAACCCCTTTCACATCCTCTCACGCCTCGTGTGACTCACATAACCTCAACACCAGCGACATTCACATCCTCTCACGCCTCGTGTTACGTCGACAAACCCCATTCACATCCTCTCACGCCTCGTGTGACTCATATAACCTCAACACCAGCGACATTCACATCCTCTCACGCCTCGTGTTACGTCGACAAACCCCATTCACATCCTCTCACGCCTCGTGTGACTCATATAACCTCAACACCAGCGACATTCACATCCTCTCACGCCTCGTGTTACGTCGACAAACCCCTTTCACATCCTCTCACGCCTCGTGTGACTCACATAACCTCAACACCAGCGACATTCACATCCTCTCAAGCCTCGTGTGACGTCGACAATCCCCATTCACATCCTCTCACGCCTCGTGTGACGTCACATAACACCATTCACATCCTCCCACGCCTCGTGTGACGTCACATAACCCCATTCATATCCTCTCACGCCTCGTGGGAGTCACATAACCGCAACACCAGCCTTGCCGAGGTCTCGAGACACGATAGACCACTCCGCACACTTCAAAACCTCCATTCTCAAGCCTCATTGTTCCACTTTTCTTTTGTCATTCAATGCAATAGCATTTCCTTCACAACGGTCAACTGCGCAATAGAATGCGCGAGCGTTAGGCCTTCCTGTATATCAAGTGGTTTTTTCAATCAGTAGCTTTTTCATATATTTTATTACATTATTTTTGAAGGATCAAGTCATTAATAGAGGGGGTCATTATATTCGCGGACTCAAAGGGTTATATTAAAGATGTGAGTTTTTAGAGCAAATAGTTCAATTGTGTGACCTTTTAAATTATAGAATAATTACGTCATTATTTGTATAAGATATCGCCAAATAAGAAAGTCAACCTCGAAGAAGATTTCAATTGACACAATTCAGTGTCGCACTGTCATCAAGTTCTTTCAAAATCAATGAAAATCACCTCAAACAGTATTGGAAAAGATTTTTCTATGGAAACCATGCAATAGTCCCCGTAAACACTAAAATCTCTTCAAAAATGGTTTGAGGTGATTTGAGGTGTTTTACTTTGATTTTGAATGAATTGTATTACGGTGCAACACTCAATTTGACAATTTAAATGTTCATCGAGGTTGACTTGCCTATTCGGCAATTACTTATACAATAATGACGAAAATCAGAGATCATAATGTACTCCATTATTTAGTAAAGTTAGTTTAAACGTTTAAACGTACGTTTCTTTCTGATTTTTTTAAAATCTTGTTCGCGTGAAATAAATCTTAAAAAACTCTTTGAACAATTGCATTATCGACCGGGGCCTTTTACTCTTAGAAAACAATTCCTTATGTCCGCAATATGATTCCTGAAACATCGAATCCTAACCCCACTTACCTACACCCTATAGATACACTCGACCCATAAACTGTCTGGAACGCTGTAAACCTCTAAACCTCAAGTATACCTGCCATCACCACCTCATATGATCATATGTCCGCAATATGATCCCTGAAACATGGAATCCTAACCACACTTACCTACACCCTATAGATACACTCGACCCATAAACTGTCTGGAACGCTGTAAACCTCTAAACCTCAAGTATACCTGCCATCACCACCTCATATGATCATATGTCCGCAATATGATCCCTGAAACATGGAATCCTAACCCCACTTACCTACACCCTATAGATACACTCGACCCATAAACTGTCTGGAACGCTGTAAACCTCTAAACCTCAAGTATACCTGCCATCACCACCTCATATGATCATATGTCCGCAATATGATCCCCGAAACATGAAATCCTAACCACTCTTACCTACACCCTATAGATACACTCGACCCATAAACTGTCTGGAACGCTGTAAACCTCTAAACCTCAAGTATACCTGCCATCACCACCTCATATGATCATATGTCCGCAATATGATCCCTGAAACATGGAATCCTAACCCCACTTACCTACACCCTATAGATACACTCGACCCATAAACTGTCTGGAACGCTGTAAACCTCTAAACCTCAAGTATACCTGCCATCACCACCTCATATGATCATATGTCCGCAATATGATCCCCGAAACATGGAATCCTAACCACACTTACCTACACCCTATAGATACACTCGACCCATAAACTGTCTGGAACGCTGTAAACCTCTAAACCTCAAGTCTACCTGCCATCACCACCTCATATGATCATATGTCCGCAATATGATCCCTGAAACATGGAATCCTAACCCCACTTACCTACACCCTATAGATACACTCGACCCATAAACTGTCTGGAACGCTGTAAACCTCTAAACCTCAAGTATACCTGCCATCACCACCTCATATGATCATATGTCCGCAATATGATCCCTGAAACATGGAATCCTAACCACACTTACCTACACCCTATAGATACACTCGACCCATAAACTGTCTGGAACGCTGTAAACCTCTAAACCTCAAGTCTACCTGCCATCACCACCTCATATGATCATATGTCCGCAATATGATCCCTGAAACATGGAATCCTAACCCCACTTACCTACACCCTATAGATACACTCGACCCATAAACTGTCTGGAACGCTGTAAACCTCTAAACCTCAAGTATACCTGCCATCACCACCTCATATGATCATATGTCCGCAATATGATCCCTGAAACATGGAATCCTAACCACTCTTACCTACACCCTATAGATACACTCGACCCATAAACTGTCTGGAACGCTGTAAACCTCTAAACCTCAAGTATACCTGCCATCACCACCTCATATGATCATATGTCCGCAATATGATCCCTGAAACATGGAATCCTAACCCCACTTACCTACACCCTATAGATACACTCGACCCATAAACTGTCTGGAACGCTGTAAACCTCTAAACCTCAAGTATACCTGCCATCACCACCTCATATGATCATATGTCCGCAATATGATCCCCGAAACATGGAATCCTAACCACACTTACCTACACCCTATAGATACACTCGACCCATAAACTGTCTGGAACGCTGTAAACCTCTAAACCTCAAGTCTACCTGCCATCACCACCTCATATGATCATATGTCCGCAATATGATCCCTGAAACATGGAATCCTAACCCCACTTACCTACACCCTATAGATACACTCGACCCATAAACTGTCTGGAACGCTGTAAACCTCTAAACCTCAAGTATACCTGCCATCACCACCTCATATGATCATATGTCCGCAATATGATCCCTGAAACATGGAATCCTAACCACACTTACCTACACCCTATAGATACACTCGACCCATAAACTGTCTGGAACGCTGTAAACCTCTAAACCTCAAGTCTACCTGCCATCACCACCTCATATGATCATATGTCCGCAATATGATCCCTGAAACATGGAATCCTAACCCCACTTACCTACACCCTATAGATACACTCGACCCATAAACTGTCTGGAACGCTGTAAACCTCTAAACCTCAAGTATACCTGCCATCACCACCTCATATGATCATATGTCCGCAATATGATCCCTGAAACATGGAATCCTAACCACACTTACCTACACCCTATAGATACACTCGACCCATAAACTGTCTGGAACGCTGTAAACCTCTAAACCTCAAGTATACCTGCCATCACCACCTCATATGATCATATGTCCGCAATATGATCCCTGAAACATGGAATCCTAACCCCACTTACCTACACCCTATAGATACACTCGACCCTTAAACTGTCTGGAACGCTGTAAACCTCTAAACCTCAAGTCTACCTGCCATCACCACCTCATATGATCATATGTCCGCAATATGATCCCAGAAACATGGAATCCTAACCCCACTTACCTACACCCTATAGATACACTCGACCCATAAACTGTCTGGAACGCTGTAAACCTCTAAACCTCAAGTCTACCTGCCATCACCACCTCATATGATCATATGTCCACAATATGATCCCTGAAACATGGAATCCTAACCCCACTTACCTACACCCTATAGATACACTCGACCCATAAACTGTCTGGAACGCTGTAAACCTCTAAACCTCAAGTATACCTGCCATCACCACCTCATATGATCATATGTCCGCAATATGATCCCTGAAACATGGAATCCTAACCCCACTTACCTACACCCTATAGATACACTCGACCCATAAACTGTCTGGAACGCTGTAAACCTCTAAACCTCAAGTATACCTGCCATCACCACCTCATATGATCATATGTCCGCAATATGATCCCTGAAACATGGAATCCTAACCCCACTTACCTACACCCTATAGATACACTCGACCCATAAACTGTCTGGAACGCTGTAAACCTCTAAACCTCAAGTCTACCTGCCATCACCACCTCATATGATCATATGTCCGCAATATGATCCCTGAAACATGGAATCCTAACCCCACTTACCTACACCCTATAGATACACTCGACCCATAAACTGTCTGGAACGCTGTAAACCTCTAAACCTCAAGTATACCTGCCATCACCACCTCATATGATCATATGTCCGCAATATGATCCCAGAAACATGGAATCCTAACCCCACTTACCTACACCCTATAGATACACTCGACCCATAAACTGTCTGGAACGCTGTAAACCTCTAAACCTCAAGTATACCTGCCATCACCACCTCATATGATCATATGTCCGCAATATGATCCCTGAAACATGGAATCCTAACCACACTTACCTACACCCTATAGATACACTCGACCCATAAACTGTCTGGAACGCTGTAAACCTCTAAACCTCAAGTCTACCTGCCATCACCACCTCATATGATCATATGTCCGCAATATGATCCCTGAAACATGGAATCCTAACCCCACTTACCTACACCCTATAGATACACTCGACCCATAAACTGTCTGGAACGCTGTAAACCTCTAAACCTCAAGTATACCTGCCATCACCACCTCATATGATCATATGTCCGCAATATGATCCCTGAAACATGGAATCCTAACCACACTTACCTACACCCTATAGATACACTCGACCCATAAACTGTCTGGAACGCTGTAAACCTCTAAACCTCAAGTCTACCTGCCATCACCACCTCATATGATCATATGTCCGCAATATGATCCCTGAAACATGGAATCCTAACCCCACTTACCTACACCCTATAGATACACTCGACCCATAAACTGTCTGGAACGCTGTAAACCTCTAAACCTCAAGTATACCTGCCATCACCACCTCATATGATCATATGTCCGCAATATGATCCCTGAAACATGGAATCCTAACCACACTTACCTACACCCTATAGATACACTCGACCCATAAACTGTCTGGAACGCTGTAAACCTCTAAACCTCAAGTATACCTGCCATCACCACCTCATATGATCATATGTCCGCAATATGATCCCTGAAACATGGAATCCTAACCCCACTTACCTACACCCTATAGATACACTCGACCCATAAACTGTCTGGAACGCTGTAAACCTCTAAACCTCAAGTATACCTGCCATCACCACCTCATATGATCATATGTCCGCAATATGATCCCTGAAACATGGAATCCTAACCCCACTTACCTACACCCTATAGATACACTCGACCCATAAACTGTCTGGAACGCTGTAAACCTCTAAACCTCAAGTATACCTGCCATCACCACCTCATATGATCATATGTCCGCAATATGATCCCTGAAACATGGAATCCTAACCCCACTTACCTACACCCTATAGATACACTCGACCCATAAACTGTCTGGAACGCTGTAAACCTCTAAACCTCAAGTATACCTGCCATCACCACCTCATATGATCATATGTCCGCAATATGATCCCTGAAACATGGAATCCTAACCCCACTTACCTACACCCTATAGATACACTCGACCCATAAACTGTCTGGAACGCTGTAAACCTCTAAACCTCAAGTATACCTGCCATCACCACCTCATATGATCATATGTCCGCAATATGATCCCTGAAACATGGAATCCTAACCCCACTTACCTACACCCTATAGATACACTCGACCCATAAACTGTCTGGAACGCTGTAAACCTCTAAACCTCAAGTATACCTGCCATCACCACCTCATATGATCATATGTCCGCAATATGATCCCTGAAACATGGAATCCTAACCCCACTTACCTACACCCTATAGATACACTCGACCCATAAACTGTCTGGAACGCTGTAAACCTCTAAACCTCAAGTATACCTGCCATCACCACCTCATATGATCATATGTCCGCAATATGATCCCTGAAACATGGAATCCTAACCCCACTTACCTACACCCTATAGATACACTCGACCCATAAACTGTCTGGAACGCTGTAAACCTCTAAACCTCAAGTATACCTGCCATCACCACCTCATATGATCATATGTCCGCAATATGATCCCTGAAACATGGAATCCTAACCCCACTTACCTACACCCTATAGATACACTCGACCCATAAACTGTCTGGAACGCTGTAAACCTCTAAACCTCAAGTCTACCTGCCATCACCACCTCATATGATCATATGTCCGCAATATGATCCCAGAAACATGGAATCCTAACCACTCTTACCTACACCCTATAGATACACTCGACCCATAAACTGTCTGGAACGCTGTAAACCTCTAAACCTCAAGTCTACCTGCCATCACCACCTCATATGATCATATGTCCGCAATATGATCCCTGAAACATGGAATCCTAACCCCACTTACCTACACCCTATAGATACACTCGACCCTTAAACTGTCTGGAACGCTGTAAACCTCTAAACCTCAAGTCTACCTGCCATCACCACCTCATATGATCATATGTCCGCAATATGATCCCAGAAACATGGAATCCTAACCCCACTTACCTACACCCTATAGATACACTCGACCCATAAACTGTCTGGAACGCTGTAAACCTCTAAACCTCAAGTATACCTGCCATCACCACCTCATATGATCATATGTCCGCAATATGATCCCTGAAACATGGAATCCTAACCACACTTACCTACACCCTATAGATACACTCGACCCATAAACTGTCTGGAACGCTGTAAACCTCTAAACCTCAAGTATACCTGCCATCACCACCTCATATGATCATATGTCCGCAATATGATCCCTGAAACATGGAATCCTAACCCCACTTACCTACACCCTATAGATACACTCGACCCATAAACTGTCTGGAACGCTGTAAACCTCTAAACCTCAAGTATACCTGCCATCACCACCTCATATGATCATATGTCCGCAATATGATCCCCGAAACATGGAATCCTAACCCCACTTACCTACACCCTATAGATACACTCGACCCATAAACTGTCTGGAACGCTGTAAACCTCTAAACCTCAAGTATACCTGCCATCACCACCTCATATGATCATATGTCCGCAATATGATCCCTGAAACATGGAATCCTAACCCCACTTACCTACACCCTATAGATACACTCGACCCATAAACTGTCTGGAACGCTGTAAACCTCTAAACCTCAAGTATACCTGCCATCACCACCTCATATGATCATATGTCCGCAATATGATCCCTGAAACATGGAATCCTAACCCCACTTACCTACACCCTATAGATACACTCGACCCATAAACTGTCTGGAACGCTGTAAACCTCTAAACCTCAAGTATACCTGCCATCACCACCTCATATGATCATATGTCCGCAATATGATCCCTGAAACATGGAATCCTAACCCCACTTACCTACACCCTATAGATACACTCGACCCATAAACTGTCTGGAACGCTGTAAACCTCTAAACCTCAAGTATACCTGCCATCACCACCTCATATGATCATATGTCCGCAATATGATCCCTGAAACATGGAATCCTAACCCCACTTACCTACACCCTATAGATACACTCGACCCATAAACTGTCTGGAACGCTGTAAACCTCTAAACCTCAAGTATACCTGCCATCACCACCTCATATGATCATATGTCCGCAATATGATCCCTGAAACATGGAATCCTAACCACACTTACCTACACCCTATAGATACACTCGACCCATAAACTGTCTGGAACGCTGTAAACCTCTAAACCTCAAGTATACCTGCCATCACCACCTCATATGATCATATGTCCGCAATATGCTCCCTGAAACATGGAATCCTAACCACACTTACCTACACCCTATAGATACACTCGACCCATAAACTGTCTGGAACGCTGTAAACCTCTAAACCTCAAGTCTACCTGCCATCACCACCTCATATGATCATATGTCCGCAATATGATCCCTGAAACATGGAATCCTAACCCCACTTACCTACACCCTATAGATACACTCGACCCATAAACTGTCTGGAACGCTGTAAACCTCTAAACCTCAAGTATACCTGCCATCACCACCTCATATGATCATATGTCCGCAATATGATCCCTGAAACATGGAATCCTAACCCCACTTACCTACACCCTATAGATACACTCGACCCATAAACTGTCTGGAACGCTGTAAACCTCTAAACCTCAAGTATACCTGCCATCACCACCTCATATGATCATATGTCCGCAATATGATCCCAGAAACATGGAATCCTAACCCCACTTACCTACACCCTATAGATACACGCGACCCATAAACTGTCTGGAACGCTGTAAACCTCTAAACCTCAAGTCTACCTGCCATCACCACCTCATATGATCATATGTCCGCAATATGATCCCTGAAACATGGAATCCTAACCCCACTTACCTACACCCTATAGATACACGCGACCCATAAACTGTCTGGAACGCTGTAAACCTCTTAACCTCAAGTAAACCTGCCATCACCACCTCATATGATCATATGTCCGCAATATGATCCCAGAAACATGGAATCCTAACCCCACTTACCTACACCCTATAGATACACGCGACCCATAAACTGTCTGGAACGCTGTAAACCTCTAAACCTCAAGTCTACCTGCCATCACCACCTCATATGATCATATGTCCGCAATATGATCCCTGAAACATGGAATCGTAACCCCACTTACCTACACCCTATAGATACACTCGACCCATAAACTGTCTGGAACGCTGTAAACCTCTAAACCTCAAGTATACCTGCCATCACCACCTCATAAGATCATATGTCCGCAATATGATCCCAGAAACATGGAATCCTAACCACACTTACCTACACCCTATAGATACACTCGACCCATAAACTGTCTGGAACGCTGTAAACCTCTAAACCTCAAGTCTACCTGCCATCACCACCTCATATGATCATATGTCCGCAATATGATCCCTGAAACATGGAATCCTAACCCCACTTACCTACACCCTATAGATACACTCGACCCATAAACTGTCTGGAACGCTGTAAACCTCTAAACCTCAAGTCTACCTGCCATCACCACTCATATGATCATATGTCCGCAATATGATCCCTGAAACATGGAATCCTAACCACACTTACCTACACCCTATAGATACACTCGACCCATAAACTGTCTGGAACGCTGTAAACCTCTAAACCTCAAGTCTACCTGCCATCACCACCTCATATGATCATATGTCCGCAATATGATCCCTGAAACATGGAATCCTAACCACACTTACCTACACCCTATAGATACACTCGACCCATAAACTGTCTGGAACGCTGTAAACCTCTAAACCTCAAGTCTACCTGCCATCACCACCTCATATGATCATATGTCCGCAATATGATCCCTGAAACATGGAATCCTAACCCCACTTACCTACACCCTATAGATACACTCGACCCATAAACTGTCTGGAACGCTGTAAACCTCTAAACCTCAAGTCTACCTGCCATCACCACCTCATATGATCATATGTCCGCAATATGATCCCTGAAACATGGAATCCTAACCACACTTACCTACACCCTATAGATACACTCGACCCATAAACTGTCTGGAACGCTGTAAACCTCTAAACCTCAAGTCTACCTGCCATCACCACCTCATATGATCATATGTCCGCAATATGATCCCTGAAACATGGAATCCTAACCACACTTACCTACACCCTATAGATACACTCGACCCATAAACTGTCTGGAACGCTGTAAACCTCTAAACCTCAAGTCTACCTGCCATCACCACCTCATATGATCATATGTCCGCAATATGATCCCTGAAACATGGAATCCTAACCCCACTTACCTACACCCTATAGATACACTCGACCCATAAACTGTCTGGAACGCTGTAAACCTCTAAACCTCAAGTCTACCTGCCATCACCACCTCATATGATCATATGTCCGCAATATGATCCCTGAAACATGGAATCCTAACCACACTTACCTACACCCTATAGATACACTCGACCCTTAAACTGTCTGGAACGCTGTAAACCTCTAAACCTCAAGTATACCTGCCATCACCACCTCATATGATCATATGTCCGCAATATGATCCCTGAAACATGGAATCCTAACCCCACTTACCTACACCCTATAGATACACTCGACCCATAAACTGTCTGGAACGCTGTAAACCTCTAAACCTCAAGTCTACCTGCCATCACCACCTCATATGATCATATGTCCGCAATATGATCCCTGAAACATGGAATCCTAACCCCACTTACCTACACCCTATAGATACACTCGACCCATAAACTGTCTGGAACGCTGTAAACCTCTAAACCTCAAGTCTACCTGCCATCACCACCTCATATGATCATATGTCCGCAATATGATCCCTGAAACATGGAATCCTAACCCCACTTACCTACACCCTATAGATACACTCGACCCATAAACTGTCTGGAACGCTGTAAACCTCTAAACCTCAAGTCTACCTGCCATCACCACCTCATATGATCATATGTCCGCAATATGATCCCTGAAACATGGAATCCTAACCCCACTTACCTACACCCTATAGATACACTCGACCCATAAACTGTCTGGAACGCTGTAAACCTCTAAACCTCAAGTATACCTGCCATCACCACCTCATATGATCATATGTCCGCAATATGATCCCTGAAACATGGAATCCTAACCCCACTTACCTACACCCTATAGATACACTCGACCCATAAACTGTCTGGAACGCTGTAAACCTCTAAACCTCAAGTATACCTGCCATCACCACCTCATATGATCATATGTCCGCAATATGATCCCTGAAACATGGAATCCTAACCACACTTACCTACACCCTATAGATACACTCGACCCATAAACTGTCTGGAACGCTGTAAACCTCTAAACCTCAAGTATACCTGCCATCACCACCTCATATGATCATATGTCCGCAATATGATCCCTGAAACATGGAATCCTAACCACACTTACCTACACCCTATAGATACACTCGACCCATAAACTGTCTGGAACGCTGTAAACCTCTAAACCTCAAGTATACCTGCCATCACCACCTCATATGATCATATGTCCGCAATATGATCCCTGAAACATGGAATCCTAACCCCACTTACCTACACCCTATAGATACACTCGACCCATAAACTGTCTGGAACGCTGTAAACCTCTAAACCTCAAGTATACCTGCCATCACCACCTCATATGATCATTTGTCCGCAATATGATCCCTGAAACATGGAATCCTAACCACACTTACCTACACCCTATAGATACACTCGACCCATAAACTGTCTGGAACGCTGTAAACCTCTAAACCTCAAGTCTACCTGCCATCACCACCTCATATGATCATATGTCCGCAATATGATCCCTGAAACATGGAATCCTAACCCCACTTACCTACACCCTATAGATACACTCGACCCATAAACTGTCTGGAACGCTGTAAACCTCTAAACCTCAAGTCTACCTGCCATCACCACCTCATATGATCATATGTCCGCAATATGATCCCTGAAACATGGAATCCTAACCACACTTACCTACACCCTATAGATACACTTGACCCATAAACTGTCTGGAACGCTGTAAACCTCTAAACCTCAAGTATACCTGCCATCACCACCTCATATGATCATATGTCCGCAATATGATCCCTGAAACATGGAATCCTAACCACACTTACCTACACCCTATAGATACACTCGACCCATAAACTGTCTGGAACGCTGTAAACCTCTAAACCTCAAGTATACCTGCCATCACCACCTCATATGATCATATGTCCGCAATATGATCCCCGAAACATGGAATCCTAACCCCACTTACCTACACCCTATATATACACTCGACCCATAAACTGTCTGGAACGCTGTAAACCTCTAAACCTCAAGTATACCTACCATCACCACCTCATATGATCATATGTCCGCAATATGATCCCTGAAACATGGAATCCTAACCACTCTTACCTACACCCTATAGATACACTCGACCCATAAACTGTCTGGAACGCTGTAAACCTCTAAACCTCAAGTCTACCTGCCATCACCACCTCATATGATCATATGTCCGCAATATGATCCCTGAAACATGGAATCCTAACCCCACTTACCTACACCCTATAGATACACTCGACCCATAAACTGTCTGGAACGCTGTAAACCTCTAAACCTCAAGTATACCTGCCATCACCACCTCATATGATCATATGTCCGCAATATGATCCCTGAAACATGGAATCCTAACCACACTTACCTACACCCTATAGATACACTCGACCCATAAACTGTCTGGAACGCTGTAAACCTCTAAACCTCAAGTATACCTGCCATCACCACCTCATATGATCATATGTCCGCAATATGATCCCAGAAACATGGAATCCTAACCACACTTACCTACACCCTATAGATACACTCGACCCATAAACTGTCTGGAACGCTGTAAACCTCTAAACCTCAAGTATACCTGCCATCACCACCTCATATGATCATATGTCCGCAATATGATCCCTGAAACATGGAATCCTAACCACACTTACCTACACCCTATAGATACACTCGACCCATAAACTGTCTGGAACGCTGTAAACCTCTAAACCTCAAGTATACCTGCCATCACCACCTCATATGATCATATGTCCGCAATATGATCCCTGAAACATGGAATCCTAACCCCACTTACCTACACCCTATAGATACACTCGACCCATAAACTGTCTGGAACGCTGTAAACCTCTAAACCTCAAGTATACCTGCCATCACCACCTCATATGATCATATGTCCGCAATATGATCCCTGAAACATGGAATCCTAACCACACTTACCTACACCCTATAGATACACTCGACCCATAAACTGTCTGGAACGCTGTAAACCTCTAAACCTCAAGTATACCTGCCATCACCACCTCATATGATCATATGTCCGCAATATGATCCCTGAAACATGGAATCCTAACCCCACTTACCTACACCCTATAGATACACTCGACCCATAAACTGTCTGGAACGCTGTAAACCTCTAAACCTCAAGTATACCTGCCATCACCACCTCATATGATCATATGTCCGCAATATGATCCCAGAAACATGGAATCCTAACCACACTTACCTACACCCTATAGATACACTCGACCCATAAACTGTCTGGAACGCTGTAAACCTCTAAACCTCAAGTATACCTGCCATCACCACCTCATATGATCATATGTCCGCAATATGATCCCTGAAACATGGAATCCTAACCACACTTACCTACACCCTATAGATACACTCGACCCATAAACTGTCTGGAACGCTGTAAACCTCTAAACCTCAAGTATACCTGACATCACCACCTCATATGATCATATGTCCGCAATATGATCCCAGAAACATGGAATCCTAACCACACTTACCTACACCCTATAGATACACTCGACCCATAAACTGTCTGGAACGCTGTAAACCTCTAAACCTCAAGTCTACCTGCCATCACCACCTCATATGATCATATGTCCGCAATATGATCCCTGAAACATGGAATCCTAACCCCACTTACCTACACCCTATAGATACACTCGACCCATAAACTGTCTGGAACGCTGTAAACCTCTAAACCTCAAGTCTACCTGCCATCACCACCTCATATGATCATATGTCCGCAATATGATCCCTGAAACATGGAATCCTAACCCCACTTACCTACACCCTATACATACACTCGACCCATATACTGTCTGGAACGCTGTAAACCTCTAAACCTCAAGTATACCTGCCATCACCACCTCATATGATCATATGTCCGCAATATGATCCCTGAAACATGGAATCCTAACCCCACTTACCTACACCCTATAGATACACTCGACCCATAAACTGTCTGGAACGCTGTAAACCTCTAAACCTCAAGTCTACCTGCCATCACCACCTCATATGATCATATGTCCGCAATATGATCCCTGAAACATGGAATCCTAACCCCACTTACCTACACCCTATAGATACACTCGACCCATAAACTGTCTGGAACGCTGTAAACCTCTAAACCTCAAGTCTACCTGCCATCACCACCTCATATGATCATATGTCCGCAATATGATCCCTGAAACATGGAATCCTAACCCCACTTACCTACACCCTATAGATACACTCGACCCATAAACTGTCTGGAACGCTGTAAACCTCTAAACCTCAAGTCTACCTGCCATCACCACCTCATATGATCATATGTCCGCAATATGATCCCTGAAACATCGAATCCTAACCCCACTTACCTACACCCTATAGATACACTCGACCCATAAACTGTCTGGAACGCTGTAAACCTCTAAACCTCAAGTATACCTGCCATCACCACCTCATATGATCATATGTCCGCAATATGATCCCTGAAACATGGAATCCTAACCCCACTTACCTACACCCTATAGATACACTCGACCCATAAACTGTCTGGAACGCTGTAAACCTCTAAACCTCAAGTATACCTGCCATCACCACCTCATATGATCATATGTCCGCAATATGATCCCTGAAACATGGAATCCTAACCCCACTTACCTACACCCTATAGATACACTCGACCCATAAACTGTCTGGAACGCTGTAAACCTCTAAACCTCAAGTCTACCTGCCATCACCACCTCATATGATCATATGTCCGCAATATGATCCCTGAAACATGGAATCCTAACCCCACTTACCTACACCCTATAGATACACTCGACCCATAAACTGTCTGGAACGCTGTAAACCTCTAAACCTCAAGTATACCTGCCATCACCACCTGTTGTTAACCACGACTGTAATATTGTATAAAGCAAAGGTTTAAATCGTCTGCCACGTCATCAGTCATCTCACCAATTATCAATCTCTTAATAATTCAAATCCTAAACGCAGAAATAAAATATTTAAATTTCCACCATCATAATTCATGCTCATAAACCACCGATCGACAGTAATATTTGTTAATAAACAAATTGTGTTGAAAGATCGTGTTTGTGACTGTCGATTTTACCCCTATAAAATCGTTTACATTTCTGCGATCTGTTGGTTGCCATAACAACCTGGATTCCCCAACTATACTGCTGCCATCTTTGGAGAGCTTTAAGCTCACTCTTTGGTGGCTCAGAAGGTAATTGATTTATAATCAAATAGCAGGACGCGGGTGGTTTTTAGATGTGCCCTTGTGTTTTATCTTTCACACTAACAAAATTTTTAGAATTACAGGAGTAACGCACATACTATAAAATTCTCAAATTTAAATAAAGCCACACACTGGCGTACATTGCAACCTCTGGTACAACCTCAATCTATAAATGATTATTTTATTATAAATTGAGTCCATGCCAGAGGTCATAATGTAATTGAAATGTGCTTTACTCCTTGATATTTTATAAATGTGTTTGTTTGAAGAAAAAAAAATCAAAAAACATTTTGAAGACCCATGCGCGTCCCGTTACTTTGAAGGTTTCTAAACGAGAACTATTTTCTCCGCGCGAAACATATTTATTGGTGACAAATGATATGATGAAAGACGATGTGCATGTTGATGATCAAGTTGATTGGAAGGCTGACACCTGATTGGTTGCAGCTGCACTGGGTCGCAGTCAATCCACCCCCGGTCTGGTGGAGTCCAGGGGTCGCATCCCGCTGGAGGAGATGTGGGTCGCGCCGCAGGGGATCCAGATGACGGGGGGGTCGTCCATGGGCCCGCCCCCCTACTCGTCCAACTCGCTGTTCAGTCCCGGACTCAGCAGTCCCACTTCCAGGTAGGCTTGAGTGACGTCAGAGAGCACGACAAAGCATTCATGCTGCCACGTCAGTGTAGGTCTGACGTCACATAGATAGACTCGAACCCGCAAGGACTTTCACTCAACGATCTCGAAAATAGGTCCTCTTATATCGAGACGTCTATATATGCATTGATTTTAAGAGTCGGCGTGTACTAAAAGGTTAAGATTGGTGATGATATTTCATAAATATCGCTGTAACTATTGTATCATTCAAGTTATGAGAAATGTGAAAAATAATTGGTGTAGCAATTTTTTTAGTCGACCTTAGCCTTAAACATCAAATTTTAACGGCAATATTTGTGCCCAATCTCGTGGAAAGTCTGAAAAATAGAGAGAATGTTCGGGTTTTCCACGAGTGTGGGCACAAATATTGTAATTAAGTGTTGGTGTTTATATTACTAAGGTCGGCTAAAAAATAAGCTAGAGTAATTATTTTTCACATTTCATAACTTGAATGAATTCAAAAGTTATAGCGATATTTAGGAAATATTACGAAGAAGTTGATACACCTGGTATATGTAGAGCAGGGCTCCTACTCTGGATTGCACAGAGGAGTTATGTAGAACAAAATAACAATCCGGACCAGCTCGTATTTTTATTTTGCTTAAGATCCCACTATGCACCAATGTAGTCCATAATATATTAGAAGTGTTCGTTGAAAACTTGAAGTGACAAACTAGGTAACGAACAAGAAATCACTGAAAGACATTTAGGAATACAAAAAAAGTTTTGGTAGATATTAGAAACAAGAGAGGACCCAGGACAAGTCCCTGAGGAACTCCTGACTGTGGTAAGAGGACTGACATGATGACCTTGTTGTCCAGATCGCTGCCCTCCCACCTCCGCACTATGGAGTCCCCGCTGTCCGCGACGTCCAGCGGACATTCTTCCGAGGAGGAGCGACGCGTCAACGCTCACACCGCGCCGGCGCCGTCACGCTCGGGTACGTCGCCATCTTGTATTCTACACTTGGCACAACTAAAATGATCGCTTCATAAATATGATTTGACTGAAAACTGATTGCACCATCAGAAGTCAATCCAAGTGATCTCCTTGTCCCACCCTAGTAGATGACCTCTCATTTCAATGATATTTTGCCGTTACATTCCACATTGGCATTGATTGTTACGGAACATGACCAGCAGCAATTCAAATTTGTTCACCGATCATTCTTTATTTTGCCAAGTGTACATCGGCACTGGAGAACTCCAAGTGTTTTGATTTCAATATTAAATGAATGTGTAAAACTTATATTTTAAATTAAGCCATTTATGATCCGCTATTTTGCTTTTAACTGGCATGTATATTACTAGGAAAACGCTCTGTGTGACGCGTTGATGAGCGAGCACGGATACACGCAACAACTCGAACCGAAATTATGTCAATCGAAAATGGCATTAAAAGCCAATAATTCTTAAATTTCGTCACAGACTTATATAAATATCTCCAAAATCTCCAAAAATATTGGTCCCAATAACCTTGCTAAGTTTTAAGTTGATCGATTAAACCTTTATGATTGAACGGTTCCTTGTTAATTTTCAAAAATCACAGGATCTCGTTCAAAAAATATACCTAGGACCACTCATATGATATGATATTAGTGTGTACACAATATCAGATCAATCTGTTGAACGGTCAATATTAGTTTCATTTCGTTTGAAACTTTCTGCTCTAACTACCTTGCCTTGAACTGAAGATTCGAAGTCGCCGTGAATTTGACAGCCAACACGCAAAATGTCCCTAGAATTACAAAAACTTTTGAAAATAACGACAGATTAGACTGGAAATTGGCAAAAATATCTTAAATGTTGGTACCAATGACCATGCAAAGTTTTTAGATGGTCGGTCAATCGGTTCTAGTTTAAATTTCAAAAATCACAGGAAAAATGGTTTCAAATTTAAACCAATGGGAGAATTTTGCTGAAACTTTTTATGATTGGGTAAAATGTTGGTTGCAATGACTTTGCTAAATTTCAAATTGAGCAGAGCAACCAATCGAAAGATATTTTTTTTTAAACTTGAACCAATCACAGGAGCCCGTTCAAAAACGATCCCAGGGACCGCATAGATTACGTTAGCATATGTGCAAAGTTTCAGATCGATTGAATTTGCGGTTTAACCTGGGCTGTGCGGACAAAAAAAAAAAAAACACACAGAGAAAGTGCCATAAGAGTACCGTGGTGACGCTCGCTACGCTCGCTCAAAAATGCAAAGAACGCACTATTCAAAGCTGCTTTTATTTTTAAAAAAATACCCTAGGACCTAAGGTTGGCACGATTGACATGTCAGATTTAACTTATTATTTAAGTTTATTAATGTTGGGTTTGCATAGATGCTTATGTATATTAACGTAGTCTACAACTGCACAAATAATCATTTTAAATATTATAAACATCACCATAATCACATCACCAAATGACAGTTATTCTGAATTGTGGTTACAAGACGACGATAATAATGAATGATGTCAAATGCAAAACATGAAGGGGACAAGTTTCACATCAATAGTTCAATATCTTGTTCGTCATATGAATTGCGATTGCATCCGACAATATTTCCACCACAGCTTTCTTGACGCCACTTCATTCCTGTACGCTACTTGCAATCAGGCGCGTAGAAAGGGGGGGATGGGGGAAAATCCCCCCCCCCCCTCTCGAGCAGGCTGACCCATCATTCACCATACAAAATTAAGTTTAGTGTCCAAAAATCACTTTAAAAAATTTAAACTCTAAAAAAATCGCCCTGCGGGGCAAGAATACGGGGTTGTTTGTTGTAATTTTGGGCAGTTTAGAATCGATTTCCCAGAATCGACATTAAAATGTTCATATTGAAATAAATGCCCTGCGGGGCAATTAAGCCCCAGAATTTCTAAATATCAATTCAATTTTAATATAATTTTATTTCTTCCCAAAAAATTAATAATGTTTACATACAATTTTCCTTAAACCATACGCTTTCCTTGCGCAACCTTTACACATTACATAATTACATATTACATTTACCTTTTACATATTGTTACATTATACTATAAATCAGTAGTACAACAGTGTTGAGATAAAAGGAGACACAGCGGGCTAAAACTGGGGGGCCTTCGCCCCCCAGACATCCCCTCCGTGTGTCGCAATACCCCCATGATGAAAGTAGTTTCTACGCGCCTGCTTGCAATCGAACTATTCAAATGATTCTGTTGAGTTTCGTGTTCATGGCGTGCCAGCGTGGCCCGCATTCTACTGACAGCTAACTGTTGCGCCCGAGTTACATACATTCCACTTACATGTCAGATCGTCACAATCAAGCAATGCTCTGTTGCAACAGGCTACAATCTTAAAATAAATTGTCCCTATTAACATTAATAATTATTTCGAATATTCATTAACCATAGCTTCGTTTGGAATAAAAAATAATATACGAATTTGAATTATTTATATTTTTAAATAATTTTTTTATCTTAAATAATGAGTTACTAATTAATTAACGATATGCAAGCATTGTTTTTCTTATTCTTTTCAATATGATAGGAAACGCGAAATACAAAGTTTTATTTAAAAAAAAAATTGAAATAATACAAATTTTAATTGTTTAGGGAACGTTTAACTAACCAATCATTTAAATCTTAAACTAACATTTGAAACCTAACTTAAGCAAACCACATATTACATTTTTCTTATTGACGAAATTAAATCTGTCATAATCCCCCCCCCCCCCCCCCCCCCTCCCCGCCAACAACGGACCTCGTGTGACGGTATGTGTGTGTGGCGCGCAGGTATCCCGGTGCACGGCTACGGCGCCTGCCGCCCACGCTACGGCGGCGCTGGCTCGACCGCGACGGCGAGCCAGATGCTGGAGACGACGCCGCTAGTGGCGTCGTGCGCCAGCGAGCATTCCACCGCTTCGCCCACAAGCGGAGATGTCCCGGCCAGCAAAGCCGGTAAATATGTGCCGCTTCCTTCAAACCGATACCCAGAGTTCAAGTTCCTTAGTCGCTCTTGTGTTGAAATAAACTGAAGTGGCCTCCCACCAAATGACCAATGAGAAGGAGCCTGATGGCAATATTAATTTACTTATTACAAACAAGACAACAGGATTGTTCACCTGACATGTCCACTTTTCACTTTCTCCACCAAAGTGGTCAGGGAATTCAAAACTGCAATAATATTATTGTGAACGGCTTTACCATTTGGGTGGAAGATAGTGGTGAAAAGTGGGACAGGCAAATATGACAAATCTATCTTCAAACAAACAAAAATGTAATTCTTAATTCTTCTGACTTTGGGGCTAAAAAAATTAATTATGTCACAGTTTTTTAAGCCTTCTACGACCTCCAACCCCCCCCCCCCCCCCCCCCGCCTCATGTCACAGCTTGTCACAAAATCAACGACCCTTCCCCCTGTAAATATGTCATAAATTGTGGACCTCCCCTTTAAAAAACAATAAATAATACGACACCTTATTATTCAGATTTCTGACCAAATGAATTTTGATTTTTCAACAAACATATTTAAAATTCATTAACTACCTGGTAGACAGCCAACTTCAGAACTTAAAATCAATTTTTTTCGGTTTCGAAAGTAAAACATTTGTGGAAAGGTGAGTTCTGGAAGTGTGACGTAACACAACTAGTACTCCCCCCCCCCCCCCCTCCAAAATCATGTACGAAATGTATGGACGGCACCTTTCTTCTGACAGCCAGGCAAGGTCCTTAGATGGGATCTCAATTACCTACCTATTACATACCTACTCACTTATCTCTGGTTCATAGAATAGAAAAAAATAAGAAAAAGTTTGAAGAACACGAGAGCAAATCATTGGATCTTTCATTGTCTATTGTTGATCGGAATTGGCTGCAATTTGGTTTTACAGTATTCTATCTCTCCTTTCATTCTTCCTTATTCATTCGCAGGTATTTATTTTTTCTTTGTGTTCCAACTGCACTTTTATTTGGTAGATTTCGTGAAGCATGCTTTTCAACATTTCTTTAAAATAATTTCGTTTAAAAATTACAAATATAATAACCGATTCATCGAGTTAAGATTCAATTAGTGCCAATAATTACAAATCCCCATAAAAACACTCCGTGTAAAAATACCAGCCAAGTCTCTTCAATTAAAAAAAAATAGAAGAAATCTAAAAATTCAGCACTGAAAAGTGTTATTACACTAACATTAGTGTATTTTTACACGGAGTGTTTTTTATGGGGATATCACTCCTTTTTTCAGTTTATTATTACAACTTGTAACATATTGTGGCACCAAAGATTATAATTCTTTAAAAAAATAAGATTTTGTGATTTGGTTGCTAAGAAAAGTTGTGCTTGTTACTGTGTTAATGCTATAAATAATATGTTACAAAGTATAGCAAAAGTTTCGTTCCAATCGGTCCAGCCGTTCTCGAGTTACGGCATCACTTCCGGTTTTCAAAATGGCGGTTGACATCACTGCCACCTAAAATTTGTATCTATAAATGTTATGTAACATTATAAGCCTTCTGAATATGTAGTTATTGATATAAGAGATGATTTTAGTCAGATTTGTCATTTTTATGACGTCATTTCCGGTTTAGGTTATAGAACATTTCTTCTTTCACTATTGGTATTCCTTATAGATGACCTTCTAAATCGAATGGCGCTAATTTCGTTCTAAACGGTCCAGCCGTTTTTGATATATGACGTCACTTCCGGTTTAAAAATGGCGGCACAAAAAATGTATAAGAACAGAGGTATCATCAGACGCCAAAAGTGCACATGTGGTAAAATTTTCATATCGATCGGTTCAGCCGTTTAGGCTGTGGCGGTGATAGCAACGTTTCCTGATATCTGAATCTGAATCTGAATCAGCAGTGCGATTGTATAACTTTCCCAAATGCTAACAATATCAATAACAATAATGGTTTCCCTAACGATCATTATCGTTCACTAGCAACCAGTGTGATTGTATAAGGATAACAATAAAAATCGTTGAGATATAAATTGTATTTAGATCTTTCTAAGTTGGCGGTATCCTTACGTCACTTCCGTTTTAAACCATTCAATGAAATTGCAGTATTATTTTAAAATGAAAATACGAATGTTTAAAGTATGTTGTGATTTAAAGTTTGGTTTCAAACTCTTTGAAGAAACAATTTTAGAATTTAAATATGTCTTTAAGGTAGGTTTTACTTTATTTAAAAACATGTTATTTAATTAGTTGACACACAATTTTGCTAAATATATTCATAAATATTTTTTTCAAAATTTTGCCAAAATTTTATAAATCTTTACAACTATTTTTTATTTAATATTTTAAAAATTCATACAAAAAGCAATTGAAAAATATTAAAATATTTTTTCTATGTTATTTTGACTTCTATTTTCACGAATCATTATTTTAGTATATGAACTACAAATTTTAAAAGATTTGACCTCCGGAAAATTTGCAGTTCATATACTAAACATCATCCCATCTGAGATTGTCAGATTATTTCTACATTTCAATCATTATTTTGGAACATTTTCTGTTAATTTTGAAATTTTTGACAAAATTTAGCCAAAATCTTGTAAAATGTTCCCCAAAAAATAATTTGTCAAGATTTTTAAAAATTATAAAAAAATTATGAAGCTATTAGGTAAAATATTTTAAATTATTTTTACATTGACTTGTGAAAATTTTATAAAATTTTTGCAACATTTTGAAATAGTACTTTCTTAATTTCATTTTTTTTTATCCTAAAAATAATATTTGTAAATATTATATAAAATAATGGCAAAATTTTGAAAAAATTATTTGTGAAAAGCAAGCAAAATGTCGAGCTACTAAAATCCCTTCGCTTTTATTCGGTAGCCAATCTCAAAAGCAGACGAAAGAGAAATGCATAAATGTTTGCCATCACCAATCTGTCACCCACGAATTCAAGTGTCACCATAACCTCAAAATCCAGCTGACTCATCACGCGACATTCCACCTCGCAATTTAAACATCTAATTTTGACATAAATAAAGACCAGTTTTTCATTACCTAAGTAATAATAAAATGGTAATATGTGTAACATTGTAATTATCTTGCTTTTTTTACTATACCATACCTTGCATCGCTGTTAATAGTGATATAAATGTCAAAATCCTAATATTGTTATCGATAATGGCTGGGTACAAAGCAATCGTTATCTCCAAGCAGCGTAGTCATTTGTTTTTCATTTAGATTGTTAGCAAAATGTTATACAATCACACTTTCATCAAATGTTATAGATAACGATCCATTATCTCGGCTAAGAAAGTTATACAATCGCACTGCTGAATCATCATCAGATAGCTTTTAAGGTGGCTGGATCGATCGGATTTTTGAAGTTTTGGAGAGCTTTCACTAATTTATCAAGTGTAGTTGAAATAGACAACATTTAAATGGTATTTATGCGTTATCTTTTTATTTAGAGCAGTATTACTGCCCCAAAGAAGTTAGTTTTGAATCGGATATTGAAGATATTTCAATAATTTTAACAATACGGTACAATATGGCCACATCGTACTTTCGAAATTTGTATTTGTGTAATCATGATGGCTGAGCTTGCTGAGCTTACACCTAGAGTTTACTTTCATGAAAAGTCAAGGTATCTTTAGTAGGCATTTAGTGCCTTCTAACAACCTTGAGCACTCCCGTGTTGCCAAAAGTATTTTGACTTGATTCGCAATTTGAATTGAATCGCCTACAACTTTTTATTTAGCACACGATGATATTGGTTTATATTTTTTTAATGAAAGTAAATAGATCAAAGATTCTTTCTTATATAGGTTTTTTGAAAATCTATCAAGCCAATTAAATAAAATCTTCATTTGTAGCAAATTTTTAAAACCTGTCATAAGATAACATGGGGAAAATACCTATTTCTTATTCGCCTATCTCGAAAACTAAACACGGGAATAATTTTATTTTTTGAAGTGTTGTTTAGGGGATACCAATGAGTGAGTACAGCAAAATTGAACACTATCTGAAAAAATGGTCGATCGACCCAGCCACCTTAAAAGGGGTGTAATTTCACTGTTTTCACGGCCCTCTAGCACCCAAACGGCATAACGTATTGTTCCCAAATTTGGTATATGTTGTCAGGTGGGCCATAGCTCGAAATTAAGTTATTTCGCAACAATGTGAGATTTCCCAATTTTGAGATCCAGTAGGCCGAAAATGCCATGTTGTTGCTTACAGTAAAAGTGTTTGGTCTGCTCCTCAGTTTATTAGGCATTTACGGTATGTTGAGTTATTATTATTATTAAGCCTATATTCTCAACGGAGCCGAGGCTCCACTAGTGAGAATGTAATAAATAAGGGAGGAGAGGAAACCCGGTACCGGCATGTAGCCTACTCCTGACGAAAGATACCAAGGGGACCAACGGCTTAACGTCCCTTCCGAAGGACGGTGTAACATTCACAGCACGGGCCTCCACAACCCACGCCGTCGAGAGACTGATAACAGGTGGAGAGAGGTCGTCACACTAACCCCCAAATACCCCAGTCTCTCTGGCCCAACGGCAGCAACCTGGCAAGGCAGAGTTGAATGGTCACCCATCCAACCGCTGACCGCGCTCAATGTTGCTTAACCTCGGTGATCTAACGAGAACCGAGGTATCCAACACACCAGCCGTTGTGAGTGACTGTGAGTGTATAGTACGACTTGGCTGGGTGGAGCGACCGCTCCACTAGATAAATCAAAATACAACAGCTAAGGTGGATTATCTAAATTTTAGATTAAATTGGCAGCACATACAATCAGATTCTTCAAATTAATCAAAACAGTTTAATTTAATTCGAAGATTAGTTAATCTGAGTAAAAATTATTTATTAATATTTAAATCCATAATCAGTCATAGGTACACTTGGCACAACTAAAATTGATCATTCAATAAATCTGATAGGCTGATAAATGTAAGATCGCACCATCAGAAGTCAGTCCAAGCTATCTCCATGTCTCACTCTAGTAGGTGATCTCACATTCCAATGATAATAACAAGCTTTGATTGGTATGGTACATGACCAGCAGTCATTAAAATTTGTTCACCGATCAATTTTTGTTGTGCCGAGTGTTCATCCAACAGAAAATAAAACGGTATTCAATAGAAATGGATTGGAAGAAAAAGATCTGATGGAATCATCCATAAAGTCTATACTAACTAGAGGTGAGCGCGTGACGTGAGTCACGCGTGACTCACGGGTGACTCACGACTTTAGGCGTGAGTGTGCGTGAGTGTGCACACCACTGCTAAACGCCGTGTGTGAGTGTGCATAGTTACTGGTCACGCGTGAATCGTGTCACGCGTGACACGCGTGACTGAAATGCACATTATTGTGAATTGTCTAATGTTAGATTTGTGATGTGACCGAGTTACAGTTGTTGACTCAATAATATCTTAGTAAGCTGAGTTGCGTATAAACAGTCTGAAGAATTGCTGACCTCACCTCGCCCACACACAGCACATTGGGTTGTTTTACAAACATCCTCTCTCATGTGGGTCTGCATCTGCATGAAGCAAGTAAGTGAAAAGCTCAGCATTTTCTCAAATTCTCACAGTGACGATCAGTTTGAGTTGGCTTTTCTTGGAGCACGGACATACGGACTACACGATGACAGAAGATGCCGTATCCGCTTCTAAAAGCTTGATTGAAAAGTTATTATTGACCAAATCGGACAGAATTAAGTTAGAAGAGAATGATAAAGGAAAGAGTGATTTGTGGAGAACATTTAAGTGTGTGAGTGTTGATGGTAAAAGAGAACCATTCGCGTGTTGTGTGAAGTGTCGGACAGTCGTAGTGTACAATGCGAAAACCGGTACTGGTAGTCTTCAGCGCCACAAATGTTCGGCTCTTTCTGTTCCCTCAAATCAACCGAATCTGACGCATTATGTCAAAAGAACGATTCCTCAATCTAAAAAAGATCACTTAGCGGAGTCCGCTGTCCGTTATATTTCTAAAGATTTGCGAAGTTTTAAGGCAATTGACGACAGTGGATTCCGTCAATTTGGCCAAGAACTTATAAACTTCGGCGCCGATTACGGCAAAGTGTCGATCGACGAGGCGTTGGTAGGAAGAGATGCGCTGGCTCGAACTCATACTCAAAAGTTATATGACGTGACTCGATGTAAAGTTTCCGAAATTTTCAATCAATCGCAATACAGAGCCTTTACAACCGATCTTTGGACTGACACTCATCGACAACGTAGCTTCATCAGTCTCACTACTCACATGATAACGGACGATTTTAAGCTCGAGAGTGTTGTGTTAGCCACTAGAGAATTTCTAGGCAAACATTTTGCACGGAATATAAGGAAATCGATTTTGAACATTATTTCCGAATACAGTGGTGACGAAAAAAGTGCTGAAGAATGCATCAAGAAAAGTGTTTTCGTTACAGACAACGGTGCTAACGTTGTCGCTGCTTTCAAAAAACCAGGCAATGATGGTCACGAGCTGGACGAGGAACTGGAAGATGATGAAAGTTTGGCATATCGCCGATTGTCTTGTGCTTGCCATTCTCTGACCTTAGCAGTGCAATTAGTGTTAGACAAGAGAGCTGATGAGGTGCCACGACTTACGCAATGTTTAAATGAGTGCAAAAAACTTGTGAAATATTTCAAAAATTCGGGACTGAACAGTAAACTGAAAAAAAACTCTCAAACAAGACGTATCCACGAGATGGAATTCTACTTTTACCATGCTGGAGAGTATCTAGAACTCTTATGATGACATCAAGCCACTCTTACTTGAGGTTGACAAAGTAGAAAAAATAGCCGGCATAAAGAAGAATGAACTAAAAGAACTTACGGAATTTCTTTCGGTTATAAAGAAATGTTCCGAAAAATTGAGCGCCGAAAAAACTCCAACTTTGCACGAATACTTTCTGTGGAAATTAAAGCTTAAAAATCACTGTAATGTCAATATGTCGGACTCGAGTATGTTATCAAAGATTAAAGACATCTTTTCTCAGAGTCTGGATTTAAAATTCAAGCCTGATATTTTTCACAAGGCAGCTCTGTTTTTTCATCCCAAGTTCAAGTCGTTGCGAGTGTTGTCGCCTATTGACAAAATTGACACGATCGCTCTAGTGAAACGACTAACGAGAGACGAAGAAAGGAGCCGAGCAACACAGCCTGCTGAAAATTCCGCTCTGGATCCGGACGACCCACCTAGTGCAAAACGCCAGAGAGACGAGTTCGATGAGTTTATGGACGTTACTGACACCAGCGTAGAAAAGGAGGACGAGATAAAATTGTATCAACAGAAAGTTATTACGTCAAGTGAGCAGGATGACTTCGATATTTTAAAATTCTGGAAAAAGCATAGCGATGAATTTCCCATTCTCTCTGGTGTAGCACGACGCGTATTAGCAATACCGGCAAGTTCCGCGGCGAGTGAAAGACTTTTTTCCCGTGCAGGACGGGTATTAGAAGAGAGAAGAACCTCGTTAAGTTCAACACATGCGGATCAATTATTGTTTCTCCACCACAACCTGTAGCGAAATGGTAAGTAATATGGCACTATATGATGTATTTATTTGTCACCGTGAGTGAGTGTGCGTGAGTTGTAATGCGTGAGTGTGCGTGAGCGTGCACAAGTCCATAAAATTGCCTTCGTGAGTGTGCGTGATCGTGAGCGAAATGCTGAACCCGCGTGCGTGAGTGTGCGTGAGTGAAAGACGTGGCCGCGTGACGTGACCGCGCGTGAGTCAAAAATCACTCACGCGCTCACCTCTAATACTAACTCGTCATCTATCTCTCGTAGGTGAGCTTTGATTTCATTGATAATAACAACGATTGATTGTCAAGGAACCTAACCAGCAGCCAAACCGTTTCATTCAAATACCATTTTATGATTTGTTGAGTACATTCATATGAAACAGCAGGTACTGCAGATGAGATTGCCATATCGAAATGGAGGTTCTAACTTAACTACTCTTTGTCCGCAGCGATGGCGCACAACAGCCGTCCCGCAGACTCGCTGCTACTCTCCCACGAGTCCCTCCTGGCCGAGATCAAGTGGCTGCGAGAGCGGCTGGTGACCGTGGAGACGGAGAACGCGTCGATGAGCGTCAAGCTGAGCGAGCAGCAGTGGAACGTGGAGCACCGGCTCGCGGAGATCGAGATGCAGATCTGCGGCGCGTCGAGCGGCGGCAGCTCTACGGAAGACAACGAGAGGAACAGGGAGAGCATCATTTAACGACAGAGTGTGCTGCGGAGGCGTCGCGGACACGACGTTCAGTGCAGCATCTTGCGACGAGTGTGGCGATACGTAGTCTAGTCGCGAGGGCTTCCAAGCCGACGGGGCGACGAGAGACGATGATTTTGATAGTTAGCGGCTCCGTTCAAAACTTATGGCTCGAGTCCGTTTTTTTGCCAATTTTTTCTCAAAACCTTCTGTTTGTTTACCTATTGATTCCTAACAAGATTGGTCTCTTGGTTTCACCAAAAATTGATTTATAGTTTATGTCTGCTTTACTGATAGGTCATCTGGAAGAGAATCTGTGGTCAAGTTCTTCTTTGCATTTCCAAAGTTCGCTCAGCGGAGTCTTCATAAAAAGGAGAATAAGGTTCACTTAATAATAACTTTCTGTGGAATGGATTAAAATTCAGTTTGGTTTGTCCTCGAATGCATTGTGACCCTCGGCTGCAATTTTAACGAATTGTTTTGTACACAAGCAGACAAAGAAACTAATTGAATATTTCTGTTGTCAACAATTATTTTACATGTGAAAAGCTGATTTAAGAGCGAGTTGCAAAGTAACAATTTTGTTAAGGTGTGAAAATCCCAACAAGAGTGAAACAAATTTAGCTGAACATTTTCAAACAACATTTTCTGCAGAAAATATTTGAATCATTAAAAAATCATCGTCTCTCCTTGCACGTTATTTACGAAATGATAGAAAGTGAGAAGTGGGTGTTACAATACGGAAATAATTTGTTAACTCTTCTATTGACAAATACTTTCTCTCATTGTAAGAAGAAACACTTGTGACTTATCTCCGCGTGAATAACGAACCCGAAACAGAAGTTCAGAGTGTCGGTAGCCAGTAGTCGCGTTGTACGGATGTTTTTATATCTATATAGACGTGGGCAAACAGTTGCGCTAGTCCGAACTGAACCGAACCTTCGCGGTTCTTCGCAGTTGGCAGCCATTACACAGACATTCGTCAGCCGCGCAGAACCGCAAAGGAAAGTCGAGACGTTCGCTTCGAATTACCGGAACACCTCGTCTGAAAGTTTAAAAATGTTTTTCTCCATAAATTCACAATGTTTTTACTAAAATGTGATGTTTAATATTTATATTCAAGTTGAATTTAATAATCGGTGATTGGTGATGATGACATAGGAACAATTTGATCAACGAAGTCCCGCACAATTCACGAGTGACGACGTAAGTGCGGACCGCTTAATAAACAGACTTTACTCCTGGGCTGCACTGACACCACAATCCAACACAATGGGTCCAAGAAGAATTATTTCATTGGTACACTACTCGAGTGAGCGCGTTGGCGCTGATGCCAGTAGTACAATATATACAAGGCGCTGATGAGGCGCTACAGAGAACTTCCATTTTACAGATCAGGGTTCGTAGATTGCGTTGTATTTGAGAGTCGAAGGGATCAGTTTGGCGACATTTAAAGTCTGGAATTTCTTTTGAATAGCGTTGACTCTACGTAAGCATACAGAGAAACTCAATGTATTATCCAAATATTTGAAATAAAATTGAAATCCATCCATGTTTGAATAACAATAAATAGATCAATCCAGAAATTATCTCATTGACTCTGGTTCTAAAAGGTTTAATGTGCATTTTGATTTTCCATCTACAAATTCGTGGAGAATCAAAATACATTTGAAGTTTACTCGATACCTGCAGGGCAATTCTTGAGATTCACGTTTTGAAACCATTCCATGTTTGCATTGTCTTAAACTTGAAAACGTGAAGGCTAAGGCATTGTCAACCGTTTCAAGTTTTAAACAATAAAACGTGAACAGTCTCGCATACATGAATCTCAAGAAATGGCCTCCAGATATTGTCATACCAAAGATGTTACTACGATCTATTACTACGTAATACTAAGTTTGGTATAAAATACAAGTTGCAAACTGGTCCTACATATTCTCTGAAATGCAACAACACAAAATTCACCCACACAATTGAAGTAAACAAATCGTTTTAAAAGATCACTCACATGTTACAATTATTTATCTAAACATATGTGACTTTTGAAACGAACCCATGGATTTATTATCAATTGTTTTATCACTTCATTCCAATCACTCGCGAAACTTTGTCGAAATGCAGTTTGATCCTCGTTATGTTTGAGAGGCGTACGGATATTTTATTCCAACTATCGATGTATTTCAAAAGAGTAACGATGATATTATCGTCTCGAGATTTCTGTAACAATGACGGACACGATGACAGTGCATTATGTGAGTTTGATAAACTGTTTCATCTTTTCGCAACGCATTCTCGGGCAGCAAAGAAATTTTAGAGTAATGTTTCTATAAGCTTGACGAAGTGTTCAAGATACTAAATTGCGTTTTTTGTGGTCAGAAATATTCCATGATTTCAAGAAAGATTTTTGATTGTATCATTAACAGGTTTTTAAGCTAGCATATTCAAAACTCGAGTCAAAACGAAATCCTTTTTGTTTTGTTTGCTCTTTTCGTATTACTGGTCAGACAAAGTAACGGATGGGGCTAAATTTTTACAAAAGATACAATGCCGTTGGTCTCTTTATTGAATTATAGCAATCTTGGTTTCTCTGGAAAATTGATAGTAAAACTGATTTATAGGATCGTTTGAAAGATTTGTTCATAAGAACTAAAGAGATCGAAGTGAGTAGTAAAGTAATTGCTCTACATGTAACTTCAAGAGAGTTCTGAGCAAAAAAGTGTTTAAAAAGTATTCTGGACTAGTGCAACTATTTTCATGAATTTTGAAGGCTTGCACTCACAAGTATTTACTTAGAATATTGCTTCAGCCATTTGATCAATTCTCAGTGATTACGTAAACTCCGAACTTTACAAATTTGCAACGCTGCAAATCCATACTGTCCACTGCCCTCGGGTCTTCGAAAAGATGAAGCAACGTTTATGCCAAACTGTTCAGTCATTTTCTCAACAAATTGTTGTGTTTATATGAAAATATTACTCTTGATTAGCGAATAACTAGTTTTACCAATTAAACACTTCGTATCGGAAGTTTTACGCAAATATTATTATTACTTTATTTCTTATGGGTCGAGCAATTTCCATGATTTTCTAGCATGAAGACAAGGTACTGCCTGTAAAAACATTCTAAAAAAACTACTAAATACTTTTTAACAATATTCAAAAATATCGCAGTTAGTTAAATGAAATGACAGTGCTTAAAAGCTAAATCGACGCTTAATTAATTTATTAATCAAGTTTAATTAATCTAAATACGATTCTAAAGAGTTTTAAACGATGTGACTGCTGCGATTGTACTAAGACGGAGTGTTTATTATATCTCGGTATATTCTGGCTTCATGGATATTATAGAAGACCACATGGTTGAAATAATGCAATTTTTATATACAAACAACGTTACTAGAAAATAGAATATTATATTAATATTGAATATTAATACTATTTATTCAGAGGCGTGTTTTTTATTATGGCTACGATATTTACTCAGGATTTAGGCCTAACTGAACGCCAAAATGTACATAATTATAAATAAATTTATCACAAATCTCAAAACATAAAAACAATTCTGTATGGATTAATATTTATTTAAATGCCGAAAATCTGTCTCTCTCTTAATACATACATCTTAAATTCAAAACATTAATATCTCATCTAAATCATCGTCATCATTGGCCGCAGCGAGTTGGTTTCCGAGTGCATCAGATCTGTAGCCAACATCTGGACACTCGGCTCCGTGGGATTCCACAGGCAAGTGTCCATTCCGCTCCTCACAAAGTCCATTCCGCTTCACACCAAATCCATTCCACTTCACACCGAATCCATTCTGCTTCACATCAAATCCATCCTGCTCCACAAGTCCATCTCGCTCCATAACATGTCCATCCCGCTCCCCTAGTCCATCCCGCTCCTCATAAAGTCCATCCCACTTTGCACCAAATCCATCCCGCTCCTCTAGTACATCCCGCTCCACATCATGTCCATCAAATTCATCATCCTCTTCCGAGACATCTAGATATTTACTCCACTTCCCAAAAACACCCGCTGAATTTACACTACTCGCAACCAAAGCAGACATTCCAAAGTATTCCTCGTCATTTGAACCGCCAGTATGTACAGGATTGGAAATAGTTTTAGTTTCACTCATAAAACCTGAAGACAGTTTATCCAAACTCGAAGAAGTAGGCTCATAACTATCATCATAATCATCATTACGCTGATGATTATTTTCACACTTCTTCCACTGTTCATTTACCGACAGCTTGACCTTCTTCCTGCCCGCTCGTTTTTGTTTGAGACTTCTCGAAGATTTGACATGATGCAAAGTGGCGTCATCATCGTCGCTGTCGTCCCTCGACGCATCAACTTCGACGTACCGGTCCCACTTGCTTCCCGTCAACGAATCTGCTTTCACTGTTTGGTCACCGTGGTTACCGTTGACGACCGTGGAGTCTATCTGGTAGTCATGGATACCGCTGGCATCGTCGCCGACGACCGTGGAGTCTATCTGGTAGTCATGGATACCGCTGGCATCGTCGCCGACAACCGTAGAGTCATCTGCCGTCAAGCGAAGCTCGTTCAGTTTCTGGACGTGGAGGCGGCAATCTTTCCCACTGCCTCGGCCGTAGACCTGTGTGAGAAACTCTATGTAGTCACACTTCGTCGCTTACCTCCTTCTTCAAGCACTACCTTTGACGTTCTTTGCAGGAAATGTGCAGGAATGTCTTTGAGAACTCAAAGACTGAGCAATGTCAAAAAGTTTACATTTCTAAGTCGCTAGCAACAGTGAATATTCTTTTTGGATTGCAAAATCAAACGGCGGGGGAAGGAAACTTGGAAATTTAAAATATAAACACTTTGCATAATGCCATAATCAGCACAATGCAAGTATTGTAAATGGCAATCAACGATAAACTATACTGTATAATTTTTACCTGTATAACACATGAATTTTTCTCACAATTTTAACATGAAAATTTGCATTTTGTTTTTATTTGACATGTATACATAGAGTACAAGTAATTTGTTCAAATTTAAAGCCTTGAAAATTTTCATGACAAACCCCAACACAAAGAATGACAGAGAGTGTAGAAGAGTTAAAAAAGAATTAGGGAAATATGGAAGGTAGGTACCTAAAGGAAAAGTTGAAAGATGACGAGCTGATTCCGCAAGGGAAAAGAAATTTGGAGGAAAGAGTTGAAAGATGGGAAGAAGTTGAAGGGAAAAATTTGTCGGTAATCAAGAATTTTGGAATCAAGTAGATGCAAGAGTGGAGGTAGCGAGGAAGAAGAACAAGAAGATGTAAGAGTAGCGGGAGAAAAATATACGGATGGAGAAGACGAAAAGGAAGCGAAAGAAAAAGAAGATTATGAGGGGGAGAAGGGGATGAAGATGAGATGAAGGATTATATAATAATTGGTTCTACTGGGTTTGGAGTTGGACTGGTGTAAAATTGTTTGTATTAGTTAGGTGCATACAGTACTGTATTCCAACCCACTGTAATAAATTAATATAAACTTGATAAAAAAAAATCATACTAGGTACACCCGACAAATCATAAAACGGTATTTGAAAGAAACGGATTCGCTGTTGGTCAGGTTCCTTGACAATCAATCCTTGTTATTATCAATGAAATTAGAGCTCGCCTACTAGAGGTAGATGACGAGTTAGCATAAACTTCATCCGATGATGCCATCACATTTTTATCAGCGAGTATATTTCTTTCAAATACCGTTTTATCATTTGCTGAGTGTATAAGCAGGTGTGGTTTGCAAACAGCACTTAGGTATGTGATCTTTCCTACCTGCTTGATACTCTGCTTCTCCTCACATATCTTGCATTGCCACTTATTTGTCTTCTTCACAATGTAAACCTAAAGTTATTAAAATGCACATTAGTGGATGTTACTTCAACAAGCATACCAAGTATGAACTAGACAGTAGGGGGGAGCAAAGCTGTATTGTTCAGTAAATGAGAATCCCTATGTCCCCACTTTGTCATACTTGAGAGTTTCAACACTCTAACTGCTGAAATTGTAAAATGCCCAGCACATCTTCCAGATGTCCCAATTCAGTCTTATCAAACCAAAAATATCTTGACAAAATAAATGTATATATATAACCAGATTTCTGTGACAATTTTCTTGATCAAAAGTTTACCAATATTTAAAAGTGTAAACTCACATTCATGACAAGTAAAGTGTTTAATAGCCCCATCCTTAGTCGAAATACTGGGCACCCCTCGATTCTTGTATGGACCAATGGTGTCACACTTTGCGTTTCTGTTGAGTGTGGCTAACCAGTAGGTATGGGTTACCTACATTGCACGTGTTTATAGAAAAGACAGCACCCACATATCTTACATCTTCTCCTGCCATGGCAGAATGAATTGCATAGTGAGACTTACTGCGGTCTTATACATAGTGAGCTGCAGACACATTCTACGACATTATCGTGAAGAAATTACTGAATATACCTATGTGAAATTGGTCCTACATTGTGCTAATATTATTTTACCAGTTCTAACTACAAATTTTTCATTTTGTTGTACAAAATATAATTTGGCTGCAAATGATCTTCATTCTTTATCAAGAACTGTCATCTCACTGATGGAATCAACATGTGGAAGCCACTGTAGGTAGGTACCTAGGTCCTACTTAGTTGATGGCAAAGATAACAATATACCTACTCAAGATTACTCTTGTTCATAGATTAGGTGGCCCGTACACTACTGCATTTCACATTTAGCTGTCAGGTAAGATATTTTGAACAATTACCCCTTGTCCGAGAGAAAGGGATGGTCTTGTAAGAGAGCGCGATCGCATACGGTGACTGAGGGATGGACAAAAAACCTGTTACTTGCAACATTAGAGCCACGTCTGGCGGACAGCTAAATGTGAAACACAGTGTAGTATACCTAGGTGTTATGTTATTGGGTGGCCCACTTGGGCTCTTCGTCATTAAACTTCTTCAACAAAAACTTGACAGAAAACAGTGAACAAAAAGTGAGGTTAAAGAAAGCAGGTTATCTTGAACATAATCCTTAAAAACAAGTTATTTATCATAAGAAGATATGTAACAATTTAAATAACATACCTGAAAGGTTCCGCATTTGTAGCAGCGAAGAACGTGAAGCTCTTGAGGCATTATTTACAAATATACTCAGTGTAAATAATTTGTGACAGTAGACAGCGCGCCATTTATTTTTTGGATCTTCTTTGGCGCCATTTCCTTTTTTCACAGCCTCGTGGAAAGAGAAATACGGCGGACTTCCGGTCAATTCAAGAAGACTGTGTAATTCAAATTTGAATTATCTTCCAAGTTCCACGTTCTGTAATCAATCTGTGTTGTGTATTCAAATCAACAATACTGGCTGACTGATTATCAATTCTTAAGTAAAACTACTTCATAAAGAAAATAAATATTATCCCTGATGGCTGAATACTTGGCATCAATATTCGGTACAGAAAAGGATAAAGTGAATTGTTCATTTTTCTACAAGATAGGAGCATGTCGCCATGGGGACCGGTGTTCTCGTATTCACACCAAGCCGTTGTTCAGTCAGACCCTGCTTCTACAAAACATGTACTTAAACCCGCAAAACAACACGAAGAGTGCCGACACCCTGGACACGGCGGTTTCGAACACCGAGATGCAAGAACACTACGACGAATTCTTCGAGGACATCTTCGTGGAGCTGGAAGACAAATACGGCGAAATCGAAGAGATGAACGTTTGCGACAATCTCGGTGATCACCTCGTCGGTAATGTCTACATCAAGTTCTGTCGGGAGAAGGACGCAGAGAAAGCAAGGGACGGATTGAACAATCGCTGGTACAATCGTCAGCCGATATTTGCGGAGCTCAGTCCCGTGACAGACTTTAAGGAGGCTTGTTGCAGGTTAGAGGAATTCTTTCAGTAACAGATTGCCATTTCATTGGCAACAGTGTCAAAGAAGTTCTTGTTACCGACCATTGATTTGCAGAATTTAAGCCATGGGCGGCAGCATAGACATACCTAGGCTATACAATGTATATGGCGGCAGGAAAGATTAATCCGAAGGAGGGTCTTGGGCATAAAAAATGTTCAACATTTAACTCAATTTAAAAAAAAATCGTGCATTTTGGACATGATTTTAAAATCAAGTGGAACCTACAAAAGAGTTAATCTACTAGGGATGTCGGCGGGTCCAAAAATTAGGAATCGGGTACTCGTCATAAATACTCGGGTCGGAATCAGGTAATTGCCCCCCACCCAATTTTTTTTGTTTTTAATTTTTTTAGTTAATAAGGGGGCAGGTAGGGGTTTAGATAAATAAACACGCGGGACTAGCTGCGTGAGAGGAGTGAATGACCCTTTCTATGGGCCATCTGTGTGCTTGTCCTTGAAAAGAATTCGAGGAAACAGGATAGCCTGATGGGATATGTCATGTATAACTATAATCACTTGGACTAATAATAACATTCTTTGATAACTGACAACTTCAATCATAAGAAAACACGAATTTGTGCACCTTTTCTACCCAGGGCTCAACTTTTTCACTGTGACCTACAGCGTGATTGAAAATGAAAATACAGACTCATTTTTCCCGTGCTTCCTACTCCCAACACATGATTTCACCCCTCCTGCCCCATTCCTCTCTCACCCCACATAACAAGCAAGGTCGTTGAGCGTACCCTTGAGGCACAGCTGATAACTGTGCGTTAACTTCTGTCTTTCACGCTACACTCTAAAAAAAATATATATAAAGTAAAAAACTAATTTTTTTTTTTTTTTTTTAGTACCCGCGAGTATTATTTATTACCCGACTAATTGATTACCCGGAACCGCCCCGGTACCCGAGTACCCGCCGACATCCCTATAATCTAGGTACTGATTTTAGTCATATTATTCTACTTTTAAAGAGTGAGATCTTTCAAAATCTAGTTAAAAAAATCAGATGGGGGAATCATTCAATTTTCTGACAAAACTTAGCTAGGTAGAAGTTAGGTACCTACTGATTATTTTTCAGTCTTTGAGAAAGTTTTGAAGAGCAAGCACCTCTCCCCCCCCCCCCCCCCCCCTTCCCCATGAATGTCTAGTTGTAACCGACGTAACTTCCAGGCAGTACGAGCTCGGCGAATGCACTCGCAGCGGCTTCTGCAACTTCATGCACCTGAAGCCGATCTCGCGCGAGCTCCGCAAGCAGCTGTACAGTCGTCGAGGTCACAAACGCAGCCACGAGAAGGTCGCCGGTTACAGGCGCTCTAGGTCAAACGAGCGAGGAAGCAAGAAGCGGTCCGATAGGAAGGAGACCCCCAGGGAGGGCAACGGCAGACCCGGACGATACTAGTCATTATTGCACATTGCATAAATTATTAATTTTAACAAAAGTTTGCTGATGAGTTGTGTAAAACTGGCTGTGATAAGTTACAAAGTGGCTTTATGTTTGATTCACTTGGAATAAAATGTCATTGAAGGGGGAGTTTTCAAATATGATACACTCAACTAACAAGAACGATCATCGGAAAATTCATATTCGTCTGAAAATAATACGATCACACAAACATAAGTAGTCAATGCTAAACTACTCATAAAACTCTAGTAGGTTAGCTCTCCCTTCGCTGATATAATAACAAGGATTTATCACAAAGAACCCGTCCAACAGCCAATCCATTTCTTTCAAATATCGATATTTCTTTCGTTGAGCGTACAAATGAAAAGACAACACGATAATTTTCATTAAGGTCTATATTTTTAACATTAAACCTTACAATTACTTCTTAAAATTATTCAAAAAATACTTTCAGAATTCCTAAACTTGATGAGTAAATGTTTATTCCAGAAACTCTCCGAGATAATTGGTGAGTTTTACGTAATAACCATAGAGTTCTATGATCTTACTGCTAAAGGAGAAAGTAAGTAATTCATGTATTTGTAGTTCTGAAAATGTACACACCGATAAATAAGTAGTATGTAATATAGTTTAGGCAGGTATATCGTCGAAAAAAATTGTCTTCATTGACTGCTTACGGGAAAATTACACAAGCAGACTGATATAATTCATTCTAAGTTCCCAGTTACCCTAATGGGAGTACATCTCCTTTTGAGAAGTCACCTACAATACAATTTCAAGATTTCGTGTACCTACGCACATTCTGTGCATGTTACTTTGGTCCTAAATTACTTCTTCTATGACGTACAACGAAATTCGTCTAAATCGGCGGACGAGTGTCGTTTTCCGCCTCTTGTTTAATATTTACAATTTGCTAGGATATACATTAACAGAACAAGATGTTGCATTTTAATTTAACCTACAATACTTGAGCTGTCACACGTTACAGTATGTTTATCGTCGTTGAAATGCGACTTCCATCAAAGTCAAACAAACCTACAGTAAATTTACTTCCTACTTGAGAACTCGAGTGCCAAAGGACAACCGGCTACTTTCTGTGCACGATTATCAATACATTTTAAGGCCTAATGTTTTGTACTTGCGTAGGTCTAGTTGGCACTAGTGGGTACTGATTGTTCACATACACACTATGTCCTGAGAAAATATTGAGAATTAAATATATTAAATTACGTGTAGAAATTAAATCGGCTGAAGAGCCGTAATTGTGGAACTGTTTTGTGAGAAAATGCACCCAGAAGTCATAAGATGATAAATTATATAAGGATATTGATCATTTTAAACAAAAAAGCAATTAATGAATGGATTAGTTAATACCAGAGATGTACCAAACATTTTATACTTACGTAATTATGTTTTCCGACTTCAAAGGTTTCTGTGTCAAACAAAAAGGAAAGGGTCCTAATTTGGTATTATGACAGATCAAAGAGAGACTAAAGTCCCTGCCAAATGGATTTGAGTGTAGATTGTATCAAACTTCAGAAACACTGAATATAGAATATATAAAATGATTTTAGCTTGCATTGAGAATTGTTTTTAAAAATAATCCAGCCAGGTTTAAAATTAAACCCATCAAACACTGATACAACTTTACAGTTGCAAACAACTTGATTGTGCAGTGAAACAACACACACGTAAATCACGTGTCTTAGACGATCACTCACTAATTCGCTTTGTGACGTGACGCTTCCGTCCAGCTCATAGCCAACCAGAGCCAAGATTAAAAGATCTAGGCATCGGTATGATTTTATCAGAGGTCCGCAAAGTGGCCTTAATAATTCAATATGTAATAAAATACCGCAGTCGACAAGAGTTGTAAAAGACTAGATTTAACAACCTTGGAATCGATGGCTAGAAAGAGTTGACAAACCCGTGCCCATTTTCCTACGCACATATCGAACTATGCTCCCATATTGTAAATTAGCTACACGTTTTAACGATGAACTTCTGGTTCGTGATCACGACTATAAAACTGTCGACGAGTTGCCATGGTAATTTTGTTGATTTGCGAATTGAGACGTGTGTAAAATACGAGAGCAGAGTGCCGACGAAGGATATTTAGGAGACTCCGTAGTTCTGCTTGAGTCCAGCTAGAAGCGCGTCGCAGGTCTTCTTGGCGTCGCCTAGCAACATGGATGTGTTCTGATTGTAGAAGATGGGGTTGTCGACGGCAGCGTAGCCGACGCCCAGAGAACGCTTCATCACGATCACCTGAAGCCAAGGAAACATTCGGTATTCACCAAGCTTAGAACCTAATATAGTGATATACAGAGAGGTGAAGTCACGGAGCGCTGAGAGCCGGTCCCTTAAGTCATGAGAAGCACCAAGCAGCGCGTCTGGCGGAAACGCGGTTCTAGACACCAACACGGCAGTACGCAGACTTTCATGAGTTGGCCGCTAAGGCGCTCTGCCGCCTGCTGCTGAGAGACCTGTCCATTTACTTTAACAGATACCGTCCACTAACTTAGCATGGACGGTATTGCTCTGTCATCCCACCTCTCTGTATACCACTACGGTACCTAATAAAATTGTCTAGGTTCTCAAATAAATTGTATCCTCCATACTATCTTATGGCAGGCAAGTAAAATCAAGTAAAACAAAGAAACATAGGTAATATAGGTACTTCAAAAAAGAAAAGGAACCTCACAAAATAACTCTATAGTAGAAAAGAACTTCAAAACTTTGAAAATTATATAATAAAAATATATTTCCGGATGTGGATTTGAGCCTGGAACCTCCAGCATGGTATGAGAATCAAGGTTTCTCATACCAGGGGGCCAATTCTTGAGATTTACGTTTTGAAACCATGCACGTTTTCATTGTTTAAAACTAGGGATGGCACTTTTACCAGTTCTGAAAAAATCGGTAAATTTACCGGTAAATTTTACCGGTAAATTTTACCGGTAAATTTACCGGTCAGCGGTAAATTTTGAAAAATGATGGCAGATACCAATTCATGACTATACCAAATACAAAAATGACACTACTTTATTATTTGACCCATTTACAAAGATTACCGCAGTCAGGACAATAACAATACCTACATCTATAAACAATGTTAATAATGACAATACTCCATATTGGTAAGGGATGATATAGCCGAATAGCATTGATTCGACCAATCTAGTGTAGGCTATGCCATGCCTGTGTTATTCTCCCATAAGAGGAATTGTCGACCACCAATTTGATCAAGTTACAATCTGTGTCTGCTAAACAAGCAAACCTGAAGAGAGATTCCGACATTGGAAGTAATGGTATATGGATGGAGTTATCATTCTGAATGATTGAGGACAACCAAAAATCAACGTAAAATATGCCTAACTGATAATGTTGTCAAACTGAAGTTTACTTATAGTTTTTACTTAAAATTTGATATCTCCATTATTACATTGGAGAGAATCAAAAAATCAAAATTTACCATTTTTTTACCGGTAAATTAATAATTGGTAAATTTACCGGTAAATTTACCTTAATTTACCGGTAAATTTACCTTAATTTACCGGTAAATTTTACCGTGTGCCATCCCTATTTAAAACGTAAAAAAGTTAAAGGCTAAGCAAAAGTTGTCAACTGTTTCAAGTATTATGTACAATGAAAATGTACATCGTTTCAAAACGTGAAAACTCAATAATTGACCTCCTGGTATAAAATGTTTAAAAGAAGGGAAACGCTCCAGACAAGCTAAGGTCTGGAGAGAGAAGAACATGTTTGTACCGACCTGGTCAGAGTTCCACACTTTGAGCACAGGCATGCCCGCAATGATTGAGTTGGGATCGTCCTCCGCCGCGCTGTTGACCGTGTCGTTGGCCCCGATGACCAGGACCAAGTCCGTCTCCTTGAAGTCCGAGTTGATCTCGTCCATCTCGAGCACGTCGTCGTACGCGACGCCCGCCTCGGCCAGCAGCACGTTGAGCTGTCCCGGCATGCGGCCCGCCACAGGGTGGATGCCAAACCTCACGTTCTTGCCCTTGGACTTCAGCAGCGACACCATCTCGGCCAGCGGGTACTGCGCCTTGGCCACGCACAGCCCGTAGCCTGCGGGGAACACATACATTAGCTACACTAACCTTTAAACCTCGTTAACTAGGACGTGTCTGCACATGAGCAACTTCTAGGTCGACCGTGTGAGCAAAACATTCCTGGCAGTTGTCTCTAGCTAAAGAACGATGTTCTATATTAAAATCATATCGAATATTAGTTACTGAAAATACATCTTCATATTTGTATTTTGTCATGCAACATTGAGTGAATGATTATTTGAATATCAAAATAACATCAAAAGAGTACTGCTATGATTTGTTGAGCATTTCTAAAATCGCTAAATCTGCTAGACCACGGATCTATAGCGGTCCTCACATGGATTCCGACCAAACCAGTTAGGCCGGTTTCAGAACCGAACAAGAGAACTAGTCATGTCTGATTTTGGTATATTATGTAAATAGAAGGAAAGCTTTTCATTTATTAATAACAGTTACTGCGTTAATTACTGTTTGATGTTATTGGACTATTTGAGTTTCAAAATGAAGCTGGTCAAATCATCGCATCGAAGTAGACAACATCGAAGGGAGGAAATCTTGCACGTACCTGGCGTGATGATGATGTTCTTGGCGTTGGCGATCATCTCGACTGAGCCGTCGACCGACACTTCGGTGTGAGTGCCGATGATCTCCTTGGGCTTCCCGCCGGCGGTCGAGGTGGTTCCGTAACCGCCGAGGATCACATTCGGCAAGCTGCGGTTCATCGCCTGCGCAAGTCACATGGCACATCAACACGCCGGCAAATAACAGCCGGAAGTTAACGTTTAACCATGAAAGAAGATCAATTCAAGAGACAAACATTAAATAATAGCACCTCTCTAAAAAATGTGTTCCTTTATTAAAAACCTATACCTCAAATAATCAACAGAAACATTTGTTTTACTTTTGTAATCGTCATTTTCATTGATGATCACTCTTGCGTTCACTCTTTGATTGAAATACGACCTTGCATTTTGGCAGGAAAAACAGAGTGACTTGATTGAAGCACAGCCTCATGATGACGTAGACAGCAATGTTATTTTCGATTTCGACCAAAGCTACACAATGTAGTAGAGAAACAAAAAAGGCCCTTTAAATGACCCATAAACCAAAGGGCCAGGGATGAGATCATTTCCTGGCATCCCTTACCACCCTTTCCCTTACCTTTCCTGCCACCTTAGTTTTGCAAGTAGGTATGTAGTAGCTATAGTCTGGTAAGTGAGCGTGTAGCCATTTCAGCCAACGATGTGAAATATTGAATAACGGGGCTTATAGCTTGTAACCCTGAGTGTTTTGACATGTTTCCAGCTGTTAATATCTCTCAACTACTACAGGTGTCCAGAAAAGGTTGTTTTGTTGCAATGCCATATAAAAAACTCACATTTTATCAATTTTTCCATAAAAAAATTAAAAAATAAACAGATTTTTTACCGCCAGAAGATGAAGGTAGTAACACCTTTGAAACGTCGCAAACGGCCCTTACAGGGCCACCAGCACTTTCATCAGAACAAACCATCACCAATGCCATGCCATGCTTGTAAAATTCAAACTAAGTAATAGTCTAAAATGGCAACAGTGTAGGTGGAAGGGGGTGGCAGGACATTGAACAGGTTTTAACTTGTCAGCGCTTCCCTGTCGCACAATACCCGAGTGTCCCGCTCATCTCAATAAGACAATCTCCACGCTGGCTTGTTGAAGTGTACCTTGCACATGATGTAGGAGAGGATGGCTCCGGACGAGCCGATCAGAGCTCCGACGATGGTCATGAGATTGTTGTTCAACATGAAGCCCTCGGCGCAGAGCGCCCAGCCCGAGTAGCTGTTCAACACAGTGATGACCACCGGCATGTCGGCACCTGAAACACCATTCACAATGCAAACATAAGCCTCGCCGTATTCATTCGACTTATCAAGTTTGGACTCAGCTAATGTTTTTGCCAAGTTCACATTCTTACAACACGTATAATGTTATTAAAAGTGTTATTAAAAAAACATTCTAAATAGTAAATTTGATATCAGGGACTTAGAGGTACGTAGCAGGCCCAATGTCAATTTCCTCAATTTTGCATTGCACCTTTTTGGAATCACTAATCAAGTTCTATCAATTTTACTGAAGTAAATAAATACAATTATGTATTGAAGTTTTCTCTTAAAATACAACTGGTGAACCACTGCAAATAAGTTAAGATAGGATTAAGAGTCTACGATACTTGATGAAATCCATGTTTCATGAAGCACAAAAAGGCGGCCCCTACTTTTTTCTAAACGGCTCTACCGATTGTCTTCAAATTTTCACAGATTATAGATAAATGATAAATCTGTGCCTCTAGTGGGCCAAAAGTGTTATTTTTTGTTTAGTATTTTCAGGGCAGTGGTGTCAAAAAGACATATATATTGCCCATGTTAGCACTTCGTCAAAACGAGAAAAAACATTTTTTATTATTTTTTTGGATCACTAGAGGCACAGATTTACTCTTTATCTCTATGCTGTTAAATTTTGATAACAATCGGTCAAGCCGTTAAGAAAAAAGTAGGGGCCGCCTTTTTATGGTTTTTTGAGGTTTTCAATATTTGAATTAAAATAACTTACTTCACAGCAGTATATGCAACATGCAACACACGATTAAATGTCACAAATGTCACGTACAACCCAGAGCTAATGCATTTTCATGCATTCTAAGATTTTTTTACATCGGAATCGAAATTTTCTGCGAGTCCTGTCGACTCTTAAGGCAGAATGACTGGATTTTGAGCTCACCTTGAGAATCATTGAAATGGACATCAGGTCTTTTACCTCTGATGTGTAAATAGTTACTTAGGTATTTTACTTTTTACCCAAAATAAATAATTTATGTGGAACTCCTTATACAGTTTTAATGGTAAGTACAGGAACATGCATAAATTAATGTATAGTGTGTAAAGATATGACATACAATGTGCATTAAAAACTGTATAACAATGGAATGTATAACAGTCGCAATCGAAAAGAGTTGTAGAATCGCAACCCTGACACCACAGCTGAACACAGTTCAACTTGGGAACAGATGCTTTCAGCATATATAAAGAAGTTAAATAATCATTCTAGGTACCTATCTTTCTTGATATTATATCCTTATTTTATTTGGTACAATATCTGTCTTTATCTTTATTATCTTTCTTTCACAACTGTATTTAAAATACAATTATGTAAACTATTGAAAAGTTGCCTGTCCCACAGGGGCTGGATTCACAAAAGGTATTATCTGCTAATACGTACTATCTTTTGATGTAATACCAAAAACACCATGTTAAATAAAAGATAATACCAAAGATAGTACGTAGTAGGAGACAATACTTTTTGTGAATCTGGCCCCAGTAAAATAAACAAGATTGAGGTCTGTTACCATAGCAACCAGGGTGATGCAACTACCCTATACAATTTGATTCAGAGTTAAATATGCGTATGTCAAGCTCACCTCCTATGGCGGCGGTCAGCGTGACGCCCATGGTGGCCGACAGCGCCGCTGTGGCCCCGAGACACGACATTCCTCCCACCAGCGTGGGGTCGACGAAGAACCACGCCATGGCACCGATGTTGGCGGCCATTAGACTGGCGTTCAGCACGTGTCTGCCAGGTAGCAGCAGCGGTGACGACGAGAGAACACCCTGCAGCTTGCCGTACGCCACCAGAGACCCACTGAAACATTATCAAACTCAATCAACATACATTCACTACATATCGGACAGGTGTAGAGTATATTTGCTACGTATTGAACCGATAAACTATAAGGGTACATTTGCTACATATTGTAACTTTCAAATAATAAATATGGTTCCAACTATTGTCGGGTCAGGGTCAAGTCAGGGTCAGGCTTTCAAATACTGTAATTTATCATCCATAAGAGTAGGTACTATAGAGAAATATGTAGAGATGTGAACACCGGTAATATTACCGGTAATATTACCGGTAACGGTAATATTACGGTAATATTACCCCCATTGTTGGTAACATTGTAACTTTCGGTAATTTTAGAGAAAAAAATATAATGGAAGTGTTCAAATTTTGCCACAGTACACCACAGTGTAAAAAGAGGATGTATAGAGATTTGATTATATTTTTATAAATCAACAAGTTATACTGTAGGTACCGACATCTAAACATTATCAAATGTAATATTTTCCATGTTGGCTACTTATTTTTTTTTAATTTACTTTCTTTTACATAATATACTACCTAATTATTTTGAAGGAAGGGTCTTTCAGAGTTCGCTCTTTGATTGCAGGATATTTCACTGCGACTGTAAAAGCATGATGTTTAATTTGGTAATTGTTAATCATGCCCATTCCAACATTTAATGAAAATTTACCTCGACTCGAAGTCTTTATTTAAGCAGAAATAACTAGGAAAACGCTCGGTGTATAACGCGCTAATGAGCGAGCACCCAAACGCACAACATCTCCATCCAACCGGAATATCGTAATGCAAAGAAAACATTAACATCCATAGGAATTGAAATACGATCAAAATAAAATTACACGACTTCATTGAAAATGAGAATAGCCATCACTATGATCCATAAAGAAAAACAGGTGTAAGTTGCACAGGAAATTAAATGACAATAAAATACCTTCTGGCATTCTATTTAAATATAAAATGAGTATACACGTTCTCTACCGATGAGGCTGAAAACTTATAAAATAAGAGAAAATGGTAGGTAGTAGTCTTATTGTCCAGGCAAAATTTGAACTTAATCGCAGCATTTTGATTTTTGACCAATCGTGAGATATTTTCGTTTTTACTCCAATCGAGGTAAGCTCACAAAAACTATACACGATTAAGCTAGAATGAATTTGTATGTACTATGCAAAAATTTTAGTTCGATCGGAAAAGAATGAGACCTCGTTTAATGTTTGGCGTCGGGCCAAACAAACAAACACAAAAAAAAACAGAAAGTGTCCAAAAGTGCAGAATGGAGTCGCTTTTTACGCTCGCTCAATGAAAATCGCTATTGTAAAATTGAGATGTATACCTATCCTCAATCAATAAATAGTAAATACACAATACCTATGTAAACTAAGTAATATGAAAAAATTAATTAATTCACATTCATTAATTTTCTTACGCCATATAGTTAAAACTGCGCAGAAAATTCAATATTACCGTGCTCGGTAATGTTACCGGTAATATTGCCAATTTCAATGTTACCGGTAACTTTACATTCTAGAAATATGCAACAATTTCTTCAAACTGCGTTTCAAAAAGAAACCGTGATGTATCCCTTCTGTGACGTCAGAATCATACTGTAAATGTAATGCTCATTTACCACAAAGTAGTGTTATACAAAATTGAGATGCATTCACTTTGAAATAAATTCTTTTAAATTGTTTCAATTGCAAAACACTGGGTTGGATTAACAAAAGGTATTATCTGTTACCAAAATAACTGTGTTGAATGAAAGATAATACCTACTAAAGATACTACTTTATGTGAATTTAGCCCCTGGGACCTGATTCTACAACTATTTTAATTGCTAGCAAAATCAGAGTGTGTATTAATAAAGTTTATGGCAAAACATCTTTGCTTTGCTAGCCGATTTGCTTCCTGCTTTGATAGAATCAGGCCTCTGGCAAATTGATAAGAAGTAGAGACATACTTTGACTTTGAGATTATGATAATTTCTTCCAGACATTTTTAACATTCAATCTATATAGGTACCTTGATTTTATCAAATCAACACGCACAGCCTCCTGGGATGCTCAATCATTTGTCTCAGTCACAATAACTAACCCAACTTTAGCATCAAGTTGCATGAACCATGGCTTACCAACACCCCGGCAAGCAGCCGCTGAAACACTGGGCAGCAATGAAATCGTTCAACCCTGACCCGAACCCTCGCTACGAGAGCGAAATTAGCACAATCTGGCAGAAGTTCAGGGAAAAAAGCCGATCGCGACACGAGAGGAGCAATCAAAAAACCGACACACTGCCGTTGTTACCGCCCTCGTTGTCGTTCACCAACCTGCACTCCAAGAAGTTTACTAATTGGTTTACAGACGAGCCAAGTGAGACGAGTTATTATTATGTACCGGCAGTCTGCGATTTTGATGAAGTGTGCAAGGAGAAGAAGGTAGGATGGAAAGTCACCACTCTGGCAGATTACAAACCAACGGGATGTAGTAATACACAAACTGGAGACTTGCTCCGGAAGAGAAAATCTCGAGAAAGTGCGAGAGAAATTCAAATTCACATGAGCAGGTCGACCGGAAGCGTGATAAATCAGAATCCGGCGTTGAACAAACCACCAGATGTCGAACACGGAAAATTTACAAAGATGCAAGTAACAAAGTCACAAACGGATTTTAAAGAAGCTGGCTGCAAGAGAAGCGAGTCTCAGCCAAACAATCTCGAGCAAAGATTCTCCAAACTCAACCTGGCCCGCGAAGTGAACGAGGAGAAACCGAGTTTCTCCATGATTGCTGCGACGGACGTTGATATGACGGACGTTGATATGACGGACGTTGATATGACGGACGTTGATATGACGGACGTTGATATGACTCAAGTAACAAAGTCACAAACAGATTTTAAAGAAACTGGCTGCAAGAGAAGCGAGTCTCAGCCAAACAACCTTGAGCAAAGATTCTCCAATCTCAACCAAGTCCGGGAAGTGAACGAGGAGAAACCGAGTTTCTCCATGATTGCTTCGATAGACGCTGACATTGACGAGGGAATATCGCGATGCAAGGCCTTGCCGGAGGGCGTGTTAGAGTTGACCTTGAGACTGGATGTCGTAGTGCAGTTGACCTTGGACGGCGGAGCCAGGATCATCTGCGGTACGAGCCGATGTGTCGTGGCAGTCAACGGCCCCGCAACGGCGCTCGCCGTTCTGCACAGCGTCGGCAGAGTCTTTCAAGATACCAGGGATGTTAGAATGATCACACACGGGCCTCCCAACAATAAGAAGTGAGTGCAGTAGACAAGTTAGTCCATCAAATCAATCTCATCTCATGTCACAGCTGACTAAAATCTAACTGAGGGACAGATGCTTTCACAGAGGACAGAGGTAGTTCCTCCACTCTAATAATACTTCATAGACCTACGGACTTAATAATTGACTTTGAAAGGCTAAGTTGGAGCTTGGATTACCGTCACCATTTTGAATAGATATGATATGATGTGATATGATGTGATTGGTTGGTTCTTAAACCTAATCAAACCCTCCATCATCGCATGCTTGAAATCTGCTTTTATTTCTGTGTTGTCCTCTGGATAATCAAGTATTGAAAAAAGGCTTACAATTTTGCAAGTAGGAAGTGTGAACCTGTCAATTCCATTCCATACAAAAAATATGAAAAACAACTAAAATTTGAATTATTTTTCTTTTTACTGCCTTGCTGTAATGTATGTACTAGGTTCTAGGTAGGTAGGTACTTCAAAGTTCATATAGTGTATTTCAACATATTAAAAAAACAATGGAATTAAGTCATGAAAACTACTGGTCTAGACCGATATATTTCCGCTGCAGATATGCCACATTCCTGGCGACCGGCATCCGCTTCACGTCGGACCTCAGCAGCATGGGCTACTCCCTCGAGCCAAGCGGCCTGCGTCCTGTGTTCAAGCGGACTTGCACGGAGATGTTCCAAGACTTCACCTTCTCGGTCTTCGTTGACCAATCAAGATACGGGACCGATCACATTGGCAGCGTGATCACCGAGCTACAGGATACCAAGTAGGTAGTGGATAGTACTACACTGCATGAGAATATTGTGAGCTATTAGCTAATAAATACATAGAAAAAAACCGACATCCAAGAATGTCATGTCGGGGAGGGAGGTAGCTCCACTGTCCTCTAGGGCCTCCTGCGATGCCGAAGCCGGTTGGCCAGTCTGACTATTTGCCTATTGTCCTCTTCCTCATCATCTTCACTCTCCACTGATTCTTCCACCTGCCGCTCCACCAATTCCTTCCATCTTTCTCTGTCTTCCCACCATTTCTCTCTTCTAACTCTTCTTACTTCCCCAATCTTCGCTTCTCTCCGCAACATCCTCTTCAATGCTGTCCATCCACCTCGGACGCCCAGCCTTCTTTTTCTTCACATGTCTTCCTCTTTAATTCCTTTTAGGAATTATCTCATCTACCATTCTTTTCATGTGCCCCACCTCAAGCTCTCTCGGCCTATCTTCAGACCTAACATTTCGACTCCCAGCTCTTTTCTCATCTTCTAACTCCTGATTTTATCCATCTTAGTCACTCTCGCCACCCTCTCAAAAACTTCATCTGTGCTGCCTGGATGTCTGCTACCTCTCTTCTGCCCATTTAGTTAAGTTACTGCCCCGTAAGGATTGGATTAGAGTACCACTTGGCACTTGTCAGCAGTTTGCGCCCAAGGAGGTTGTAGTTATATTTTTCTGGAGGGGCCAACCGCTTTACCACCGTACGCTACGACTAGGAAGCCACTCCCGGCTCCTCCCAGGCAGAAAACGATTGCATTTACACGCGCGCATACGAGAGCCATTCCAAGAGTTCCAGTAATTTTTTAATTGCGTGCCAATGAATACACTTAGGTCCGGTTGTACCAAGTCCCGATAAAGTTAGCGGTAGGATTTATCGCCTGAAACCATGGCAACAGCCAATGAAACACAGCCATTTAGACCGCTAAAGTCCACTTAAGCCTAAAGTGAACTTTATCTTACTTGTCGGGACATCGTACAACCGGGCCTTAGAGTGATCCGGTTTGTAACCTTGTTTAACTGACACTCTAAGCAATCACCTCCTTTTTTTCGATTCACGTTTTACACTTTGGGTGGCAGTGGCACGCAATTAAAATATGTCTGGGAACGTTTTGAAAATAACTCGGAATGCACAAAAAGTGTTCTATTCAACTTGCTGTAACGTGGTAACTATTTGAAGTATCAAGAATCGAAAAATTGGAGGTGATTCCTTATAGTCTCAGTTAAACAATGTTACAAATCGCATCTCCCTAGAGTGTATTCATTGGCGCAATTAAAAAATACCTGGAACCCTTGGAACTGCGCTCGTATGACCGCGTGCAACGTGACTCGTTGCTTGCCTGGAGTTTTTGGCGCGAAAGGCGAAATATGCCTGCAGAAAGTCAGCTTTAATCCGCGTGGCGAATGGCCACTCCATGTATATAACCTCCTTGTTTGCACCTCTCGATTTTAACTAGGAAATGAATGTTCTATAAACCCACTAGTCTCCGAGAAACAGCGTATTTTCGGGTGCCCAAGTGCTGTCCGAATGATTGTTTGCTAGGTACAAGAAGGCTTGGTCGGGCAACGAGACTTGGCTCGTCGGCGACATCATCGTCACGCAGTCAGCGCGAGGTCACGTGCGGTGAGAGCAATGTGCAAGTGTTATAGAAACATTGTTAGGGCATTGGCCACAGAACAGGTGTCTCAAAATTCTTTTTCGGGTTCACACAGGGAGATTCCCGAACACAAAAAGTAACGTTGACGCTAACTGAACATTTAGACAGATTCGCACATCAACAAATTATTTAATTAAAAAAAGTTGTTTACAGGCCCAATTTTATGTAAATGTCACACATTACCTCCAATATTAGTTGATATTTCAACAAATTTTTTAAGTTAATTATGAAACCATATTTTTTTTTAAATCGAAAAAAGTTTTTCTTTATAAATCATCTTCATTGCTATTAGTCATGATTTATCATTGCTTTTGAAAGACAATTTCACAAAAAAGCCTAATTAGTTAACACGATGCTGTAAATACGGACCCTACTTTGTGTCGGGATGATCTATTAATTAACCGTGACGACGCGATTGACCCTACATGATGGTGCCAACAGAGTGGAGCGACAAGACAAAGGGTTCGAACTCTCCCTCTCTCCGACCCAAGGCACGGTCTTCGCCAACAACCGCTTCGTACACTGCACAGCGGACAACCGAGCCATGCCGCACATCTTCGTCAAGCAGGACAAGCGGAAGGTCTACTTCGACGCACAAAAAGACATCTTCGAAGTCCGCTACGGAGCGGTGGGAGCGGAGATGAACCACTTGGGGCAAGGGTTGTTAATGACGGCTTACTCCTCCGATGTTTTCAGCAATTGAATGAAATCAGACACATCCAATTTACTCAGTATTACGAATCTTGCTTCAACATTAAAGTTTTTTATGAATTGAATTCATTGGCTATGTATTTTAAAACAGTTCACATTCTCGGTTTCCTTTTACGAGGCCTCGGTAAGGTAGCGAGAAAAGATGTGCGGTTCTTCAAAGTGTTTTTGTAGTTATTTCTTCACGGAGAAAATTTTAAAAATTTCAAGAAGTAACGAACATTTTAAGCTCACACTAGTATATTAATGCCTCTAGTAAGACCTCAAAGTGTTAAATACGGTATTTATCGCGAAATATAGGGGGTCATAATGTACTCCAGCTTGTAGCATTATTATGCTATTATGCTTAAAAGGGTCGCTAATATCCGAGTTTTTATAATTCTGTTACCTACTGAGAAAACAAAATTCAAAAAAAACTTTGAAGAACAGTGCGTTTTTCATTCCCTTACGCAGGCCCCTTAACCCTTCGAGGCTGTACCAAATGTTGGGTGATTCGTGTTCAGTAGGGCAGTGTGTAAACGCCTGAACGAGCGCTCACCTGAATGTGACACCGCCGATGTACGTGCCGAGGAAGAGCGCTGTCTTGGTCACGTTAGCCGCCGGGTCCGTGGCAAAGTTGGGGAAGTCGTGAAGGAAGGTGGCGACACAAGTCAGCACCGCGGCCATGCCGACCAAGCTGCAGAAACACAGAACAGTCATCAATTCACACAATACAGAAATACCAACCTCAGAAAAATCAGTCACTCTTGTTAAGCCCCATTTACACGGTGCAATTTCTTGAACAACTTCTGTGCCACAGTGGTTCTGCACATGTGCAGAGTCACTTTTTCATCTCAAAAGTGACACTGCGCTTGAGCAGAACCACTGTGGCACAGAAGTTGTTCAAGAAATTTGCATCGTGTAAATGGGGCTTTATAAATGATTACTAAAAAATAGACTCAAGTCAAACATAGAGAAATACGGTGAAGTATTATCTTTCAAAATGACTGTATTCAGTACTCACCAGTAAATAAGATTTAATCCAGGAAACATTAATATAGTTTTTAGCCCTCCTGACGAATCAATAAAATTCACTCCCCGCCTATTGCTCTAATATGTATGGACATTCTATAAAGAAATTAAATCATTTCATGCACATAAGGATAACATAGATATCTGAAATGATTTTGCTCTCGTTATAGAATAAGGGATGTCTAACATCATGTTGATCGGAGGAACCCACCTGTGGAAGGCGGCCACCAGCTGTGGCAGGTCCGTGATCTCGATCTTCTTGGCTATCGTGGTTCCGATGCCGCCACCGATTACCATCGTTGCTGCCATCTGTGCCAACACCTCGTAGCTGGGAGCGATCATGCCCAGCGTCGAGCCAATACCTCCTGCCACACCGATCTGTACACACAAGACACATTCCACATTTAGTTAGTGATTACACCGAGTGTAGACATCGCCGTTAGCAGCCTGTAGGCTGGAATTTGGAAGGATTATTGAAAACCGAGTGGAAAAACAATTGCAAGTGTTGCAGGAAATGCATTTATAGGCAGAAAATGCCAGGGGACCTATTTTCGAGATCGTTCGAGCTCTCGCATAATCGAGCGTGACGTCAAAGTGACGTCCGTCCCAAGGAAATAGCATCCAATAAGCCAAATCAGTTAATTGTTTTGTTTTGTCTGACGTCAGGCGGCCGTGAATCCGTATGATGTTTGACTCGAACGATCTCGAAAATAGGTACCCAGAGGTTGTGGAGATTTGTAGTTTTGAAAATTTTTAGAACTTGATATTTTGGCAAATTTTACCCGAAATGTTCATAACACCATAAAACGCAAAATTTAATTACCTTAAAACGAAATTTTGGATTTTATAAAACCATTTTCAAGTGCCCCTAGCAATAGCAGATAATACTCTTTGTGAATCCCGCCAAACAAAGCGACGTGACTGACCATGCCGAGGTTGTTCCCGAGCCGCGATGTCTTCTGCGAGCTGAGTCCGGCGAGCGCGCCGACGCAGCACAGCGACGACACCAGGTACGCCATCTGGTGGACCTCCGCGTACCCGTTGGCGGCCGCCCACGCGTACGCGCCGAGGAACGCCGTCGCGGGGATGCCATAGAGCATGTTGTGCTCGGGAGGGTCGGTCGGCCGCTTGAACATGTCCAGCATCCGCTTCGTCACCAGGAAGCCGCCGTACACGTTGATGAACGAGATGAAAGCGGCGGAAGCGGCCAGTAACTGAACAACACAAATCACAAGATTGAGGGTGATTGAAGTAACATAATATCATTTGTTTACTTTTAGTTCTTACATAATTTTCATGATAGTATTTGTAAAATTAAAAAGCTACATAATATTGTCCTGTAAAATTACAACAGTGGACATATAATGACTTTCAGTTGTATCCGATTGAACCGGGGCTCAAACCGGGATTTTTTTACAAAGCACATCGCTTCCTATCATTCTGATTCCATGGAAGTTTTCCACAGAAACCTACATTCACTTCATTTGTATGTTTCCAGAGTATAAGGAATAACTGACACCACAGATAGGCACCTAGGAAAATCATTCCAGTGTATTGTAGTACTATATAAATTTTTAAATAAACACTGATGTTGTATTCATAGGTTGCATGTGATGTCATCTCATTGTTGCCGTCGCCATCTTAATGGCACGCAGAATAGCTGTGATTCTCTGCTTTTTGACGATATTTTATAGTTAATGAGTACCTGGGAAATTGTATAGGCTCCGGAGATTACTTTAGTACGAAGAGAAATCACTCACATTACAAAAATACATCGATTTACCTCAATAAAGTTATAAATCTGACCCGTCAACGTGCCAACGTAATGGATGGACAATTCAATAATTTAGCATTGCTGATATAAAACAAAAGAAGTTCGTGCAAGCTATGAATTCAATGGAAAATATACCGGATATTAAATTCATCTACCTAACTACTGGAAAATTTGTGTTTTGAACTATAATCTACCAAAATGAAAATGAGATAATTTTACTGTTTAAAATTCAGTGGTTTTAATTGGATGCAATAAGACAACAAAGGGAGACCTCTGAATTTTATCTCAATTGATCTGAGAAACAGAACCCAGCAAGTTTTCCACATTTGCAGTGAATGTGCATGGAATGTAAAAATATTTAAGTAGGTAGTACATCAAAAGGTGACTTTCTGAGACATGTACTATTTATATCACGCCAAGTATTGCTCGATTGACTGACCTCTATGGAGTTGGTAGGCGTGTAGCCGCCTCCCATCAGCACGAGCCCTCCGACGGCTGTTATCCCGGAGATTGCGTTGGTGACCGACATGAGGGGGGAGTGCAGGGCGGGGGTGACTCCCCAGACCGTGTGGTAGCCCACGATGGTGCCCAGACTCAGTGTGGTCATCATGGTGGTGAAAGCGGGGTTAGGGGACACCACACCCAGTGCCAACATTCCTCCCAGACCTGTCAAAACATGTCAAAACTCTCTAGAGGCTAGGTACACCCATGGTCAGAAAAATTTACGGTAAACTGCTAAGTTGATATTTGTTGTATGGTGGGAATAATTATTATGTTGAGGTGGGTTGTTGGCTCTTATAATCAAACCCTACAACCCCACATGCTCGAAATCTTAATTTGCCTCTGTGTTTTCGTCTGGATATCAAGTACTGAAAAAGGATTTGGAATTTTGCAAGCAATTTATGTGTCTACAATTATTGCCACACACAATCAGCAAAATGGGAAGATCTTCACTGAAAAATTTCTTTAAAATGTAAGTAAACTAGATTCAAAGATCCTAAATACTTTTAGTTTTTTATCATACAAATTAATACACGTAGGTACCTACGTATCTAATTACAAACGATGTTCATCTTTCACCGCCAGCACTACAGCGTACTCTAAATGTAGTGAAGTTCTAAATGTAGTTGATTATTATGCACATTTATAGTTTATAACCCCCTAGGTAAAGTCCAGGTCAAACTGTTCAACCAATGGATCTGAAATTTTGCATACATACTAATGTAATCCAAGGGGCCTTGTGTACTATAGTTTTTGAGTAGGTTTTGAGTTTGAAACTGGTACCCTTTGACAGTCAAATTTTACATGGTCATTGTAGGTGTTTTAGATCATTTTCAGACTAATCTGTACTTAACTTCAAAAGTTACTGACATTTAATGAACATTTTATACTTGTTTTCGACATACTCTCGAACGAAATGTATGTCAGATATTTTATCGCTGCTTCTTGGTCGCATTTCGTTTCTACTCATTAAAAGGTTATAGAGCAGAAACTTGCAAATATCAATTCGCATGCAACACGAAGGCTGCTCATCGACGCTACACAGAGCGTCTTTCTCGTTGTATCTCACCTCCCGACAGAAAGAGGGCGTCCTTGAGCACGACGTTGAACGGATCCTCCACTTTGACCACCGCCTTCTCCACCTTGACCGCGGCCTCGACCTTGGGCACCACGGCGGCGGGTTTAGGGGGCGGTGGCGGCCACAGCATGCGGCCATCTTGCAGGATGATGCTTCCACGCACCACTTCGTCCTCCAGGTTAATGTTCCAGTGGTCTTTCTCGCCTGGAAATAATCCATAACGTTGTCAAGTCGGATGGATTTGTAGTCGAATAGTAGTGGTGAAAAATGGTAAGAAAATTGAATATGGCCCGAAATAACCAAAGTTAATCTGAGCCGGAATAACTAAATTTTGGACTAAATTGGCGGCACAGCCAATCAGATACCTCAAAAAGATTCAAACAGTTGAATTTAATCCAAAAGTTAGTTAATCCGGCACAATTACACTTTGGTTATTTCGGGCCTAAAAAGTGTCCAAAAACATGTGATTCAATTAATTTTTTAATTATCAATCATAGTTTGTCAATCATTTATCAAAATATAATCTAAATGCAAGGCAGCAAGACACACTTCAAGAGAAATGTGTAACGCTAGTAGCAGGTAGGTCACAAATAGCAAAAATTACTAATTAGCAAAGTTAATAGATACCTACCTACAAAAATGTCTAAGACCTATTAAATACAACCTACTTAAAGCTACTTGTTTACTATTTACCTGGAATAAAATTTGACCATTAACAATAGGTAAAAATTAGGCGCTCCACTTAATAGTGGAGCCAACTTTCTTGATGGAAGAAAGCCAACTTAAAATAGAGCTGTACGTCAGTACACTACCATTAAGCTGCCTAACTAATTTAGCAGTCAAATGACCACAGAACAACCTATTTAATTTATTGAGCAAAGAGTGTCGAGTGTCGTACTGACCGATGGACAGCAGGAACTTGGAGATGTTGTTGGCGTAGAGCGTGGAGCTCTGGGTCGGCAGCCGGCTCGAGAGGTCCGTCAGGCCGATGTGAATGACGTCCTTGTACGTGTAGACTTCGCCCGGCCGAGTCGTCTCGACGTTGCCCCCGGTCTCGGCCGCGAGATCAACGATCACGCTGCCCGGCTTCATCAGCTCGACCATTTCCTGAGACAAGCAGCTCAAATATCACATCGTACACATCATACAGCATGTATGTTATTCGCTTGTAGATATTAAGAGTCCTGGGGACCTTTATGGAAACTGACGGTTGGGTCAAATTTTCCCAAAATTTTAAATACCAAAGTCTCCCTGAGGCTCATTATTTACTCCACTGTTATGCAACTTGGGAGATAGTTTTGATACCCATATTCTTGCTATACTATTGAAAAAATTTAAGAAATATTTAAAGAAAAAAAAGTAGTATTTTTCACATATTTTATGAAAAAAAATATGAAAAAAAAAATTGTTTCAAGTATTTCATAAAATTTCTTAAAAGTATTGCGAGATAATGGGTTTCAAAACGACCTCCCAAAGTTGCATCAGTTGAGTTAATAATGAGCCTTGGGGAGACTGAGGTATTTTGGGAAAATTTGACGCAACCATCAGTTTCCATAGCGGTCCCCAGGACTCTTAACATTTCAGAACTTACCTACCTCTATCTTTCTGCCTTTCGTGGTTGTAAAAGTTTATAAATACGAAACAATGGCTCTTTATTTGCAATGGAAGATTATACAATTACATCAACGAGGATGAAACACTAAAACTACGAGGTAATAACCAAAAGGCAACTTGGACAATTTCATATCTCTGCACTTGACGCCAGTGTGTTACTACGCGCTGATTGCTTGTACTGACCCTGGTGATGAGCGTGGGTGCCTTCTTGCCAGGAATGAGCGCGGTGGTGATGATGACGTCCACCTCCCTGCACTGCTTGGCGAACAGCGCGTGCTCGGCCTCGATGAACTCCTTGGACATCTCCTTGCCGTAGCCGCCCGCAGACTCCCCGTCCTCCTTCATCTGCACCTCGAGGAACTCTGCTCCCATCGACTCCACCTGGTGCAATACAAGTACATCAACTCCTTGGACATCTCCTTGTAGCCGCCCGCAGATTCCCCGTCCTCCTTCATCTGCACCTCGAGGAACTCCGCTCCCATCGACTCCACCTGGTGCAATACAAGAACATCAGCTCCTTCCTCGGACCATCGATTCCTCACAGCAATACAAGGATTAAAGCCTAGGGAGAGACACAGTATGTACAGTACGTACTACAAGGAATTTGCAACAGCGAAAAATCTTTTTTCCATTTAGAATTCCTATTTTCCACACTAATTTTGGCTAGTTTTCTGACACTACCTCTTCATCACCTCTTAACAATACCTAGATGACCAAAGAAAATCCACATTTCTGAGGTGTATACAGCATTTTTATTTGCGTTTGTATTTTGGCATTTGCCCTCAGGTGCTGAAAGGTCCTTGTAGAACGTACTGTAAAAGGACTCTACAAATACAAAAATCCTAAAATCATTTAAATTTAAGGGCATTGGTCTCTACTCTACAGAAGAGAAAAAAAACTAGGCTTTGTACAAGTACGTTGTGAACATTTATCAAAAAGTATATTTACATCATTTGTCATTTGTTAGTCAAATTACTCAAAATTGATTTGGATGGTAAGGAGTACCTATCCGCGATAAAGAATAGATAATTTTAGACTTCTTGACAATTGTCCTTTTATTCTATAAAAATCAGTAGCAGTAGCAGTAGCAGTAGTATTATAGTATTCTAATAATTGTTTCAATACACATTGAAAATTATTTAACTATCAATTGAGCAGTTCAAATTCTTTAATCGACAAAGTGAATCTCATGAACAGAAACCGACCTGCTCTTTGACGGCTGCCCTGGTGTCGAACGCTCGAACTATCGCACCCATGTTCTTCGCCTGTCCAATGGCAGCCAAGCCGGCCACGCCTCCACCAATCACGAGGATCTTCGCTGGTGGAACTTTACCGGCAGCCGTGATCTGGCCTGATAAAGACAAAGTGACAAATATTAATAATCTTTGTTTAGGTTCAAAAGTATTAATGATTGGTAGAGTACCGTAAAAGTGGTTTTATTTTTTAACAAATTTCGTTTTAAAAATATGAAATTTCGCGTTATGGCGGTGTTTTTCAAATAACCCTCTATGTTGTTACCACAGCCCTGAAAAATTAAAAAAGTGTAGGTATTGGGCCTATACATTTATGTCATTTCGGTGTATAAGGAAGGATAGGTCCAAGTAAATAAAAGAGGATACTAATGGCATTGAGTTTATAATGTACATAGTCATGTCTGATGGAGGTATGTATAATAATAATATTATTGAAACATTATCTACCTAGACTATTGTATGTACGCCTCTGATGATTGATGATTGACAGCAAGGGCTATTTTTTCTTGTTGTATTTATAATGTTATTTTGGAAAATATGGCGCGATTTCGACCTTATTTCACAGTAAATTGACCTATTTCGTTTTTATTGTTGATTTTTCTTCAATTTCGTTTTATTTCGCAAATAAATTCTTAAATATTTGAACTTCAAATTACATGACTCGTTCACATTGAGCGAAAAGAGGGTTATCTTAAACAACTTTAATTATTATCGCGATATCGCGCCTCGCGAATATACGTGACTCTAATGATTGGTCATCTAATGGACCAATGGTGATGGGAGGAGTCAATGTAACATAATAGTTCACTTTACTCACACTAGAGCAGCACTGACCATATAGTGGGAGAAGTAGCCAATCAAACGTGTGGGTAAAAGACAGTTGAATTTCTTTGCTATTTGATTACTATTGATTACTGTGCTGTCACAGCCTTCTTGACGGTCACGGCCCACATCCTTCTGTCATCTGTTTTATTCGTGATGTCACATAGCAAGATAATGACTAGTGGTCCATTGTATTTCCGATGCCACGTGCACCGTGTCGAGCGTACCTGTGAAGAATCTTCCGAAGTGGCTGGCTGCCTCGATGACGGCTCTGTAGCCGGCGATGTTGGCCATGGAGCTGAGAGCGTCGAACACTTGGGCTCGGGAGATGCGAGGAATACAATCCATGGCTGAAGCAAGACACAGAACTACATCAGAGCAAAGACAACGCCAACGGTTTCAAAAGATCATTCTCCGATTGTAGCATGTTGTAGGGGGAATCATATGCCAGCACTTTGAGCACCAATGTGGTAAAATATCGCTGTGGCTACTATCCCGTAAACGGGAGCGTATTCTACCGCGAAAACTATTTACTAGGCAGCCTAAGGAAAAAAAACTCTCTATGGGTAGACAAATTAGAACAAAATTAGAAAACATAGACAAATTTCGCGGGAGAATAAGGTAAGGTTTCAGAGTGCAGACACTATTGTAAAATATTAGTGACATGTAGGAACTATGTTTTTGCAACTTCCTTTGCTAGTTTTGGAGGGAAGTAATGTCGGGCAAATGGACCTAATGTTTGCCGACTTTCCTGCTTCATTGTCAAGTCATCAAAACACTGTCAGTAGATTTCTAAACATAAAGCTACCATCATCATTTGCAGATACTGGGGTGGAAAAAACAGATGATTTTATAAGGGCAAGGAAAAGGAAACTTTAAATAAGTAATACATATTACTAATTTGTAGTATTGTAGTAATACAATACATTATTACTATTTATTGCTATGGGTAGCCCAGTCATCAAATATATTGTTTTTAGGAAAAATGTTTCTTTGATGTGGATAATTCCACCTAATCTTCAATGATCAGCACTAACCAACTATCTAGTGAAATTGCCTTACGTACCAAACGCATTGATCTTGCGTGTGGCTAGCTGGTCAATGAGCGGCCGGTTCTGCCCCGGATAGAGGAACGAGACGAGCGTGGAACCGGCTCGGAAGTTGGGGATTTCCAGCTCCAGCGGCTGACGGACTTTCAGCACAATGTCTGCAAACACAGAGTGGTACAGTAGGTGAGTAGAGTACACGTTAATAATGCAAGAGTTTGTTACACAATCATCATTCTTCTTATGGTCGGGGACAGGCAAAGATGAACCCAGTTTAACATGGCCAGGTATAGGCCGGCTCATGCTAGAGCGGGTTCATCTTTGCCTGTCACCGACCATAGAACTTTGTCTTTAGTGTTAAATCTTGAAAGAATCCATGCTGAAGATGAACTCAAAGTATCAAGGAAACAACTTTTAAATACCACATAGGGAATTTATGAATTAATTAAAAACTATAGGTACATATTTCAAAATTACAACATATTTCTTGGTAAAAAACATGAATTTATTTTCACACACAAAAGTGTAAATTTTCATTCATAATTGATATGAAATTTAAATTCAGTGGACATTTTGGCAGGAAAACAGAATTCCTTGCGAGTGATGTCATTTTTATCAACTAACAATGATGTGGCAAATTATGATACGATTTGATAGGAAAATGATTTCTAGTTAAAATGTCCACCCAATTAAAATTTCATGAATGAAAATTGACACTTTTGAGTAGAGATGGGCCGATTCCGATTCTTGCGATTCCACCGATTCCAGTCCATATTTTAGCGATTCCGATTCTTTTTGAAAATCCCGCCCTTTTAGCTAGATATTTTAGGTTAAAAACATCGCCAAAGCACAATTCCTAGTATTACTACTTACTTTCCAACAAAATTAAAGATCTAACACACTAAAAATACATTAAATGTTGTTTTCTTACCACTTTTTTTATTTTTTAATTACTTACCTGAGGGCAAAATACTAAGGGTGATAAATATGAAATACAGTGAGGTTTGTAGGTATTTGTGAAGAATCGGAATCGGAATCGCAAGAATCGGAGCTAAGAATCGGTATCGGAATCGTGAAGTTTTGGAATCGGCCTATCTCTACCCTTTGAGTGTGAAAATAGTGTGGCTTGCCAATATTTATGTTGTTATGATAAAATGTTTTTTTTAAATTTAAACACTTTAAAAAATATATGCATTTTCTTCAAGGTTAAAACGACGCGACACGTGTTGTGAGTTACCGGAATGGAAGGCAGTCTTCTTGTCCACCATCTTGGCTCCCGTCGTCGTGTAATCCTCGTTGCGGAACTTGGCCTCGAAGCCGGCGCCATCCTCCACGTTCACTGTGAAGCCCTTCTTGATGAACGCGGCCGCCACTGCTGGCGTCACGGCAACCCTGAGTCAAGCACAAAGCATTATGAAGCGAGGTACCGTAAAACAGGGTAATGCTGAACGAAATTTGACTTCTTTTGCAAATAAAATCTTCAGTGCATAATTATTTTGTAATGAGAATGTAGGTTTCTGTGGAAAACTTCCATGGAGTCAGGATGATAGGAAGGGATGTGCGTTGTGAAAAATATCCGACCGAACCGGAGCTCGAACCCGGGACCTCTCACTTGCCGGACGAGAGCTCTACCAACTGAGCTACCCAGTTGGACGGACAATGCACTGATGAGGATTAGAGATCTCCGAGGAGAATGGTATGAAGGTAGAAAATGATCACTACGAACTGTCATACCACCGGTGACGATGCTGTCACCATGTCTCTTTGCACTAGCGTGCGCAACCCTCTTTTACTCGACTGAACGAGTTGCTTTTAAGCTCGAATGATGATAATGTAGGTTTCTGTGGAAAACTTCCGTCGGATTTTTTTCACAACGCACATCCCTTCTTCTTATTTTTTTGTAATGTTGTTTGATTAATTAAAAGTATTATTATAAGTGTGTTCACATTATGATTATATGCTGGAAGAAAGGGAGTTAAAAATGTCCATGTAGGTACCAGAAGAAAACAAAAACCTAATTACCATTATATATGCAATTTAATTCCAGTACTTATTTCTCCAGTTTAAATTAACCACGGGCTATATTGACTGCAGTTTTTTAATGCTGCAGTACATTATGGTATTTTACACCACATTTCCCCAAGTGGAGCTTAACTAAACTGAAGATTTAAAAACTGATGGTAATATGGATCCCAAGTAGGTACATACAACAAGTGATTTAGTGACTGTCTGCAGTAAACTGACGATTTGAGAAAACAGAATAATGAATGATGATTGATGATAATGATCTAGAAAGTAACTCTGAATAACAAGAGAAGGAAATAGAAAACACACTAAAGGAAATCACTTCTTGAGAAGTGCGTTTTTTACCATTTATGTTGTCAAAAGTTCAATTTAAACCAGATAACCCCGAATGGTTGTGAATTTTTGCCATAGTGGACTTTTCCCCTAACCACTCTATAAAAACTATTTAACAAACAACACATTTATAAATTTCGTCACAGATATAAGCTTTGTGAATATCAAACCAATAAATAGTCCATCACAATTTGGAGGAACCCACTTATATGAGGAATCATGGTAGTGGCAATAAGTGCCTATCATTCTCCTCTTCAACCCCCCACCCCATCCCCACCCCTCCCCACCCCGCCCACCACATTCATACAGTTCTTTTCCATTGATAAGGGTCGAGGGGGAGGTGAAAAACTAACATAAATGCATGGAACAGGGAAAATTTAAAATGTAATTATCATACTCATTTTGTTGCATGTGTACCTACCTATTAAAATTTCAAAAGATAAAAATGTTACAGTAAAAACGAGGACTGTATGGAGGGGGGAGACAGTCATGCGTCACTAAACTCTTGGTTCAATACCCCCCCCCCCCCCCCCCCCACCTGTCATCATTCATCTTACTTCTTGATTAGCCTGCACAAATGACACTAGTATCTGTTTACCCATGTCATTAGCATCAGACTGATCTAATTCACTGGGGAAACAGTGCCTAGTAGACGCCACGTGCGCGCCAAGGTCGTTGTGGGTGGGTGGGGGGGGGGGGGGGGGGGGAGAGGCTGATCAATATCGTGGGCGGAATCTACCCCCAACACTTAGATTTAGTAAGACGGAAATAAACCCAGCAGGTAGTGGATATAGAACGAGAATGATTTGATGGAATTCAAGAAAATAGGCATTATCTAATCTGTATAGGAGGTAAAAGGCCAGATGTCCATAATGATTCTTGAGTTAGTTATGTATTCATCCCATCATATTTGTAATGGTGACATAGATATTGTGTAAGAGAATATACCTAACTGTATTTATTTACTTTGGTCAAATGGCAATTGATAGGGCTTGATTACACCATTCCAAAAGTGTGCAATGCAAAATCGAGAAAATGGACTTCCAGCCTTCTACCTCTGAAGTACCTACAGAAGTATTCTCAAACATTGGTGTTAGGCTTAGCAATGGATGATCTCGGTACTATATTATCTTTGGAGCCTGATCCTCATAAAAGCATAAATATTAATTTCTTTAAACAATTAGGTGTGCATCACTTTTTCACCAATGGCATTTCCCCAATTTTTAAATTTATTATGTGCTTCTGGAATGGTAAAATCGGAAAAGCAAGTGCTGATTCTTATTCAGCTTGTTCTTAAAAAACATTTATCACCTATCCAGCCCCTTTAACCTGTTATATAACACATCCAACGCTCCTACAAAAAAATTTTTAGATTTAGAAAACCTTGCACAAGAAGAAGAATGTCTAATATTAGATATCCACGGAATGAGTTTTTTCTTCTCTTGCGTCATGATCGTTTGGTTTTGGCAAATGCTATCGAGAGGTGGCTAAAAATATGAGAATATGATGGATGTGATAGTTGAGCCATTGCCACCACAATTCATTGGTGAGAATGGTGAGCAGCAAGCTTACCACAAGCCACTACATCACTGCCAAGTAGCAATAAATTTAACTCTATTTTCACTGGGTAATTTATTACGTGGATGAGTTGATAAGAACATGAGTAGGCACAGGAAATGCACGAGCATTTGCTTGCAAATTACATTAGATGTGATTGTAACAACATTTTCAAGGACATTGGACTTAGAAAACAAAAGTTGTGCTTGTAGTTTTCAATGAATGAGAATGAGAATTTCATTGAGATTGCTGAGAAGATTCAGACGCGCAGGAATAGGGGGGAAAGGGGAGAACGGGACATCCCCCCCCCCCCCCCCGTTGCTAGAGATCCTGAACACCCCCCCCCCCCCCCCCCCCCAGTTTTGCAAAACTAATTGAACTCATTTACTCATTTGTCCAACATGATCATCCTCGTGAATAAAATTTAATAATTACACATTAAACTATTTGATACCAAAACACATAGGTAGATTTTTCTTATTACTAGAGCCAATATTATATGGTTTTATCACTTTTAATCACGAAATTTCACTTTAAAATCAAACATTTTGTAAAATTTCTATTTTGTGATTTTATATTATTTGTGTTGATTTACATAAAACTAAGAGAAATTATGTCAAAAATCACCAAAACGCAAAATTGCCAATATTTAAAACGAAATTTATGCAATTTTAAAACCATTTAATCTTGGCTCTAGAAGTTATTGCTGTTGCTTATTGCAACCTTTTTCAAAGGTATTCCAAAATCGATTCAAAATTGATTCTCTTATAGGTACCTACCTAACTAGAATTCAAAAATTTCCCTGTAGGAACATTGGGGATTTTGTTTGTAAAATAACAAAATTTACAGATTATATTGCAATTTGTCTAAAGTTTCCCCACAAGCCACAAGAATATTGATTGTTATTGCATATCACACATTTTAGGTACCTACCTACCAAAATAGCGTCAAATTCGATTCTTTTGTATCAAAAATTCAAAAAAGGCCCTGCGGAGCTAACTGGGGGACAAGCCCCAGTCCCCCTTGTAGCGGCGCACGGCCTTTTCCCGACATCCCTCGATTCTGATAATTTGACCCCCCCCCCCCCCCCACTCAAAATAAAGTTTGTGCCTGAAAAGATTTATGGTAGGCTACTGTGATAGTAGGAATAGAATCCACGCTAAAAGCTAGGACGATCTAAAAGGCTCCATTTCTTGGTTGAGACATAAGTACAGCTATTTTTAGTTGCAAAGGGTATAGCTTTGCATAAAAAGAGTTTTGGCAACTGAGGGCTTTCACGAAGATGGAGCCTTTTGTGTGAATTCCCTTCTCCTTCTCTTTAGTAACATTAGGTGTGTAGTCAAAACTTGCATTAATAGCATCAACAATCGTTGAATTATTTTAACTGTATAACAAATATACCTACTAGTAGATTGTTGGCATTCTGCAGTGTTAACTTTTGGCCATTCCTACAAATCAATTGTAGGTACAATCCAGGGGGGTTATTCTAAAACTTTAAAATTCCGGATTCGGCCCGAATACGATTCACGGCCATATGGATTAACATTGCACCGAATCGTATTCGGGCCGAATCCGGAATTTTAAAGTTTTAGAATAACCCCCCAGAGCAAGAACCACACGGCTATCATATCAAGTCTTAGGACATTGCACTGTCTGCTACTCATTTCGTAAAGAAAATAAGAGATCTCCATTGGTATTGAGGAGGCATTAGTCATTACTCATCAGTCAATACAAAATTAGGGAAACATTTACTGATATCAATAATAGGGGAGAGTGACATTGAGAAAGTATGAAATGCTCCAATAATAAACTTGATAGGTACAAACACAGCTTGCTCATGAATCAATAAACAATTCAGAAACTAATCCACCGACTCGCAATTTTATGTTCATTCTATCAACCTCCTATAGGTAGCTGAAACCAACACACATTTTAACATGAAGGTACCTACATAAATTTGTTTGAGATTTTGCTGAACACCGATATTTGATATTTTATGGACGATCACCTGTTATCAGTCTCTCGAAGGCGCGGGTTGTGGAGGCCCGTGCTGTAAATGTCACACTGTCCTTCGGATGGGACACAAAAGCCGTTGGGCCCCTTGGTATCTTTCGCCAGGAGTAGGCTACATGCCGGTACCGGGTTTCCTCTCCTCCCGTCTCTATTACATTCACACTAGTGGAGCCTTGTTGAGGAGTGAGGACATAAACTTAATGAACTCCTACCTCCTCTCATTCTGCCAGACTTCTTTCGGGACTCCTATGGTGATCTTGGAGTAGGGCACGCCGAGGATCGGTGCCGCCTTCACGTCGCCCTTCCCTACGTCCTTCTGCGCTAATCGTCCGCATCGGTTGGTGAACGCTCGGAGGTGTGAAGTCGGCGCCGGCGCCTTGTTCACTCCGAAGCGGGTGAGGAGGGACTGTCGGCCCGGACCGTGCCAGGTCGCCAGACGCAACACTCCACGCGCCATGTTCCTGCCGGAAGAATAGAAGTTGAAGTTGAATAGAAGAATAGCATTTCAAGTACTATTTTAATTTAGAATAAGGAGCACCAATGAAATCTTTCAGCATGTTTGGGATTGTGTCAAATCATTGAAGATGGAAAGTTAATGTAGGTACCTACTAGGTATTGTTGGAAATTAATCTGGCATTAAAACCACTTCACAGGTTTTAGTCGGCAACTTTCATGTGTATTTTAATGTTTTTAGGTACACCAGAGTATTTCCAATAAGTACATACATTTTAACATAGTCCTGTATTCTTGTACATGATATTAACAAAGTTGAAGAATTAATTGATCTTTGTGGATTGTTCACCCCTTGTTTGAAATTTTGAACTAGGTACTACTATGCAAATCACTGCGCTGCAATAATGATGAAATAAATTGTCTAAATATGATATGGTCCATGCTTTCGAATAAACAAAACTGTACAACTTTGTCGCTTCAACATTGAACTACCTAATCATACGGTCACAATCCCAGAAAAAGGCTAGGAGTTACTGGTGATCCATCATCTTGATAGTCAAACAAAACACAGTCTAAAGAAATAGCAGTTTTCACCATGCACAAAAAACTGCAGACACATTGCAAGAAAAAATTACATAGGTACAAGAATGAACTGAGCATGCAAAATTAAATAACTAAGTAGTAACAGAATTCTTGCTGGCAAACCGTCAAAGAAGAGGTTCGTTCCAGCTTCTATCAGAAAAACAGAATATTTGTTTGAAACAAAAGTAGGTACGTTAGAATGGTTAGAAGTAAACTAATTTTAGTAGCTCTGATTTTACTAGATCTACTACAGTACCTACAAGTAGAAGATGGAATTTACACTTTTCACATAAAACTCGATTTTATTCGCATGACAAATTTTGAAATTAATTCGGAACCATAAAATTACCATTTTGGAGTTCATCAGACTTCAACAATTGTAAAAAAGGAAGTTTCAACATAAAATTCATGTGACGGATAAACTCTTTAATCAATGTCCTTGATCTAAATGAGATGGTAGTGGTTCGCCTTATCTCTAATCACACACGCTTCTAGATGATATAAACCCATGATCTTAAATCCCAGCAGGTCTGACATCTTATCCCATGAGCAGCCTCTAGACATCATGTGCCAGGTAGATGCATATCCGCTGGCTGCAAAGTCCAGACGCATGCTTCCATCACGTCACACTTTCAGACCCTCCCGTGCCACTACTTGTCAATATGCCATATCCCCTCCTTAAATATTAACAGACAACTCATTAGGTGTCACAAATAAAAAAAAAAATCCTCTTCCTACAAATAAATCTGAAACCTACCTACAAACTAACATCTAGAGATTTTAAAAATGCATAGTTCCTCTCCTCTTAATCCCCCTGCCCCTTCGCATGACGTAAGGTACGTTCCACATTGGTTCCATCTCTCCTAATTGAAAGCCCATTTGCATCACAAGGTTCAGTAATCCAATCAGGTGCTAAATGGTACAGTCACTTCAAAGAATATTCAACGCATCAGCTGACTCCTATTATGTAATTTATGCATTTTTTTAACTTTTGATGAATGAATTGTTTGCTAGTGGCTTACAGTAACTTAAACAAGTAATAAATACTTTCATCTGATAATAAGACATATAAATTAATTTGCGCTCAAACGATTTCGTGGCATAAAGTCAGATTGAGAAATCATTGATTATGATACGAGCTCCATATCTCAATGCACTTCTTTATTTAACGAGTGGAGTTTGTACCAGGACCTTTTGACCCAAGCGTCGACAGAGAAATGAACTCTAAAAGAAAACAACGTTATTCTTTACAAAAACATCGTAGTAATGCTGAATGGTGGATGAATTGAACGCTTATTTGGGTCCTACAGCTAAGACATTAATTTAAGTGAAAAGTATTTAAACAGAAAACAAAGCATTTTAAAAGTAGGTAAAATAAGTATAGCAGACGAAGGTACTAGTTAGTACAGACCAATGAAGTCGGGCTTTTCAGGTAAAACAATGACAAAACCATGTCCCCAGTGCCAACACACCAATATCAGTGACTGATAGGTTCCCATACACCCCAGTGAGGTCCCTACAATCCGCAAGACTTCGATTTAGGTGTGTGCCCAACTAAAATATACGCACTTCCCCCAAATATCCGTGAAAATCAACAAGTTCGAGTTTCGAAAGCAAACACCTGCAACCCAATCTGTCGACTTAACCTCAAAAATTGCAATCCGTCAGGAACCAAAATGCCAACATCTCGTGTTTCAACTTATAAAAACACAACTTGTCAACTAATTATCAAGTAAATAACGATGATCCAATGAGACAATAACTTACGGTTAGTCTGGTGTATGATAATTAGTCGCGCAAGTGAGATTTCTGTAGAAATCTGTTTGGTGTTATTGGCGTGCGAAAACCAGCATTGTTCGCGAAGAGAGAGAGATCAAGCGAGCGAGCGAAGGGACGTGGGCAACAACCGCAACGCCGGTCTGCCTCAAGCTAAACGGAGACACCTCACGAGGAACACTGCTAAAAAAACTGTTGAAAATAATGGAGTGGGGAGCAGACAGGTAGCAAAGCACTCCCCTACAAAAGTACCTACTGCAGCTAAATCAGCTGTGTGGCAAAGGTGTGGGTGGGAGAGAGAACCGCCCGCCCGCTGTCAGCTGACTGAACTCAGCTGACGTGCAGATGAAAGGTCATTCGCTACAGATTGTAGTAGTAATAGTTAATTACCTAATCCTGTAGTTAAGTTTCATGTTTTATTTTATGATTAAAAAGGCTATTATGCACACCTTTTCGCAGAGAACGGAAGCGTCGGGGCGCCGTTATATGAGCTCTGATTGGTTGAATGTGAGCCAATGAAAACCGGTGAAGAAGCGACGCGGGAATTACCATTATGATTTGAACTGAAAAAAGTTGAATACTAGGCGCTATTATTAAAAAGTTAAAAAGTTGAATACTAGGCGCTATTATGCGCTATTATGCCAGCAAAGCGAGCATTCAAGACTGAAATCAATAAATAATGTTACCCATAATTTTTAAACAAAATACATTTTTTTTTCTTGAAGAATTTCGGTAAAAACTCTAGTTAGTCTTAATCTGAGCCGGATTAACTAAATATTGGACTAAATTGGCAGAACAGCCAATCAGATTCCTCAAAATGATTGAAACAGTTGAATTTAATCCAAACGTTAGTTAATCCAGCAAATTTAACTTTGGTAATACCGGGAAATTAATTCTTAGCTCAACGAAAGTTTGCCTTGCCTGCATTGTTAGATAATTGTAAATCCCCCCCCCCCCCCCCCGACCATCCATGATCTTCCATAATCCCTTCAAAATTATTTGGAAACATAATCACATATATTATAAATTCGTGTACAACCATCTTGAAAGTAAATTCTGTACCTCATAAGTAGAAGGGCGATGAAAGGGGCGATGAAAGGGCGATGAAAGGGGATGTTCATTTCCATGATTCTTGAGGTGAGCTCAACACCAGTGATTATTCTGCCTTCATTCATCCAGTGACATAGTAATTGTGTACGAGAATAGTTCAATACAGTTGAGTTGTATTGGAAAGTTGGACATAGGGTTGGGCGAACCGCATATTTTTTAACCGAACCTCGAACCGACCTTAAATATTTGACCGAACCTTTGGCCTTCTTTACCTACAGTGGTTTTATCACTTATGATGAGTGACTCAGTCATGATACACAAAAATAAGTAATAACATCAAACATTGTTTGGCATAGTTTGCATGAGGGGATTTTGCATCTTATAGTTCCTTCCTTTGTATAACACTAATAACTAAGTAATTTTTTTATATATAATATTTAATATTTTGCTTCACATTTATGTAATTTGCGAGGGACGTTCGGTTCGGATATTTCATTTTCAGGTTTGGTTCGCAAACATCTGAAGCCGGTTCGGTTTGGGATTCTAACCGGTTCGCCCAACCCATAGTTGGACACAATCGCAAATTGATGTGTGGTAATTATTAGATTAGTGGTACTTAGCAAATATTTAGATATTTGGGGATAAAGTAGGAAGGAAATTTAATTCCATAATATTCATGTCATGATTCAATATTTTTTTATTTTCTCAATAATTAATTATTAACGATTTTAACAATTCACATAAGAACTATTTGATTTGTGTTGTTAAAAAAATTGTGCTAAAGAAACAAAAAATAAGAAAAAAATGCTCAGTGGTTCATTTTCCAAAAAAGAGACAAACAATGTAATAGGCAACATTATAGCTACTAAAATCAGTACACAAATAATTGTGTAATTATAAATTATAATTATAATATTTACAACTCTTTTAAATTAGATCAGTAGATCAGTAATATTAACCATTGTAGAGTAATACCAACGCAATTCTCTCAAATGCAAGATTTAAATTATTTTAGAGTGAACTTGAAAACTATTGCTAAAAAATTCATTTATTTTACAGTCATTTGACTACTTTACATTTAGGTATGTGATAATATTGCTTATTTGATGTAAAAAGGTTGGTATTTCTATCTCAAGGTTTGACGTAAAAACATCGGAGGCTTCCGTCATTTCGAGAAATAATTTCAGCGGAACCGATTTGGTTTTGGAAACTAGTGACTCGATAATACACTCATGCAACTTTTTATCGGATCGATAAAAAAGTTATTGCAATTACTTAAAAATGTAGTGTAGGTACCACAGATTATGCAATACATACAGTTTGGTGTAAAAACCATGGTGCAGCAAAGTATAGTGTGAGAAAATATCAACGATATTGTTATAAAATTAATGAGCGTAGATTATAGGCACACAATGATCATTCAATACATCCAAATTGCAAATGAAAACGGAATAATGTGAAAAATATAATTGGGCATAATCAACATTACAATTAGTAATAATACACTGTAAAAAATTTGACCACAGTAATATTTCAAATCACAAAAAATGTGTTCTTTTTTATCATATTACTTTCAAAATTCAATATTTTTATAATACAAAATATTTTTTGGCAATGTGCAGATTCGATGTTTAGTTAATGTTATTTGGCGATCTTGTGATGCACACTAGACACTAAACAAAACTCTTAATGGATCAAACAAACTCATTTCACTACATAATCGGTGGTGGCCTCGCCCCTAACGCTTACAATTACTTTGTACAAAAGAATGGGTTACATTTTGCGATGTAATAGTGGGCGATTCCACTAAAGACTTTTAGCCTTTAAAGACTAAACACTTTAGATACGGTTTGATTCAGTTATTGGCACAATGTGTCTTTCAATTGCAATGATTGTTTATATTCTAAACATTTCTAAAAATATGCATCTTACAAAACATTTGACAGAAGAAATAAAGTATTTTGATTATATCTTTGGTGCCAATGACATCATAGTATTTAATTTTTACAGGCTTGCAATAATTTGGCATTAATTGACATTTTCAAAGTTTGTGATGGTGAATTAATTATAAAAAAACATAAGCAATAGTAATCAGTCAAATGATTGTACTATGAATAACTAATCCAAAATCTACTACTAAAATTAAAAATCTTTGATGACTCTAGAAAATGTTCATCGTAGGCACTCGCAACGCAGAAAAACAATCTTTCAACGCACATGTTGTCCATTCATTATCACACCAACGCAATTCTCATACCTACATTAAATTAATCTTTAAAACTGATTTATCTGGCACTTCCAAAATTGTCAACATTAAAGTCCAAAATACTACAAACATTTGGACAGAACTGACTACATTTTACAATAACTATTGAAATGGCAATAATAATATAGTAGTATTTTTTGAACAAAATACTTTGGGCTGTCAAAGTTTGGAAAAACAACTGATTTTTGGAGAAGGTACAATGCGCCATAAGAATGTTTTATTTTGTAACTTATAATACAAGATATTTGGAAACTTTAGAAGACTTATTATACATCGCAATGTATAGAGAGAGATGTGGAAGGACCAGCGTAAAACCATTCCAAACAAAACCACAATGCTCACAAAACGTGTCAAGTCCTACGAAGACATCGACACCACCGTTGGCCTCTCCAGATTCTCCCCATTGCCGATCACTTTACTGTTCACGTTGTTATTGACCAGCGACACGATGTGCGGGGAGTGGTTCTCGGGCGAGTGCGAGCCCATCGAGTGCTGGTCGGAGCTCGGCGACGGACACTCGAGCTTCGGGGAGACGGCCTGCTGCGTCATGTGGTGTTGTATGAGGTTGTAGTAGTTGGTCAGCGGCGGACTGGTCGCCAGGTGGCCGTGGGGGAACTGCTGCTGCTGCGACGGCGGCTGGGAGTAGATGCTGGCGTACGCGAGCGAGCCGGTCACCAGCGACGAGCTGTGGCTCGGGTTAGACGAGTTGAGGTTCAGGCTGCCGCTGTTGTGGTGAGCGAGCGGCGCGCTGGAGCGGCAGTCGTACGGGTCTGCAGAACGACGGGTCGTCATTAGAATGTGTAGGTTTACATCACAATTGAAACAATGGTACAAGAAATACCTACTAGTAATAGTTTGAGATTTGAGATGGCTTTCATTTTTATTATCACGAAATTTATATAAAAATTATTAGGTACTTGTTGCCTAATAGGTATGATTTTTAATAAATAAAATCAAAAGAGGGGATAAAAAAATAATAGGGTGAATTGCTGAAGTAAATATAGGTATTTTAATTAAATTTCCAATGTATAGGTACATCAAACTATAAAAATCGTAATTTAATTTTAACTTTTAAATTGTCACATGACTTTTATTTTTAATACTTTGTGGAAAAACTACAACAAAATAGGTAATTTCTTGGTGCAACACTAATTACCACGGGAGAAGAGAAACAGGTTCCACATATTAAAAGGCACCATTTCTTCATTTCATTTCCATTCCTTTTTTATGCATTTCAACAGCTTTTCTTGTCAAAAGTGCGTTGAGCAGCAAAACGGTTCAACCTGATTTAAAGGACTGCAAAGTGTACTCTTCACAACTTGAAAGTTCTTAAAACTTGAATGGAATGGAGCCAATTTATGTAGATTCTATTCTCCTTCTCTCGTGGTCCTGATGTAAACAAGTGTTGCAGCTAAGGTAAGTCTAACGTCCACTAGATTGAGAGTGGTAATGAACTGCTGACTCAACATTGTGCCATGCTGTGGGCAGCTACATTCACCTGCTACAGTTTCACATTACGCTGACGACAGTCAACAAGTAGCTCATTCATACTCATTCATTCATGACTAGCTGATGCATTCTTTCTGTTGCATGGGTGTGTTAGTACAGCATTTACAGTCACAGCAATATTGTCCTGAGAGATATATAGCAGTGATGATTCCCCAAAGAGTTGCAATACCGCCTCCCCCCCCCCTCCCCTACCGTGGACATATCAGTGCCCCATATCAACTTGGAGGGTTGTAAATGAGTTAAATTTAAAATAAGGTATAGAACTTTTGTAAATTGTGTAAATATTAAGTGGACTAAATCCTTTTTGGATACAATTGGAGACAAAATGGGTTGACGAAATGATTTCAAATTTTAATCATGATTAGATAAAAGACAAACTTAGGGTTGTTACTTGGTACATTTATAATTTTTTGCTTCATTAATAATTGATTTTTGTTGGAAAATTGGCTATTTTCATGTCTCAATGGGTCCGTGTAAAATTTAATTTTAAAAATGTGCCAACTGAGTTTGTCTTTTATCTAATCATGATTAAAATTTGAGCAATTGGTTCACGGGTTTGGTCTCCAATCGTATCGGAAATTTCACAGTTTTGTTCGGTTATGTTGAATAACCAGCGCCAGATTAACAAGGCAAGAAGCAAAAATGAAACAGTGCTACTAATATACAATCAGACTGATCATGTGAACATCCTATCAAAGTTCAACCCACTTATGAAACAATTTTTCTCTCTCATTTTCTAAAACGGCCGAGCGCCTGTATCACCTTAAGGGTCAAAATCTTCAATCTATCAGTGAATCTACTAAGTTCACAACGTAAAAGACGTATGCTTTGGTGACTTATCAAGTGTGTTATCACTGCTACTGTACAGTCTGGATCGGTTCTCACCGTTGGACTCGAGCTTCATGCGCTTGCTGTTGAGCGAGGAATGAGACGAGATGACTCCTCCGCTGCTGGACCCGCTCATCTCCATCTTGCTGCCGCTCTTCGGCTTCCGCTTCCGAGTCTGCGTTCAAACAAGTTCAATCGTTATTAAAAGGAGTACATTACACAAGGCATCAATCACACAGAGAGATTTTCAACTAATAAAAATTACATGTTTTAAACTGAAATTCTTCAAGCATTATGTTGTTTTCAGGCCTCATATTATTCAAGTATTGTTCTCACTTAGTTTTCCTGATGCTGTGTTTTAAGAGTCCTGGGAACCGTTGTACAAACCAACGGCTATATCAAATTTCCCAAAATTCACCCAAAATACTCATTTTTTATTCTAGTACATTGCAACTGTGGGAAGTATAGTTTTATTACAGTTTAGTTTCTTGTATAGTATAGTTTTGTATTTCTTGTAGTACTGTTGAAACTATTGTAAGAAATTTAAGGGAAATAAGTTTTATTTTTCAATTTTACATGAAATATAATATGAAAAAAAATCAGTTACATTTTTCTTACATTTTCTAATAGTGGTAATACATTAAGTAACTGGGTATTCAAACTACATTTTGAAGTATAATACCTAGCAATGCAATAGAATAAAAAATGGGAGATTTTTGCGTTTTGTGAATTCTGTTTTTTTTTATAACCCAGTTTCTGGACTTGTGATTGGCTATAAGAAAAATAATTGGAAAACGCAAAACGCAGTAACTGACTAAAGTGGACCCAGCCATAATTTGTTAAACGATGCCTTGATCTAGACTAAAAACATTGCTCCTTGTCACTCAGGTGTCAGTAACACTAAACAGTGTTGGTTTACATTACAACCATATCTCTTTAATGTATTCAAACAATCTGTCTTGAGAAATGAACCGTGGTTCAAGCCAAGTTGAATGAAATGCGCGGTCTGCCGTGCGCCATAGCATTCGGTACTCCCGGTTTTCACACATGGATACAAGTGATATTTGGTGCAGCACAATTTTACACTCTCACGACATTTACATTCTAGTTGGAGCAAGGGGTGGAATTTAATGACGTAGAAGGGGATCATACTCAACAAAATCAATTGTTTCTTATTCGGTTGGAAACCACTATAGATGTTTATCAAAGAAAATATGCAAGGAGTTGCCTAAACTAGCGTCACAACGGTAGGTTCTACGGCATTTTCTCTGTCTTTTTTGTTTGTTTTTGCCTGCACTGCCCAGGTCACACCGATCAATCAAGCAATCTGAAAATGTGCACACACACTAATGTCATATAAGCTGTCACATTGTTTTTGGACAAGACCCTGTGATTGGTTGAAAATTGCAACTGGAATCGTTTGACCGATCATCTTATAATTTTGCGTGGTCGTCGGGACCAACATTTTAGAAGCTTTTAGACAAATTGGTCTACTGATATCTTATGCTTGTTAAGACTGCTTCTTGAGCATGTTATAGAGCAGCAACTTAGACACGCATATGAATTCGCATGCAATACGAAGGCTCTCCGCATTACACAGAGTAAAGTGAGTTTTCTCACCTGAATGCTGTCCTTCTTCATGGCCAGCGGCCGGCTGACACCGTGCAGTTTGAAGTAGAGTCCGCACGCGTTGCACACGGGCTCTCCCATCGTGTTCCGTCTCCATAGCGACGTGGTGGTCGTGTGACAGTTGGAACACGACAGACCGACTCGCCGAGACGCCGACTAGAACATGCAAGCGCAACCTGGTGAGCGGTGGTGGAACTACGTGTGGCTCGGTCGGTCAAATAGTTGGGGGGGTTGAAATTTAGAATGTTTTTTTGCAAATATTGTTCAATATTATCAACTTTGCTTATCTCTAATTAAACAATTTAATTTTGCATCGCAAATATTTTAGAAGGGGCACATTCTCTAATTGCATACAATGAAAAATTGACAAACTAATTTTTAATTGAAAGTAGAATAACACATGCGTAAAAATTTGTTAATTTAAAATTAGGCTACTTTTCCAAGTCTAGTAGGATGTGCAGTAGAAGAACAGAAAGAAACTAACTGACAGAAAGAAAAGTTAATATTTTTAAGACATTAAGAATTGAATGAAATAAGAAAAGCAACTAAAGAATGAAGTGATGAACACAAGAAATGTTTTTCGAACAATTTTCATATTTATTTTGTGAGAATTTCCAACTGAAATTTAACTTATTAAATTGTAAATGTTATTTTAAGACAAATAGAAAAAATCGTTCAAATTTAAAATTTTACCAAACAAATATTTTAGAGAAAATTATTTGATATACAAAAATCAAGTATTACATCATCTAAATTCAAGTTCTGTGATTCCAATTCTCGTTAAAATAAATAAATATAAATCAAAATATTAAAAAAAAAAAATAGGTTTGAAATTCTGGATGTGAAATTCTGAAAATCAATTTTCAAACAACATAAAATTAAGAAGTGTAATTTTTCCAATACATATTATGAAGATTTTCCTTAAAGATCAGTGTTTTGTTTGTATTTTGGTTCCAGTGTTCATACTTATCCTCTGAGAAGAAGAAGATGCTATAGTGCGAGCCACGGCCAAGAGGCTGTAACAGAGATCTTGCCCATGACTAGACTATAGCAAGGATTAGTTAGGCCATGCGCGCGTTTTGAAGGAAAAAAGTCACGAAAGCCCGAAAGATTTTGACAAGAATTCAAACTACACCGAAAATCTAGAGTATTTTGCGTTTTCGAGCTTTAGCGAAAAATACCAATTTTTAAAACGATTTGTAACTATATTTAAATAAAATGTATTATCTAATATTTTGTTTATTTTTAACTAAATTAATGAAAAATGAATGAATGAAAGAAAATTGGTTTTATGGTAAATTTTAAGTCATGGAATCAATCCCAGTCCAACTCCAATCTCATGTTTTATAAGTAGGATTCAAAATTTTCTTTTTCATCTTGTAATGTTCTTTAAAATCTTGACATTTCTCAAAAAAGCTCGACACTTGCCACGCGAAAAACAAAACTCGGTTACAAAACAGAAAGTGAGGTATTGTAAAAAAAACAAAGTGGTTAAATCAAGGATGCAAAATACAAAAAAAAATGTGTTTAATCTCATAATTTTAACCAAAAAAACCTACCAGTCGTCGACTCGATTTTTCCTCCAAAACCGCGCGCGGCATTGCATTAAACCCATGTGACTGATAGAATCCCGCCCCTCCGTCCGCCACTGGAAACACAGGACAGAGGTTAACATCGTCATCGACCACCTACCAGTCGTCGCGGCTGCTTGACCAGCGGCCGGTTCATGCCGTTCATCTTGTGGTAGAGGCCGCACGCGTTGCACAGGTAGTGGCCCGTGCCGTCGCGGCGCCACAGTGGCGTCGAGATGGCGCCGCAGTTGACGCACTCCCGCCCCTCGCTGAAGTAGTCCGCGGCGTCCACTGTACAGAGGGTCGGGTCAATACGGGCGGGCGGGGGAGACTGTACAGAGGGTCGGGTCAATACGGGCGGGCGGCGTCCACTGTACAGAGGGTCGAGTCATTACATGTGGGCGGGGGACACTGTACAGAGGGTCGTGCCAATACAGGCGGGCGGGGGTCATTGTACAGAGGGTCGTGTCAATAGGGGTGGGCGGGGGAGACTGTACTGATGGTCGGGTCAAAGAGGTTGGCGGGAACACTGTACAGAGGGTCGTGTCAATACAGGCGGGCGGGGGAGACTGTACAGAGGGTCGGGTCATTACATGTGGGCGGGGGATATTGTACAGAGGGTGGGGTCAATACGGGTGGGCGGGGGACACTGTACAGAGGGTCGGGTCAATACAGGCGAGTGGGCGTCACTGTACAGAGGGTCGGGTCATAAAATGTGGGCGGGGGACACTGTACAAAGGGTCGTGCCAATACAGGGCGGCGGGGGACATTGTTCAGAGGGTCGGGTCATTACATGTGGGCGGGGACACTGTACAGAGGGTCGTGCCAATACAGGCGAGCGGGGGATATTGTACAGAGGGTCGGGTCAATACGGGTGGGCGAGGGATAATGTACAGAGAGTCGGGTCAATACAGGTGGGCGGGGGACACTGTACAGAGGGTGGGTCAAAACAGGCGGGCGGGGGACACTGTACATAGGTTGCTAGTCATTATAGACAGAAAAAGACGACGACGTCCTCTTTATAAAGAGAGAGGTTAGTCGAAGACATCCCTTGTACAGTGGTTTGGGTATACATGCGTGGAAGACGATGGCGACAACTGTGTACAGAGGGTCGGGTAATATGATGCAGGGTGTGACAGCGTTATAGCTATATGGTGGGGTTAATCGACGGCGTCCTCCGAGGAGAATACATAACATAATAACATGACAGACAATGACAGGGACAGACGACGTCGTCCTCTCTAGAGTGTGTGGGGTATTCTTACGGTCAATGCCGAAGGAATACATAGTTTGTAAGCCAACGTACAGACAGGGGAGCCAACCCCGTCCTCGTCATAAATGCTACGGCGGCGTCAACTGTATAGAGGGTGGAGGTCAATATAAGCAGTGCTGACGACGACGTCAACTAAACGGCTAGACAACCAAGTCATCGGTCAAGCGACGCACAATCATTGTTCATAACAATATCTTTCGAGAATTTGCTATTTATTGTCATATTTTCAAAGAAGATTATAAATAGTGTCAATCTTTTGGAAGTATTTTCAAATGACATGTCCATTGTCCTTGGTCCACACATGGTCTCGCCTGATAGGTGGTCGCTGGCACCAGGCCGATTGTCCTAGCGCCATCGGCCGGACTACAGCTCGGTACAGGCGCCGTCACTGACGTCGCACATGTGTGGAGTTCACATGACCACGATGTTAGTCTAGACACGCATTGTCTAATGAGACGTGGAGTCAACATTAGGGGCAGAGGGACCTCCCGAAAAGACACAAACACCACAAATGAGGATCATTTAAATGTTTTCTGATTGTTTTACTAACCATTTGCTTTGTTTTCAGAAGCTTCCTTCTATTTTACATCGTTACATTTGTTAATCGTTTGCTTCCAACATTTTTATACTATTTTTATATGGCGCCTATAGGTAGTGCGAAAACAGCACAGCAAATCTTCACAAAAAAAAAAAAAATTATTAAAACAAAACAACCGGACAACTAAGGAAAGTATTCGAGAAAACAAGGAACACGACTGACCTCTGGTGGATTCTTTGGTACTAGAGATAGAGTGTATAATGGAGGATATAAGGGGGATATTTATATAAATAAATTATATTATATTTGCTTTAAGTTGTTTGTTATGGCTGAAAAAGTAAACTAGTAACTAAATCAAAATTTCAATTGTTTCTCCTTTTTAACTGCCCTGGAAGCACGAACTTCTAAATTTAAAAAAGTGAATCTATAAAGTTTCCTGTCAGAAGTGGCTCCATCACGTATCGCTAATTTGTTCGAATAATTGATAGCAACAAGTTGAAGAATTTCGCATTCTACTGATGCATGTAATCTGTTGATTTATTTGAACCCATGACAAATATACGCCACCCCGATGAGTTATGACCCTGCGTCTAGACATCATTGACCCCCCCCCCCCCCCCCCGACGCGTGGCCCTGGAGGTCAAGGGGTAGGGCGACCCACCACAGCCCCGCGGGAACTCGGCGGCACACAACCTGTCGCTTGCTTGTGGTTTGGTTTCCAGATAACAATGTTCGGGTTGGCTTTGCTAAGGAAGGCGGTGATCTAGGGGGCAGTGATATCTAGATTCATGACCACACATAACTGACTGACGGGACATTTAGAGCGTCATCGACACTTTTCAGTCTGACAGAGAAAAATAGTTATAGAAAATTGTTTGGTACTAGAAAAACGCTCAGTGTAACGCGTTATGAGCGAGCACGGATACGTGTAAATTCTCGAACCGGAAATGCGTACACAACGCACAGAAAACATATACATCCATATCGAATTGAAATATGATCCACTCAATCAACATAAAAGTATTATGCTTTTCATCGAAACTTGAAAATAGTATCTAAGCACCCTGGTACATTTCTGACAGCTATTAAAACTGTCAATAAGGTTATACGGTCTTAACTGATTAGGATGAAAAATTGTAAAATAAGAGACAATATTGGTCTTAATGACCATGCAAAATATGTGTTTGATCAGATTTATCGAAGACCATTTTCATTTTTCAACCTATCAGGAGATGTTTATTTAAATTTTAACCAATGAATGGATTTCCAAAAAAATTGGAGTCTGCAAACAGAAAAGGTTGTCTCTACACATGTGCCAAATTTCAGATCGATCGGTGAAACGGTGCGACTTCTATTGCTCCAGTTAACAAACAAACAAACAAAAAAACAGAGGTCCGTGCCAAAAGAGCCAGAAGGAAACGCTCGCTTCGCTCGCTCAATGATTATCCCACTTATTCAGAACCTTACTTCGGAAGGGACTTGTAAAAATAACGTTTTGCACTTTTGAGAGGCGCGTTCTTTATTTAGGAACGATTTTATCCTAACTTTTATGTTCGCTACTGTTGTGTTTAAAAGCTACGGAACAATCTATACCATTTATCTAAAATGTTCAGTCTGAGCTTTTATTGCCATCCATATCACTTCGAATTTTTTTTAATTATACGTAATTTTGTTGGTAAACTTGAACTTTCATCTATCTGAAAACAACTTGAACTTCTAAAATTGTTTTGTATAATACAGAGTCCAAATGCATACTTAATTATTAGGTATAACCAAGAGTCTCAATTTAAAACTTATTCCTCATGGCATATAAACGAAGTAACGGTTCTCTCAAATGTGCTCCTCCTTTTCCGGGAATATTGATTCACTTTACTGACGGATAATCTGACAGCGATGCATTTCCAGCGCGTCAGATCCTGTTCCCTTGTCTCATCATAGGAAGATGCTGCAGAAGATGCGTGTACCAAGTCCCGCTCTCCCACATGCATTCGTCATGATCCATCACACAAGCCTACATAGATGAATAAGAAGACTTATCAGTTACATAATGTTCCGCAGGAAGGGGCTATTTTTACATTGAAATATGACTAGCGAATATATTATGTCTCATTTTAATGCCTTAACTCGAGCTCAAATTAATTAAATTAGTTCAGTATAGGAAGTTGACCTTTAGGATAGTTAATCTTATTAAAATGTATACCAAAAGAAAAGAAATTACACAAATTTAAATTATTTATATTTTAGGGAACAATCATTTTATATTAAATTCAAATTTATTGACGGCTGTCCAAATACATGGTAGACCATTCAGATCACTAATAGATGCAATGTTGAAGATAACAAGATTATTTTAAAATTTAATGGATAATGGCACATGTCACATAATAAGTAATAAAAACACTAACAATAACGTTCATGAGCCAGTAATTAAAAATAAAAAGTTTAGCAAATTTTCTTATGAAATTATTGCAAATAATTAACAATTTCCGTAAATAAAACAAATGTCGTGTAAAGTAACAATTTTTTTTTTAACCACGCCATGTCGGTTTAACCCCAAATTACGACGAACATGGAGTAAAACACGTCTATCACTCCCAAAATGTTCCTCAAGTCCAAGCAAAACACAAGCGGCGGGTGTCGAACTCTAGACCATCCGGAAGAGCGTCGCAGCTAATGAGCCAGTAATTAACCAACACTAATGATTCAGCCGGATATAGTCATCAAAAAGAACAAAACTACGAGCACGTTATTCAAGTGTCGACGGAGCTGATAAGGAACGACGACGAGGGGTCAAAATGCCCGCATTTGCAAGCTTGGAGTCGACGAACCAAGAACCAAACTGATAGCGGCTATTGTTTATTACCTAAACCATTAATTAGGGGGACATTATACGGCTGATAACACCGAGCTAGTGTTGATTATTGTCAGGCAAATTGGTTAAATGTTGAATAAATTTACAAAAACGGGAAGGTAGAAAAGTGATATTGAAGCGGTTTGAAAAAGTAGTGATAATGGAATAAAATGGGGTCGTGTACAAATAATGTTGTGTTTTGTGTTGTGTTGTTTTAGGTTCAACGTAGTAGACATTGGTTTGGCTAAAAATTACAAACAGTTTACTATATTTTTTTCTAGAATGTGTTGGTTTTTATTTTACTCAAACTGTAAGTCGAGAGAAAGGAAATGTATATAACTATAATCCACCCATTTACTGGAATATTTTTAGAATTTTTACAACTTTCAAGTTGCAAAAGTCTTGAAAGCGGGTGGTGAATTTAAAAATATCTTAAATATTTTTTTTCTAAATAACATTCGTATATATACTCACTTTAGGCTGTACTTTTTTAACACTCAATAAAATTAATAACAAATATTTCTGTAGGTCAGATTTTAAAGATTTAAAAAGACTTCTCCATCAATCAATAAATTAAGAGCACCATAAAAGCGTCAGACCCAACTTTTTACCCCACAAAGTTAGAACCCCAAAACGAATGATTAAATCTGCATCACACCACATTAAACCCGCCCACTTGACATTATTCTGTGTCGACTTCGACCCTTGACCTGTCTAGAACGTGGAAATGCAAGAGTGAAAGTCATAAAGCGTGACAGATGGCAGATTGGTGCCTTGAACCCGAAAGACCACCCCTACACTGTGTAAGACTTTCACACCCTAATGTCCAGAACACACATGTGTTACTCCGACTATAGGGACAGGGTCAAGTGTCAAAACTGTCTCAAAGGACTTTTATGGATGCCCACAAGTTATTGCCACGCCATGAAACTGAGGAATAAAAACGCGGAATTTGTTGTAAAACAAAAACTGTTGTAATTTAAGTTTTGACAACTTTGGGATTTCTTCTATAAAACAAAATATTTTGACAAACCGCCTGGTATGCAAATCTATAGTTGACGGATGATAATAATAATAATATTTATTATTTATTATTATTAATAATTTCATAATACGGACATAATAATTATTCCAATTCGTTGTTTTGTTAGTGAAAACAAAACTTATTTTTCCGTCTGCGTTGTTTCTTCTATTATTTTCATCATATTTTGCAAAAGCAGATATACGTTGAAAACGCAAATTGACTACATTTTATAGTAGGTGTACTATCAGATTTAAAAATAAACCTTTTTATTTATTACCTACTTATTTTAATACGTTTTAAAAATCAGCATTGTGTTTTTGATATTTATTCACCAAAAATAATGTAAATTATTGTCGGCAGCAATGTCATAAAATAAACCTTTATAGTTACACATTGTCATGTCCAGTTCGCACTGCATTTCTAACATCCATTCCATTCAAGACAAGACATTCTTGTCACAAGCGGTCACTTGTTTTGAAATTGATTACATTTCGCGCTAGAGAAATGAGCCAAGAACAGAGCGAATCTTATGAAACACCAAACAAGATCGGATCGAGTTTATTTACGGCGGTGTCACGTCTCATTGTCACAGCCGACTCGTGCAGAGCGCTTCGGGTGTCACGATTCGTCCAACAAACAACTGGCAGCAGTTCGTGACAGAACTGTCATCAAATACTTCAACACACTAGCTAACTGCTTGCTTCATTACCGACTTTAAGTGTTTTTTAACAACCTTTTACAGCGTCCTAGAGGACAATATAACACTAACCTCACTTTACTAGCAGGTGAGTTTCAATGAGCTTTGGAAATGGAATAGAATGGCTAAGAAACTGTCTTGAAAATGAAAATTCTGATCAATATTCAGACTAATTTACAGTGCTGCAAGCGCGAGCGATTTCGCCGCCTGTCGCAGGCACTTTTTTGGATATGATTGGAGTCATATCCATTGGAGTCATGATTGGAGTCCCACAAAATGGGTTGGCGAAATTATTTGAAATTTTGACCTTATTTTTGTGTTCCATTTTTCTCACAAAAGTTTCATTACTATCTTGTTCGTTTACTTATTGATTTCTAGCAAGATCGCCTCTTGATGTACTCCGCTTTACTTCTGGATTAATAAGGATCCAGACGCGTTAATAAGCGCGTTAATAGCGTTAATTAACGCGTCCTCTCAGAGCGTTTTCACTAGAAAATAGATCATTTATCATTTGGTTGATAGAAATAATTTGTCTTCAAATAAAACCAAGCGATTCGTTTGTTGTTGAAAGTGTGGAATATTATGATAAAATTCGTAATAATCAATAAAACGTTTAATGCAATCGGCCTATTGGTTGATAAATTTAAACAAATCTACACATAGTTTTTTCACTGCGTGTTGTAAAGATATGAATTCGACATTGAATTTTTTTTATCTAATTACCAAATTATCTCACTGACATTAGCGCCAATTTTAATTTCACTAATGTATGTAATTAAAATGTGTCGACTGATTTGATTTGGTGCAATCGGACAGTAATTGAATTGAAGTAATTGACGATTAAACACATGCAAATTGATATTGACAATCACTTTAGGCCTCGATCCATGCAAATTAGTATGTCAACACTTGTCGATATGCCAACAAAATTACAAATAAAAAGTCAATATACACTGTTATCTTTCCAACCAAAAATTATCGAGACCAAAAGTATGCCATTTTAAGCGGAGATACGAAAATCTTTAGATACGGGGGCCAGATTCACGAAAGGTATTATCTGCTAATACGTATTATCTTTTGATTTAATACCTAAAACACTATGTTAAATGAAAGATAATACCAAAGATAGTACGTATTAGGAGATAATACTTTTTGTGAATCTGGCCCCTGGTATCTATCTAAAAATGAAAACACTAAACGATTTTTCAGATTTCAACTTCGCAATTTTTCATTTTGATTTCAATTTTAATAACTTTCTCTGCATTTTAATAATATTGCAACAAAAAGGTCTAGATTATTTTTTAAATTACTCTCTTCTGAGGGCCACCGTCGTGATCTTTGCCTGGAGGGGGGAGGGGGGGGGGCTTAAATAAACTTTATTGACAATTTTGAAACGTAAAATATATTAAAAACAGAAGGTGAGTCCAGAACTCAAACACATAAAAAAATTAGTTTTGGGCACTAAAATGGACACTTGAATGATTCATTGTTTTGGGCTCATTGTTAGAAAACATGTGAAATGAGTGGCTTGCGATTCAGTAATCTAATTAATTTATTGGTTTAACTTCTATCTTGAGTCGAATGCATTAGATAAATTATGTATAAAAATAAATCATTAAAAAATTTACAAATCGTAATAATCGTTAATAAGAGTAAAAAAAGGTAAAATTAATAAAACCGGATTATTTAAATGATAGAATCAACGTTGGCACAAGACGACGGTCAAAATTGTGGCTTCCTATTATTAATTTAAACTGTTTTGCAAAACTGTGGGCACTTTAAACTTAAAATTATTGCGAAAAAGGAAGATATCATAAAATTTAACTGTTGTTAAAAGTGTAACATGTAATGTAGTGCAGTCCATAAACTGCAATTTAGGGGTCAATAGTGCAAAGAGTGTTATAACCACGAAAATTTGTGTACTTACTAATTCGACCATGAGAAATCTAAAAATTTATGGCCCCTAGCTGAATTCCTGCAACTTTTGGAGTAATTAATAAATTAAGTCATACTTCTTAGTAAAATTGTCAAATTACATGTTGATTTCAAGTAATTCAAACACATAATATAAGTACCTTGATTCAATCAGGCTTCTAGATTTTGAATGAAAAACCAAATTAAGGATTTGGAGATTGATTTTAATTTCTTAATTATTTAATTGAAATATGAATTAATACAAATTTTATGAAACAATTGATGGTTTATATTTTAAATAACAATTATATATAATATTCAATTTTAAAATTACCAAAAAGTCGCAAATTTCTTTTGTCATTTGACATCTAGTTGTTTGATTTAATTAGTTAATAACTCCGAAAGTTGCAGGAATCTCGCTTGGGGCCATAAATTTTTGGATTTCTCATGGTCAAATTAGTAAGTACTCAAATGTTCATGTTTCTATCACTATTTGCACTATTGTTCGGTTTATGGACTGCACTAATGCTAAAATCTCACAAGCTAAATAACTACAAAACAAACTACGTGCCAAGTGTCACCTAACTAACTATTCGCAAAGTCGTATCGTAATAAAATCCCACCGCCCTCTATATGCGAGCCGTTATCAGCGAGGCACGCTAGAAGGCAGTGAACATGGGAACAGGTTCTTATCAACAGCCACTAGGAAAAGTTACTCGGTAAATTATAAAAAAAACAAGAGAGAAAGAAAATTATCATGTGGAACGGAAACATTGTGAAGCAGTATGAGTATAATCAGTTCAACTTTTTATAATTACGTTCATTGTCAATTGTCATGGAGTAGAAATTGCTATACAGACTGTCATTTCAAAAGTTAGATACCTACTTATTACTTTGTAAGTGCTGTAAGTGTTGCTAATACCACAAGAAGGCACCTAAACGGTAAACCGATTAGTGGACATGTAGATGATTATTACTGTTTACAGAATTTCCACTATAGAATTGGCGGCAGATTCGACCTTTTAAAAATTACAAAATATCAGCCCAAAAAGGGTAATTGGATGAAAAAATAAAAAATCTACCTATGGGGCTGTGAATAGAGGACGTCAAGTTAAAAATGGGTTATTTTGACCCCTCCACCCCTTCGGGTTTTTTCGGGTTTTTTCAGATTATGTTTATTTTGTATTTAATTTTTGGAATTATTAACACATGGAAAGTGTTCTGACGGAGTGGGATTCCTTGGTTCATTGGATCAGGGACTACCCTCTTTCATAACCTTGAATATTTACATAATATCAATGTAATTCACCTTTTTTTATCAATTTGAGAAGTGTTTGGAATTGAAATAAATAAATTAGTTAAATATCTTAACTTTTTTTTTTTTTTTTTTTTTTTTTTTAAACACTTTTGGTAAAAAATTTGCGGGTTTTTTCACGTGTGTTTTACCCGAAAAAAAACGCCGGGAAAATCATGCCAACCCTGCCCCCCCCCCCCCCCCCCCCCTTCACAGAATTTGTCTGACTGAAATGTTTCAGAATGTATCATTTTTAGCGAAATTTCAGATACCGACATATCAATTGAAATTCCTAATGGATCAAGACCCCCCCCCCCTCCGCCTCCTGTCATACTATGTAATATTAGTGCACTCCCCCCCCCTTACTAATAATTAAATAAGTTTAATTATTTAAAATCAATATTGTGGGAGTCAGTTGATCATCTGTGCGCACAAGCAGAAAGTGCCGGAAGAGTGGAATGGAGTCTTGATGTCAGCGCAATCTCAACCTGATCTTAATGTCTGGGGCTAAATGCTCTGCCACTCTCGAGTCACTGCCTGCCTTCCAGAAGCAGCAGTTCGCGGTCTGGCAATGTATAGCCGGCGGTGCGGTGGTTTTATTCATAGACACTTTTAGGAACACTCCAATCGGCTTTTATTAGAAAATGTGTTATGGAGGATGCAGGCAGAGAAGATTCATATTTTGAAAAGAGAGAACACGTGACAGAATGGGAATTTCACCTTGTGCGGAAGGAAATTTATTTAAATCTGAGAATATTTTGAAAAAGTAGCAAAACGTTTCGCTGAAATTGACAAGAAAATCTATTTACTCCGTTCTTCTTAGATTAAGAAGTCATTAGCTGAATGTTTACTCAATTTCTTTTGTTTAGCTCATAATTCTGACAAAATTTGGGTACACTTTTTATAATTTTGGAAAATCCAACTAATGTTTCTGTGCAACATATTCGCAGAGTGCGAATATGCGCGCAGAGCGGAACAATAACTTACTTGCTGGAAAAACATTTCATCGATCTAATTTGTTACAAAAAGCTACTGTAATGAACGTTTTTTTTTTTTTTTTAAGCACTGATTGGACTTGCGTAGGATTTCCTAATGGGTTCAGGATGTATTGGCTTCCTACAGGGAAGGTTCCTTTCCCTTAGGATTTCCTTCTATAGTTTTTACTATAAGAGGAAGTTGATTACAGCTTTTGAAGGCTTCAAAAATTAGCAACACAATTATAACAGTCAGGAAATATTGTACTGAGAATATTGTGTAATAATATCTAATTTGGAAAATATGCGTTCCAATATCCTATCTTATTTTCTAAGTTAAATCGTGTTTCACAAGATATTTGGAAAATCATCTGCGCGATATTTTAAAAATAAACCCGAGTTCTGAATTGGTCTGTTATACATTTTAAATGTAGTAAAAACGCGATTTGCTTGAGATTTTGTAACTTTTCAACCCCAAATGTCAACGAATCCATCACCGAACTGGCTTCAACCCCTAATACATTCTTTCACACAGCTTATTTCAATATGGTCCTCAAAACAACAAAAAACAGCAATAAATAAGGCTGTATTTTGGGTCAGATGCAGCGAGGGTGGCTGGAAGAATTCTCTGGATAGATTGATGTTAGCCAGACATCAAGGAGGCAGTTAAGAGGGGGGGGGGGGGGGGCTGGTCCAGAGGATTGCCAAAACACAAGAATCAGAGCTATTAGTATATTAATCATCCACATCGAGAGTGGGAAAATGTTGCTTCAAAATGTTAATTCACAAGAATAAAAATATGTTGAGAAATCCCAACTGTGCAACGCTTTGGACTTTGAGTTTGGAGGTCCTGGGTTCGATTCTTGCCTCCTCGTAGTTTCAGTCGGGGGAGAAATGTCGGGAAGGTTCCCTACCGCCTCATTCCACCAGCCATTCATCAATATCATCATCATCATCATCATCATCAGCTGACTTTATTGTATTATACTATAGCTGACCCGCCCGGCGTTGATCGGGAAATAGTTTTTTTAGGGTGAAGGGGTGGTCAAAGGGATAGGGTAGTTTGTCTTGGTTGTTCGCAGAGTTCTGAAGTAATTGATCAGAATTTGGTTGAGATCGGTCAACGGGTGTAGGAGTTCGTATAATATGAAGAAAAGACAGACAGACATTTTATATACTTTATATATATTTTGCGGAAAAGGAAGACGTCAAACACCATTGTTTTGTAAATAAAATATATTTTCTGAGTAAATCTGTGTCAAACTAGAACACGAAGTGTACCATTGAAAGTTTAAGTTTGTGTTTACAATTTTAGGTTTTCGTGTATTTTTATAATTTCAGTTTAAAATACAGAAATTGCTTTGAGAATAATTTAGTTCGTAATTGATACTTTTCCAATGTGCAGAAAGAGTGTTTTGGTTCCTTGGCTTTGTGCTGGTTTGAGCTTCCGAATTAGCTTGTGAGGCATTCAAGTGATCTGATTGGTTATTATTAGAGACCTCTGAGAATAACACTGATTGATCCAAGAGTATTGACAAGTTTCATCGATCAAAACAGCGCCGCTGACTCAGTAGGTAAAAGACCGCGAGGAAAACAAATGCTGATTGGCTATAGCAAGTCAGAGGTAGAAGGCCCGGAGTACCATTGCTCTATTTTACATTGCACACATTTGTATTAACAGAAACCAGCTGTATCAGTTACAATTAAACTGAAGTGAACAATTGTAATTACTAATTATGATTGTCTAACAAAATCGTGATAATGTGAGAGAAAAAAAAGGTTCCAAGGGCGTATCCAGGATGAAGTTTCAGGGGGGGGGGGCGGACATTACTGATGTATTGAATAATCGGACATTACTAATGTATTGAATATTTACAGTAAAAAACGGGGTTTTTGGACCGAAATTTGAAAATTTTGAAATTTTGCACCGAGGTCCAAACTGTTAAAACCAAACGGGGGAAAAATACGGGGAAAACGTTAAGGTGCAAAGTTTGAATCGCAGATAGCTATTTTGGGGAATTATAAATTACAAAATTACGAAAAATTGGTCTAAAACGGTTAAAAATAGGTACATTTATTGTACTTATTAGGATATGCAAGTCGGCGGCGTAAAACCCCGGACATTTTTTGGAATTTTAGCACAATTTTAACAATTTTGGAACGTTTTTGACATGATCCGTCCATTTATAAGTGTTTTTTTCACATTTTTTATATGTACTTTTTTTTTTTTTAGATGAAACCCTGATTTTGGGGGGTGGGGGGGCACGGCCTCCACTGCTACCCCTACCCCCCCCCCCCCCCCCTCTGAATATGCCCTTGAGAGTAGCGAAAACAGAGAAGTTACGTATCCTCTAAAGTCTAAAGTAGAACGTTGTCTAGAAAACCACTGTTTCTCGTGAAGAATGTGAAAGGGCGGACAGTCGCGCGCGTGCTGTCTGATGTGAGATGCGTCACAGCATCACGTGCGCACGCAAGATCATCAGACACCGGCCAGACGGGACAAGGGCACTCGCTAATGATGCCATTACCGATATCAACAAGCCCCGGGCGCTTCTGGGAAGCATCGAGAAGACAATGCCGAGCTCGTGCAACCAGTGAGTCAACGTTCAAGACATCAACATTGACTGCATGCCCTGGGGGGGGGGGGGGCAATTGGAAGCATTTTGGACATGATCAAACAGGGCCAGAGGATTAAACTGTTTGGCGCCCCTAGGCTAATTCACCAGATGCGCCCCCCCCCCAAAAAAATGAAACAATTCCACCCTGTCTATTTCAATAGCCCTCAACTTGCCCCGCAGGGCCTCCTTTGGATTTTTTAACACTTTTATAATGAATCTTGGAATTTAAAATGATGCTATTTTGTCTTAAAATCATCTAACGACGCTGTTATCAAAGAAAGTGTCTAAAATGGGGTATCAAACCCGCGAGGATGAAGGCTTTAGAACTTAGAAGGCTACACACACCCCACAGGTAGTTTTTTAGAATGTATACACTTATTGATTAAATCTTGGGCGAGGAAATGGCGCTTTTTCCATTTGTATGGGGGAAATCTCCATATCACCCGTTCTATAAAAGGACTATGCATGCAGTAATTATCTTGACACAAGTTACCATATTTTCAGATTACCTATACTTTGTATTGTTAGTTTGTTTATGATTTCATATTTTTTTATCATAATTTGGCATTTATTTGACACTGCTGCGCCCCCTGGAAGATGGCGCCCCTAGGCTATAGCCTAACTAGCCTAATGGGTAATCCGCCCCTTCAATAATCATGTTTTGTACTGTGTTCCAGAATAAAACCTCAAGTGGGATTTTATTCTGTCAATAAAGCCATAATTCCTTAATTTTGCGGAATTATAGAACCTAAAGCATAATCATTCACAGAGGAGCCCAAATAAAATGAAGATTATTTTTTGTTATGGAACAGAGTTGAAATCAATATATGTTTATTATAAAAGAAGTGTTGGAAGGCAGTGGAAAAGTTTGATGTGAGTTCAAGAGGGGAAGAGTGGAAGATGGTTGAGAAGGAACGGTGGTGGGAGGAAAACGACACGTATGGAATGAAGTGAGGCGGAAGAAGCTTCGGAAGAAATTTCAACCGGTCCGGCTAACCGGTTGAGACAGTAGTTGAGCCTGTTAGACAATGAATATTCTTATGATGTAATCCCAGTAAACACCCAAAGTGCTGCCAGCATGCTGCCGGTACCGGCCAATTGCTCTGGCCAGTACTGGCCCGGTACCGGCCAAAAGCCGTGGCCGGTACCGGCCCAGTAAAAATGTGTCGCTTTGGCCAGAACGTTGCCTGTACCGGCTGGCCAGCACTCAGCCTTCACCTTGCCAGAGTCCTGGCCTTCACGCAGCCAGCAAGTAGCCAGCATTGTGCCGTATGGCCAGCACCTTGCCGGCATCGCGCCTTGACAACGCCAGCCTCTGGCCAGAATCTAGCTTGAACGAAGCCAGCATGGGGCCTGAACCCGACCTGAACCTGTTTCCACTATTATCCACCAGGGGCCTCCAGGAACCAAATAAACGGATATTTTGAATTCAAATATTAAAAGTAAAACTAAAATGTGTGACAACTAAGCGAGTTTTTATCGTAATTAAATTCTGACGATATATTTCCAGTCATTATCACAATGTTGATTTTATTCTGAAATTAAACGCAAATCGATTAGTTATGACAGGACGTGGAATCGAACTCGGAACAGCGACAAGCAAGCAGGGTAGAAGACAGACGCTTTACCCACTCGACCACGGCGACAGCTGAGGGTTTAGAGCGCAGAGTGTCTAATAGTGACAGAGGGATGATTGGACTCAAATGTATCAGGAAACTGGAAATATTTGTACCACTACAGATACATTATTATACGTGTTCTTGTTAATTTGTAAATGCACACGGAAAAATCAATTCATTGCCTGCGACGGCACGTGCGTATTTGTGCTTGAAATATCCAATCCATTCGTATCATTTGATATGTAAAATCTGAATTCGAATGAAAAACATATTTTTTTTTCTATTTTGAGATTAATAATTAAATAAAGAATAAGATTTTGAAGGAAAAAATTATTATAGCGGATCTGCTGTCGTTAAGAACATACGCGAGAATGCGGATTTAATTATATTATTTTGATTTTAAAAATAACTGTCAATAAAAAAACAATCCGCTTGCTAGAGGCTATAACTGTATAGGTGCGCAAGCACAATGCAAGCTACTTGCTGCCGGCCGCGTTCTGGCCAGCCAGTACTGGCCCAGTGCTGGCTGGCCTGCATGTGGCCGCATGCTGGCCAGCCGGTACCGGCCCAGTGCTGGCTGGCCTGCATGTGGCCGCGTGCAGGCCAGCCAGCACTGGGCCAGTACCGGCTTCATCGATGTTGGCCAGCATGATCTTTGAATGCACCATCTTGTTCGTGGCCAGCACCTTGCCAAAGTGGCCGGTGCTGGCCCATCACCGTGCCTTCATCTAGCCAGCATGATGTGTTTACTGGGATGTATCTAATTTGTCTACCCCCTGACCCAAATAATTATGGAACCCAGGGTTTGAAATAATAAAGCATTTGTCATATTTCCTTGTGAAAGATACGACGAATAGACCGAACAAGCATCGGTACAAATACATTTTCGTTACGTAGACACGTTTGTGTAAAATAAATAGTTATTATCTATTCATGAAAATGAACAGTTACTATTTATTCAGTTTTGAAATAGATGTCAGATTAAATAATCTTGACGGCCACCGTCAAACAAATTTCGTTTCTTCCTTGTATTTTTATCCCTAATTTGCATTTATTGTCGTGTAAATTGTCAAAACATTGTCCACGTATCTTTTCGCTTGTCACTTCACAGGTACTTTAATAAGCAATCCATCATGGACATTGTAAAATAACGTAGAATAATAATGGCTTCTGGGCTATTTATTTAATGAAATGAGTAATGAATCGAACGAGTCAATTTACAAAATTGATATATTTCTTCTAATTTAATGATGGAAATTAAAATCTAAACATAATTTTTGTCATTATAGACAGGCATTATCATGGCGACAAAATGTTCATTATGGTATAAAACTTTTGTGGGGAATAAGAAATTACATACCAAATTAAGAAATTACTTCAAAATATAAGATTTTGAATTTATCTGAATACTGATGGAGATGGTGTACAAATCTACACAAATATTTTCAAATCTACTATTCCATGATCGAATTGGTTTGTGTCGATTGAATGAATTGAGTACTCACTGGCTGACAGCGACGCCGCCGCCGACATGGAGGTCACCGAGCCTGTCCGTCGCGACGCCGACGCACTGGAGTACTGTCCGAGGTTGCCGTCGTAGCCGCTCCACAGCGCCGAGCCGGCGGACTCCTGGGAGACGGCGTACGACGTCGGCGGCGTGTACGGCGACGCCCGGTGGTGCGAGGACATCGTCGACGAGAAGGCGGGGAGGTGGCTCGTGCCGCCGGAGAAGCGCTGGTTGAATCCGGGGAGGCCGGAGGCGGTCTTCGTGAGGTTCGCGTAGTCCTCGTTGTTCAGGGTGGCTGGAGGGTGGAAGAAGACATTAGGGTGGTTGTCATGGGCGCCGGGAGGGGGGGGGGGGGCGACAAGAGCGGTGCTGCCACCTCCTGGATGTCAGAAAAATTAAAATGTATATTATTGCGCACATTAATTTTAACTTTTAACTTTGTTGATCATAAGTGGAGGACTTGGGGAGGGGTCGACCTAACGGTCCCGATCCGGGGTAGTCTGAAACTGGTGGGAAAGCCAGTTCAGAATGGGGACAGACCAGTGGGAAGGGGAGGGGGGGAGGCCGGCCAGAGGGGGCTCGCAAATTTGGGAAGGGCATGGGACGTGTGGATTCTTTCGTGATACAAAAATATCCTCTCTTCTACACAAAACAATAATCTTTCAAAGAATTTAGTTAGAAACTCAAATATAAGTTCGGTAAATTAATACCAAAGTCCTTCAAACTACCAGGTGCATATTTTGTTTGTGAATTTTACAATACCTATAGTGATTATTATTCTTGCTAACACAAGAATATTCTAATGATATGTTGTTTTGTCACAAGTTCAGTCAAAGCAAATTCGTATAAATACTCAGATAATTGCTAATAATTACATGCAAGTAATACGACAGAGATCTGATTTTAGTTCAATTTAAAGCAACCAATCATACAGCTCTTGAACTCTCCTTGAATTGTTGACCTTATCAGTTCGGCGATTATTTTTAGATTTTGTTTAATCGCTTGTTATTTGTTTAACGTCAAATAGAAAACTGCACAAAGTAAAAAAGATAAGTTTCAATTCGGAATAATTATAACTGCTGATAACGATGTTAAAAACACTAAATAATTAGTAGTAGTTGTCAATCATAACTACTCGGCAATCTCAACTTCATACAACTCATCTAAAACAAAAATGTTTTTGCCCTCTTTTTCTTACTTATTCGATTTGCCCCAGATTCCTGATCTCATCTTAAAAACAATCTTTGAAATAAAACTCTTCTTTATGATAAGTCCTGTGCATTGAGTGAAAATTCAACAAACTTTATTATATTTACATGTTTTTCTTTCTATTGACAAGTTGACAACTAATCTTGTCTGCAGGTAGGTATGATGACAGCAAGGAACAACCAATTAAAAATTGCAATTCTACCTTCAATAGGTATTCCATATTTTCGATTTAGCCCAAAATTTGTAGTTTATGATCCCTCAGCAACATTTTGTACTAGGTAGGAATAAGCTATCATAAAAATGGCAATCTGCTAAAATATTTTATTTTGTTATTAAAAAATCTTTCACGTTGAGTTTGAAAATCGTTGAGTTTAAAAGTAGAAGGGATGCTGTATGTAAGTACCTGTCGGCCACATCTGCGAGGAGGCGTTCGGACTGGTGACGTCGGCAGAGGTCGCTGACGTCAGATACTGCATGGAGGGGTACATCGAGCTCCGTGCGTACATCGGACTGGAACACAAGTAAGGAACACACATTAATATTACATTCATATAATAGTGGATATAATTAATATATCAACATTTCGTTGGAAAGATGAAGAAAGAGCGCATGTTTCGCCGACAACATTGTGTCCAGGTTTGTGATGCATGTGCACTTTTATTAGAGTATAGTTTGCTGTTCTTGGCTGCTCCTTCAACTTCAGGTCTTGATTTGAGGTCTCGATTTAGGTGCAAGGAAGTAAAATCATCTTCAAAGTTATTTTGGCAGTTATTTTCTGCTTAGATTAGTTCCAACAGAAGTGCATCTTTACTTATCTGGATGCGGGAGAAGTATTTCGTCACCCTAGTACTTATTTGTTCCATATGCACTTTTCACTTTTTTTGAGTTAGCTCCAGGAACATGTTGGTTAGTGCTTATTTGTTCCATATGAACATCGTTTGTGCCCAGAAAAATGATAATAGCTCTTATTTTAGGTAATGCTTATTTGTTCCATAAGCCGTGGGAGAAAATATACAGTGTTTATTTGGTCCATATGCATTTTGGCCAATCAGAAGCGAGTATTTCGTTTTCTGTCTCACTCTTACTCATTGTAAATGTCTGCACTCTTCCAACCCAAACGCAACATCGAAAGAAATATCGATGGAGATCCATAATCTATCTTAATCCGTTAGGAATATATTTAATTTATTCATAAATTATATGGAATAGAAGATGATGTCATATCCAGAGCCCGATATTCCACCAGTGCTGCTAAATATTGAATCAAGTCAAACAACATAACCCCACATTTTAATAAAATTGCGATTATATTAATAACATACAACAAACATACAAACAGTTATTTATTAATAATATTTAGGTAGGAAATATTACTAATATAATTGATCAAAATAATATATACGTAGGTAATATTTAGGTTAAATATCATAGTTCTACTATTGGGTATGCGTTTCCTGTGTTAAAATGAGCATATGGAACACAGAAACGACAGAAATTCAGCCAAAGTGCTTCATCACTCAACTTCACAGTGTTCCATATGACACGGGAAGAGTCCCGTTTAGGAAAAGGGGATGAGAATTTTGATACTTTTTTGTATCTTACATATAGTTTAGACTATTCCTGAATAATCAGTGCAGGTTTCAGGCTGATCAAAGTAAAAGCGTAACGAGAATAAGTATGCAAATATTGAAAGCGCGATATCTCGAAACAGCCAAATGGTCGCATGGAACAAACAAGTACTAAGGTGACGATTTGCTAAACTGACCCCTTCCAAGTGAAAATGTTAGCATTTTGTTGTCAGTACTTATGAACCTTTAATGTCAAGGCCAGTGCCGGACTGGCTCGTCAGGGGCCTCGGCGGCTATTGTTTCTATAAAAGTTTTTGGGAGCAAGCAGCCTACCAGCCTGCCCCGCAGGGCGATTTTTAGATTTTTATAACTTTAAAATGGAATGTAAAACAATTTGGTGATTTTAAAAGTTCATTAATTCACAAGAAAAACGTAACAGAAAGGCCTGCCAATTATGCTCCGCAGGCGCTTTTTGATTTTCTGTTATTCTTAAAATGATTTTGGGATAAATAACTTTTATTTTTTCAGAAAGTGAAGTAAAATGTACCCAAATTTAGCCCCGCATAAAAACGTGTATTAAAAACGTGTATTATTTTGAGCGAAAAAGCTAACAACGAATTGAAATTAAATAATTGACCTAGCCTGCCCCGCAGGGCGAGTTTTGATAATTTGTATTAATTTAAGCGAATTTTAGATCTAAAAATTTGTATTTGGCTCCAAATAACAAACATAAAGTGGAAGATGCGACAAACCTGCCCCGCAGGGCGCTTTTTGTATTTTTGTTTATTTCCAAACGATTTTGGGATTGTATTCGTGTATTTGACTTCAAAATTCCAAAATAAACCCCCGCCAGCCCCGTAGGGCGCTTTTGAACTTTTATAATTTTTAGTTCATACTAAGACGCCCCCAGGCTGGCGAACAGGGCGTTTTTTTTTTTAGATTTTTGCTAATTTTCAATTGATTTAGGGATTGCAAAATCGTGTACCTAAATGGCTTCAATATGCTCAACATGCTGTTATTGGAAGAAACATTTAAATAGAAGAGGCCCCCAGCCTGCCCAGAAGAGCACTTTTTGAACTTTTGTAATTTTTAAATCGTTTTTGGGATTGTAAAAATGTTTATTTTGCTGCAAAATGTTCACCATAAAGTTAATGGAAGATGGAAGAGACATAGAAGAGGCCCCCAACCTGCCACGCAGGGCGCTTTTTTACTTCTGGTATCTTTAAATGGAATTTTTTGATGATAAAAATGTATGTTACACACAATCTAGGGGCCTCAATAGCCAGGGGCCTCGGCGGCGATCGCCGCCTAGCCGCCAGGGGCCAGTCCGGCCCTGGTCAAGGCAAACGGAAGCGAACGGAAATCGTACGGTTCGTCAGAGCGTTTTTTTGAAATTTTGTCTTCCCACTTAATAATTTTAAAAAATCAGATAGTAATGACCTATAACAGCCTAATAGACTAAATAATGCCGCACACTGGAATACTTTATGACCTCTGGTGCGACCTCAAAGTGTTAAATACGATATTTTTACTAAAACTATCTAAAATAATCGTATTTAACACTTTGAGGTCGCACCAGAGGTCATAATGAACTCCAGTTTGCGGCATTATTTAGTCTATCATACTCTAATGGGTCGTTACTACCTGATTTTTTTAAATTATTTAGTAGGAAGACAAAATTTCAAAAAAAAACGCTCTGACGAACCGTGCGATTCCCGCTCGCTTCCGTTTGCCTCTTAAAAGTACATATACTTGAACTATAGATTAAGTTTTCAAATGTCTGTCACGAGAGGGTGTCGTGAAAACCTTTTGGAGTAAAAGATGTCCCGATTATTCGAAATGGAGCATATTTACAGAGTTTTTGTCCCAGTCAATTTTTCTCCCATTTAAGTAGTTTTGTTTTTGCCAGAAAAATTCTAGCTCCCGGCGATCTGTTCCTGTTGCTCCTCTTGACGGAGGGTTTTCGTAGCTTCGTAGTCGATTGACAAGTGATGGAAAGGTTCCCTATACTAATTGACCGCTACCGCCTCCTTCCCACAGCCTACAGTTACCTATTCCCAATCCTATTCCTCATCATCATCATCATCATCATCTGCCAATCATCGTCAAAGTCACTCGTCCGCCATTAGTTCATGTTGTAGAACAGAAAAATGCCCATTCACAAAATAAAAACTTCATCGTACAAAAGAATGTTTGAGGTCTGCTAAAATTGTGTCCTTTAACGTCAACCATGGTGACGTAGAGTAAAAGATTGAGGGTTACGTAAAAGAATGTAAGAATGCTGTCTACATAGCCACATTCAGCCAAGTCGTACAGTGCGCACTCCCACACAACATAATACAGTTCGTTTTTCCTATGGAACTCTCTACAGACCGAGACACCGAGTTGTTCTGTAAGGCCGAGAAAGACAACATTGCAAGTGAGCGCGCAATGAAGTCTTTCTCGGCCTAGCAGAACAACTGACTGTGGCTCCATCTGGTGAGAGTTCATACATAGGAAAAACGGACTGTAGTTTACGACTACAAAGCTCATCCTCATCCTGTGACTTCTCACTTATTATCTACTCAAAGAAAATCGTCGCAAACGAAAAATACACGAAATTCTTACAATTTTAAAAATACTAAATATTTAACATCTAAATTCAAAATTCCCGAATGTAATTTTGCCGAAAAATAAAATATGGTTCAAGATCTTCTGAAAACCGCTGGCGGACAACATAACATTATGTCATCAAGTGAACCTAACCTTCTCAACAACGTCTTCGAAGTGTCGACGCAGCAATCGGCAAGGCTGTTCGCTGTCAAGAGCAAGATGTTTTGACAGCGACCTGCTGTTTGTGTTCAGAACGTCAAATATTGTACCAGACACGCGGGCTAGGCTACAACACGGCTCTAAAGTCCAGTATTATCCTCGCTGACACGGTCCCTCTTCTTACCAATACGTTTCAATGCATTACCAAGATGGCATTCTATACATTTTCACATGAAAACAAACATATTTCGAATTCTGAAAATTTTAAATTAATTTTTGGTTAAATTTAGATTAAAATAATGTGCAAGTAGGTACTAACAATATTTTTTTTAAATCGATATTTGTAATGAAAGTAGAAGAATTTTGGACAAATCCTAGACTTTTTTAATGTTTGGAATTTTAGAAATTTTAGAAATTATGGAGATTTAGATTCATTGGGGAAACCTGTCTTCGAAGATATCGCAGACAGAAAAATAATTTTACTATATCTATGTGTAAATATAAAAAAGGAAGAAAATTATTGGAAAATTATATTTTTTTCGAAATTGAAATGAAAAGAAATGATTTTTAGAAGTATATAAATTCTCTGCATCTGTTTCCACTTGGTTCCCCACTTCCCAGATGAATGTCATGCGAAGTTCGAATGACATCGAAGTCATTCCGAGTTCTTCCTTCTCAATTATCAGCGTCAACCACACTCCAAGATATACCAATAACTAATCTCAATTACTTATCTAAATAACTCATTAGCAAGCGACAGTTCGTTTACAGCTCGGAACTTGCAACCTTGTCAGTGAAATACCCGACAATGTATCAGAGTAACACCCACTTTGCATGTTGTAAAATAAACTATTTATCATTTCAAAGCAAAGATACTACCAACGTAGGCACTAAAACAACTAATACGTATTTAAATCATAGTTAAAATATCACTGTAAATAATAAACGTTTTACCAAGTATAGATTTAATCATTTAATAGATACCAACGACAAGGTTGCCAGGTTATTTACAAAAGGGAGGGAGGGCGGGGGGGGGGGGGGGGGGTGAAAAACACGTAATTATAATTCAATGAACGGAGAATTTGCTTCTGATCAGATCAGATGGTTAAAAAAGGGGTCTATTAATTTATTAATATAATTTAATATCCATAGCTATATAGCGATTTATTTTGTTACGATTTGGGGGGTAGCAAAATGGTTACAAGAACACGTGGGGTGATTGCAGGGTTATCAGTAAATACTTATATCAATATTTTTTAGTTTAATGTTTTAAGAAAATTGAAGAATAGCTCAATGTCTGTTACCAAGAGTAAGGGGTGAGAGGTCAAGTACCCCCACCCCCGTTCCCAAGGGGATAATCTTTCAAAATGTCCACTGGTTCCCTCAACTACTTCTAAAACAAATGCACCCGCTGAAAGTTATTCTGCACACACTTGCCCCTCACGAAGCTGCTGATGATCAGATGCCGTCTTCTCCACACACTATCAAGTCAGCTATCAAGACACGGGACCAGATAGGCCAAGACTTGCCCCTCATGAAGCTGCTGATGATCAGATGCCGTCTTCTCCACACACTATCAAGTCAGCTATCAAGACACGGGACCAGATAGGCCAAGACTTGCCCCTCATGAAGCTGCTGATGATCAGATGCCGTCTTCTCCACACACTATCAAGTCAGCTATCAAGACACGGGACCAGATAGGCCAAGACTTGCCCCTCATGAAGCTGCTGATGATCAGATGCCGTCTTCTCCACACACTATCAAGTCAGCTATCAAGACACGGGACCAGATAGGCCAAGACTTGCCCCTCATGAAGCTGCTGATGATCAGATGCCGTCTTCTCCACACACTATCAAGTCAGCTATCAAGACACGGGACCAGATAGGCCAAGACTTGCCCCTCATGAAGCTGCTGATGATCAGATGCCGTCTTCTCCACACACTATCAAGTCAGCTATCAAGACACGGGACCAGATAGGCCAAGACTTGCCCCTCATGAAGCTGCTGATGATCAGATGCCGTCTTCTCCACACACTATCAAGTCAGCTATCAAGACACGGGACCAGATAGACCAAGGGAGCATGTTTACCCTGCCGCCACGATAACAGACGGACCCGAACTAAATGGTTGGTGAAGGTTAGGCTTATCTCTGCTGGAGATGTTATCAGAGTCTGAGCAGGTCGCGCAGGACAAACAAGAGGGAAGGAAATGTGTTGTAAATGCCGGGGCGTGGAAGATCGCGTTCTAATACTAGTGGTCTTGGGGGTTGGTTGGTTTCGAATCGAACGAGATAGACAAAATAGTCTGTGTGCACGGTATTTCTGAAATGAGCTTTCGACTAAAAAGCTTGACTTATGGTCGATGCACAATTGACGCAGACGGACGCGACGCGGACGGACGACGGAGACGGATACAATGTTAAAGTCGTCGTCCGTCCGCGTCCGAATTTGTCATACCTTTACATCGTATCCGTCTCCGTCGTCCGTCCACGTCGTCCGTCTGCGGCAATTATGCATCGCCCTTTAGGCGGTAATGCACTTTATTTCCCGGTTTTTTAGCATAGCTAAAATTTTTTTCACTGAATGGTTCAAAAGTTATAGCGATATTTGAAAATATTATCTCCAATTGTTTACCTTTTAGTACCAGACTCCAACAAACTCGCGTCATGCCATACAAATATTTAATTTTTCTTCACCACAATTAAATATTTAAAATTAGAGAAAATAAATATTTATAACAAACAAATAAATACCCATACCAACTATACAATACGGAGTAAGTTGGCTCAAGCAGTAACGCCCTGGGCACGGCCGTCTCTCCTGCTTTTGCGGTTGTTTCGCGGTTTCCCTCAGTCGCTAATCAAAAGCTGGGAAGGTCTCTACTGACAGGCCACGACCACCTCCTGTCCATCGTCCATCCTTTCTTGCATATTACATCATTCATTCCTCGCCATTTTTTCTGCGGCTTAACGTCGCACTGTTCTGCAGCGAGGCTAATGGCGACGAACTCGCCATTTAAAGAAAAATGGATTAAACTTGAATTGTGATTTTTTTAAAGCCAGGACTCCGCTAAGTGAACCTTGATAAGCGAGCCTTCGAAATGCATGGAAGAACTTGACATCAGTTTTTCTTTCAGATAACCATCTGTAAAGCGGAGTATAATAAACTATAACTTTACTTCCGGTGAAACCACGAGACAGATCTTGCTAGAAATCAATATGCAGACGAATAGGATAGTAAAGAAATCTTTTGTGAAAAAATGTGAGTTACTTTGTTTGTTCTGATGCGAAAAACACAAGAAAACAACCGAGATTCGAGCCATGCTGTTTCAATAACCTGACTTATGTTTGACTTCTAGCTGACCATCACCGGTGTAATCGGCGATATCACCAGCGCCTCGCATGATATGTATGTACTATCTACACATTCCTCCACCATGTGTCTATCACAAGAACCTGTTGCATATCGCATGGTGAATGACAACTCTGCTCATGGAATGGCTCATGAGCATGCGACTAGTGATAAGGACGGGTTCTGTTATCAAGGCTGTGCCAAGAAACTCGCATGCCGTTTGGTGCAACAGAGCGACGGACAAGCGACGGACAAGTGGCGGACAGGGACGACGCTAGGATTTTTATACAGGGGGGCCTAGGTAGGGCAATAAACTTTGTAGGGGGGGCAAACGTATTTATTTTCACAATATGTATATTTTCATATTGTGGCGTGGGGATCAGGCGCGTTGGAACTAAATTTGCAAGGGGGGGAATAATATGTAAAATAACTTGAGCTGGATATACTAGTGTCTACGAAGACAATGGGGGTATGGGGGGAGGGCCCCCCAGTAAAATGCGGGTCCGGGGCGCACAGCCCCGGAAAATTTTTGAATTTCAGACATAAATTTGGTGCATTTCTATGCGATTTTAACACTTTTTAAGCAAATTTTTTTCTTGACACATAAATATATAAGTACATAGGGAGGTGCATTGAATCAGAGGGGGGGATTCTCCCCCCATTCCCCCCCCCCCTTCCTACGCGCCTGGCGGGGATAATTAAAAAAACTTAAGCCTTCAAAAAATTATCCCTATGAACTGCATATTTTTATGAACTGTCCTCCCACCATTTTTCGTCCCTTACCATTTCCCAAGACTCTCCACTTTTTCCACAGCCACCTTCACTCCACTCATCCACTTCGTTCGCGGTCTCCCTGCCATTCTTTTCCCTCCCATTGCTGCTCTATCTGCCTTCCTTCTCGGTATCCTCTTTTGTCCCATCCCTTTCAATCGACCAAATCATTTCAATATCTCCTTTCCTAATTTGTAACTTAGAGTCTCCATTGCAAGATCTTTCCTTATCTTTGAGCTCCGTATCTTATCCAATTTTTGTCAACCCTGCTATAGGTACTTCTTAGGAACTTCATTATGTCTGGCATACGAAAGTCGCCTATTTGCAAAACATTGTCAGCTGAAGTTTTATTTGATAATTTGAACAGTGCAAAAAATTGAAGAAAAGTATAGACTTTCAAGATATTTATTTTCCCACATTTGGTTTGGGGGGGCCAAGGGGGGGCCGCGCGAACGTTTGGGGGGGCCGTGGCCCCCCAGGCCCCCCCTTAGCGTCGTCCCTGGTGGCGGACAATGGCGAGAACTCTGTTTGACTTTATACTTTGTCACCCATACAAAACATTTTATGTCAATCTTGTGTAGAAAATATTTAGGACGATTGAATAACTTGAATATAGGTATAGGTAATATAGGTATAGGTAATGGCCGTAACCGAATTCCATCAGAATGGAATTGGAAATTCGTTCTAGAATAGACCTCCTAAATTGCTGTTTAGTTTTTCACAATTATCTTCTGACTGGTTGAAAAGTGAAAATAGCCCGTTAGTCCGATCGAGATACACGCTTCAGAGTCATCGAGATCATATTTTAATGCAATATTCCTTAAAATTTATATTTCGAACAATGGTATTAATATTTTTTGAGAAGAGAAATTGGGTATTAAAAATTTAAATTACATTGTAGTAGTCTACAATATCAGATCATCAATTCACTTGAATTGATGGGTTACATCCCCCCAAGCAAAATTGTATCACAACTTTAAAAAAATCTCCTTCTCTCTTGCAGAATGCCCCCCCCCCCCCCCCCCCCCCGGGCTAAAATGTCTTAATTCAACACTGGGGGGGGGGGGGGGGGGGCATTCTGCAAGAGCTGGATGCAAGAGCTGGATGCAAGAGGGGTTATGAAACTGACTATCTTAGATTGTTTAAAATCATTTTAAAGCAGGTTGAGTCTGTCATAGGGATGGAGAAAATATCGATATATCGATATATATCGATATCAAAAAAATATCGAAATATCGATACCTGAATATATTGAATATCGATATATTGAAATATCGATATATCGAAATATTGAAATATCGATATATTGAAATATTGAAATATTGAAATATCGAAATATCGAAATATTGAAATATTGAAATATCGAAATATCGAAATATTGAAATATCGAAATATCGAAATATTGAAATATCGATTTATTGAAATATCGATATATCGAAGCGTTACCGTATGATAAAACTATATTCTTAATTGAAGTTTATACCTACAATGGCAAAATAATTCATATTTGCAGTGCAGCGTTTATCAGATTTTACGACAATTTCTCAGATTATTCACATTTTCTTTCTTATCTGGCCGGTGACCCTATATTTTGGAACGGCTGTGTTATTTCTATTTAAATTTTCTTTTGAATTTCCTAGCAGTTTTAGGAGCAATTTAAGGCATTTATGCGATATATCAATATTTCCATACCTAAATCGATATATAATATTGTCATATATCAATATTTCGATATTTCAATATATCGATATTTCGATATTTCAATATTTCAATATATCGATATTTCAATATTTCAATATATCGATATTTCAATATTTCAATATATCAATATTTCAATATTTCAATATATCGATATATCGCGATATCGATATATCGATATATATCGATATATAAATGATATCGATAGTCGATATCAAAATCCAGGTTCGCTCCATCCCTAGTCGGTCACAATGACTGGAGTCAAGCGCTGGGGGGGGGGGGGGGGGCACCCAGGGGGGGGGTAAACATAAAGCTTTCACTATACACTTTGTAGACGGTACACTTCTGCATGGAGAGAAATAGTTGTGGTATTTTAGTTAAAAGTTGGCTGCCTCATACATTTTTACATATTTTTTAAAATCGTCTACGCGCTTACAATTGTTAGCACAATAAGAGCGAATTGTACTTGTTAATGAAAAAAAATGATAGTAGGTAAGACACGAAAAATAACGTGTATGGTGAAAAAGTTACCTTGATTAAAAAAATAGAGCCTACCTAACAAATAAAATGGTGTAGTAAAATACCTGTAGATAAATCTGTAAATCTGTTACATGTTGCCACTGAAGAACACTTCACTCAACTAAATGTCCACACCACACTACACACTGTACGCCGTCACCGACTGATTGTTGTATATTGTTTTGGAGCCACAGGTAGTTCCAGGCACGTCTAGTTGTCAAGCAGTGTCACAAACAGTGCTATCGTCTACGCGATGATCGTCCGCTCAACTCTGTTCCCACTCGATGACTGGATGTTATAGCGAGCAACGAGTAGCAGTGTCAGGTAGGCTAATACAATGTCGTCGAGCTAAGTGCCTCATCTGACATGAACTGATAATGACTTGGCGAGGATCTTCCTTCCGCTGTGTGACATTGCTTAGCTCTCTCGACTTACAGGGGGCGACACGCGCGACAACACGGGCTTGCGCAATCACGATGCAAATCAAGACATGTACCCCCCTCCCCGCCTTGCAGATCAACCCTGTAAAGACCCAAGACTCCCGATTTACATGAGTTTTAGTGGTGGATCGTCCAAATTTGTTGTTGAAAATAAAACATCAACCGGTGTGACTTTTTGATCGCGTTTTCTAACCAGTATTTGGCAGCAGATTGACCCTTTCACTGAAAATTCGGTTAATATTTTTGAGATTGCTCCGTCCCCTTCCCACTCCAGCTAAGATCCATGGAGGTGATGATTACGTGGATCTGGAGGTGATGATGTAAACAAATAACATTAGTTTGCTTATAGTGTGTCACTTTTACTGTGGAAAAAGTTGATAGTATTGAAGATATGTAGTATCTTGAGGCATCTTCTCTTACTGTTAAAAATATACTTCTTATTTCAGTAGTTAGAGAGCTCAATTAAATTGTAATCACAATCTTGATGACACCTTTGGCACAGTTTATCAAGATAAATTAGATTGCTACCCTAGGGTAGTTGCATCATCTATGGTAACATACCTCAATCTTGTTTATTTCGTTGGGGGACAGACAATTATACTTATAGTTACCCAGTTCTGTATGTCTGCCTTTCTGTCTGTCTGTGGGAAACGCCGTCGCGCGCATTGGTCATGTTTTACATGACGGGTCCCTCTAGTTTTCAATAGTTGTGAAGTGAATGAAATATAATCAAAAAGGAAGACAGAAAGAGTATCAAATAAAATAAGGAAATTACAACAATAAATGATTACTCACTTATAATATACTGAAAGCATCTGTCTGCCATGGTCAGCTGTCAGATGCGATTGCGATCCAAGTGGTCACCCCTGCACTGGTCATCCCGGCACGCTTCCAACGCGTAATTACTGCTCTAGACTCAGCGAGCGCCTAATGTGTTTTATGTGTTTACGCCGAGCTGAGTGAGCAACCGGCACACGCCGTCTTACAAGGAACATCCTCTTGTAGCTCGCGACACCGACACGCCGAATTAGTGACGACATTCTGTCAACGCTCTCGACAGGCCAGGGTTCGAGCCCCGCATTGAGGGGGTTCCGGGGGAGTATGACATACACGTGCAAATATTGTTAGACCAATATTAAGCGAAATCAACCCATTTTGGAAAGTCAAAAAAAAATCCGGCACGATCCAAGCTAGTTCAAGACGATTCATAGAAAAGATCGAAACTGAATAACCGTTCAACAATTAATATAGCAAGCTGCAACTTGGCATGAATAATCATAACCTAGGGAGTACTAAAGTAATTTTTTGGTATTTTTATTGCAATTTGTCTAAAATAAAATCGGTAGGTAGGTACCGGAAACCCCACATTTATTCTGTGGCCAGGATAGATATCGATCGAGTTATTTACAAAAAGAAACTAATGCCCTCTTCGCCTATTCATAACGAAGACAACGAGCCCACTTGTAAGTCTGTAGAGTGAAAATTGCGGTCTATACGATTTTTTTAATGCAACCGCAATATTTCGTCAACAAATTTTCGTGACCTAAATATTGGAGGCGAAAATGATCAAGTGTGTTGTAGAATCACTTTTACCAAACTTATAGAATTAGGAAAATACATTATTTTCCTCTTATGTGCAATATTTTCGTGTACCATAACTACCAATAATATTCAAAGTGGTAAAGAGGGTGTACTCTTTACCAATAATTCTAAATTATAACCTATCTCTACATCATAATCATTCATCCATCGCCATTAGTCTGCAGAACAGTGCGACGTTAATAAAAATAGCATATGATTGCTCCTCATTATAAAGAATTGCCCAAATTTGGCGTAACAGTTTACTAGCAATATCACGTAGAGAAAATTGTTGGTTAGAAAAGAGAAAAAATTAGCACCGAATTAATTGTATGTATTACGTTACCTACGCAAAACAAAGGGTAATATTTGTTGGTAGGTATACCTACTTTTCCTGGGTCATTCTTTTTGCACTGTTTTTAAGGCGATATATGAGTGCGATATGATGATGATGATTGGGGGATGATGAAGAAGAATAGGTAATCATGCACGGTGAGAAGGAGGTGGTCGTGGCCTGCTAAGGAACCTTTCAAACATTTTACATTTGCCTCTCTCGACTGAGGAGCCACGAAACAAAATCATTGCGGAAGGATGTCCCATTGCATCGAACCCAGGCAGCGTCACCGTCCCACATCCTCCTTAGAAACAAGAAAAGTGTTTTATCAGAGTGGCCATAAGATGTCGAATTAACGGCGCACGTGTCTGACGGACAGGGGGGAAGGGGGGAGGGAGATACGCAAGAGGTGCTACAGGAACCACCTATGAGGAAGGAGCCAAAGTGATGCTAGATGTAGGCGTCACAAACCGTGACCGAATCATACGGGCACAGCTGCAAACATTTGCGTTCATCCATTACGGTGAAATTCACGGCATTTAGGTACTTATTGAAAATAATACAGCTGTGATAAAACAATTACGGGTTTAAAGTGTCGTAATACATCATATAATAATTAAAACCATTAAATTGATAACCGCCCTCACTGATCGCGATTCTAGATAATGTTATACGAATATGTTTTAATTTTGAAGAGTAGCCGAATCAGAATGTCATAAACTGAAAAACATTGATTCGCAAAAAAAAACAATCTAAATTATAAACATAAGTGAAATCAGATTTAGCCGTTTTTTAAAGTGATCACACTGTTGTATGTACCTGAATATTTTGTACATCGGGGTCTTAGGTAAATATAATGACCAAAATTGTAATATGCAAAATATAAAAATTGACATCTCAATTTATGTTGCAGTTGCATTGTCCTGGGGCACAGCCTCCCCCTTCCACCTCTATTTCCTCGCTGGGTATGATTGCAGATGACGCTAAATATGACAGACGTATAATTCGCAACGGGACGCGTACTTCAAAGTGTTTTTTTAAGTTTTTATTTACATTTAATAATAAAAAATCAATTATCTACACGCTAATTGACTAAATAATGCCACACACTGGAGTACATACGACCTCTGGTACGACCTCCAAGTGTTAAAATACGAAAAGAAATTTGGAGAATAATAATGTTGCTTATATCAGAAGTCGTATTGTACTCTAGTGTGTGGCATTATTTTGTAGTGAGCTTAAAATGTGCGTCATACTCTTTGAATTAAAAAAATTCTGAATTAGTGTGAAGAAAAAAACTTTAAAAAACATTTTGGAGAACCGCACGCGTCCTGTTACCCCATTGAGGCCTCTTAAAGGATCAAAACTCGCGCAAATATATTCCTTCCGAAACGCCTTGTATTTGTCGCGAACGGAGTTAAGAGGTGATCACGGTCAAAGGAAGGATGTCCCGTGTCGGACAAGCCACGAACACATCTGCCCAGCACGACGTCACTAATGCGTCACGTGACCTGTCTTGTAGGACAAGAGGCGCGCGCGCCACCAGCAGTGACGTCACTTGTTCTCGGGTCACAGCGTCGCCGGATACGTCTCCATTCATTCCCGCACACTTCCGACGTCCAACAAGACAATTTGAGAACACTATTTCATCAAACGCGTCGATTGGATGATTTTAAAAAAATCTAAAATTGTCTCTTAATTTGTCTCTTAATAAAACGAGTATTTCTGACATCAATACGTGACTAATACCCAATGTTCTGTATCAACAGTAAAACTATGTTGGATTTGTGCTTTTTACGCAAGAAATCTCTGTTTGAAATATGAATTTACTGGTAACTTCAGCTCGTATTTTACCAACTGCAAGATGAAAAAATGATCTCGCGATTCGAGCCTTGCTCCTCCGAATGTCTGGTCCAGTGCTCTACCAACTGAGCTAAGGAGGTAGTTTGTTTCGCCAGAGGAGGACAATCTTTTGATCTTGCGGTTCGTTTATTCAAATCTCTGTTTGCAAATTTGCTAATTTAATTATTATGACGGTGATTAAGAGATGACGATGAAGAATGTGGTTGGTAGGCGGTTTACCAATGTGTAGGGAACCTTCCCAGAATTTGCCTCTCGACTGAGGAAACTATTTATGAAGTTTAGTTTAAGCATGTTTAAAGCCCCATTTACACGGTGCAATTTCTTGAACAACTTCTGTGTCACAGAAGTTCTGCACATGTGCAGATTCCCTTTATCATCTCAAAAGTGATACTGCGCACGAGCAGAACCACTGTGGCACAGAAGTTGTTCAAGAAATTGCACCGTGTAAATGGGGCTTAAGACACGTTTTATGAAGTTTAATACAAATTTGATCACGGGTTTGGACTGCAAGCTAATATAACTGAGCATTTTTTTCCACGGTTTTGTTGCAAAACTAAAGACTATTTAACAACCATTTGAAGACAGTCGAACATCGTCACTGAATATTTTATCACCACCGAGTCCAACCTTGCTTCATCACCTGAGTGCTTGAGACACCTTAAAATACTGCCTAATATTCGTCAAATGCGGCAAACTCATCTGACGTCACAGCTGACCAAAATCCAGTGTTGAATCCAGACATTTTTCTCGGGAGGGGCACTTGAATAGTTGGGGGTGGCATATTTTTTGGATGTTGGTGTTTCGGGGGGGGGGGGGGGGGTAGAGTTAATTTATGAATAATGCTTGTAGTTGTACAAAGCACAAAGCAATTATTATACGTAATATATTTTGAAAAGTCACAGTGGAAAACAGGGGGTTCGGGGGCTTAGCCCCCGAGAAATTTTTTGATCAAGGTAATTCGTTTAGGTACAATTTTGAATCACAGTGTATAGCTATTTTGGGGAATTATAAATTGCAAATTATCCAAAAAATGGTCTAAGATATTTATGAATAGGTAAATTTATTGAATTTATCAGGATATGCATGTCCGGGGCGCATAGCCCCGGAAAATTTTTGGATTTTCACATAATTCTAACCGTTTTGGAAGGTTTTTGACATGATCCGTCTATTTTTACGTGTTTTTTTCACATATTATTTTGAAGGTATTTTGAATAGGTGTTTGTGCCGGGGGGGCACATGCATTGAGGTATGTTACCATAGCAACCAGGGCGATGCAACTATACTCCCAAAATACATGCAACATCGAGTAATAAAGACTTGTCTGTGAATGGTCTAAACGAATTGTTATATTTTGAACTAAAACGAAATGAAACGATTGAATTAAAACGAATCGGAACATGTGAAATCGGAATGATTTTCTTTCCAACTACTGCATGACACAGACCATGAATCAGCCTGATCATGCTAATCGTATGCGGCACGTGGCACACATTGCACATGTCAGAGGTCAGTAACTAAATACCTGTACATCCGCGAACAGAGATTCCACTCTGTCTAGTGTCTAGCAGTATGCGTTTTCATTCATCAGAAATGAGTTGTAATTTAGGCTTTACAATTTTCAAAATACATTCTAGAAACGAGAATGAAATTATTTCAGATTGGATGATTTCATTTTCGTTATGGATTAAGGACTCAGTACAGTGCAATTGCTGGCAGTAGAAATAGGGTACCGTAAACTAGATAAACAACAGCACTTTCAACCTCTTTTGGAGGAGCTACGTTTAGCTGCATAGCTAAATTTGTTTTATTACCGAAGCTTGAATGATTTTGCTGCCGCGATTTTTTTTTTATGTAATTTAAAAAAAATCTGAGATTTCTAATTTGTCTAAGTATTTTTATTTAAAAAAATGTGTGTGTATAATACCAAATACAAATATAAATTTGTTTTATTACCGAAGCTTCAATGATTTTGCTTCCGCGATTTTTTTTAATGTAATTTTTTAAATAATAATTTCTGAGATTTCTGATTTTTCTAAGTATTTTTATTTAAAAATATATGTGTGTATAATACCTATGATTATGAAGTGTGATTATTGCCTGTAACGCCCCTCTGAGCCCTGGTTCTCTTACAAATGAGTTAGTCGCCGACTCGTGTACGGCACATGTTCTCCCTCCCAACACATCCCAGCAACTCACGAGCTATATTTACAAGCTAAGTGGCGCTCTTATCAGCTCATTCATCCTGCGTGGAGATCCCACAGACATCGCTACAGCATCTTTCATACACGGACCTGAGCATCAAGTCGAAGTTCAATGTTGCATGGGGAATCAGGGAATTGAGTCTGAGTAATTGTAGTTCAAAATGACTCCGGTCAAAATGAAACCAAGTCATATGAGATTGGAAGCAGATTGAACTCATCTCAAACTCAAATTGACTTCTCTTCCTTCAAAATTATGTTACAATTTCATGATTTTCATCGAAATTCTTCAACAATGTTGTTTGACTCTGTTTATTTTGTATTAATTCTGTATTCACTGCTTGTATGCTTGTACGGAGGCTTGTACTTGCTTGCTGTTGATATTTTTTTAAATAAATGTCTTCATTTTGAGTAACTTATTCAAATTTTGAACCGTAAACACAGGTTTTAGGGTTTGATTTTAAATAATTTATCCTATTTTTCAACGTCGTTTTTTTAATAGAATACATAAAATGTGGTAGAAAATATTAAATGTATGCTGAACTTTTTGAAACCCATAATCACATTTTGCTACATCCACTGTGAGTCCATGTTAGAACGTGTCTAAATATCTAACTAATTATACCAAAACCACGTAAAATTTATTAAAAATACGAGTGAGGAAAAAAAATTAGAATGGCATGAACTTTTTCTTTATCAATTTACACCTTGGACACTATCTTTTTAAATTTTATTTATTGCCCACTTACGCCCGTTTTTATGGGCTTTGATAAACAAAGTAATTACTTCGAATTGCCTTAGCTGCCGAATTTCTTGCACAATCTACACAATAGCGATACGAATATTCCACATCAACCTTCCAAGTAAACAAGCTTTCCAAATTCATACAGAAAATTAACTGTAAAACGTAAAACGTAAAAATAAAACTTCTGGAAAACGTAAAATGTCTACGAGTTTTTTTTCGCTGGAAATACGTTTTTATAACTAAACAATTACTTTTTAAACATTCTGTTTTGTGTAAGCATGTGCGAGTGATATACTACAATGTTCTGTATGTCAGAATCTTGCAGAATGTTCACTTGATCAGTCGCTCTATTGCAATTTACAAGCCATCCCATCGCTTAGTCGCTGGTTTAGCAAGAGAACTCTCAAAAGTCAAAACTATGCGTTAGCCAATTTATTTCAAATTTCACAAAGTGTTCCCAATGGAAGGATCTATTGGGTGCTGCTCCACATTTTTCAAATTAATTTTTAAAGCAATGGCCAATGGCCCTCGAGAAAATAACGTAGCAATTTCACTAAACATCATAAAAATGACTAAAACGAAGAAAAGAACACACATTTCACATGAGTAAAGTGCGTCTCAACTAATCGTGATACCCAGGTATATTCGCAAATATCTGAGTCTCTACCCATCCCGACCCTTCCCGAGCACGGGCTTCTATTCAAGCGCTCGATTGCCAAGAATGAGCTGTCAATCCGTCCATTCATGCGCTTCATTAGACAATATGGATTCTTAAGATGTTTAGGGAATTGCGATTTTGATACTTTTGACGGCCAAAATGAATGTCAAATTGAACATAGATGAAAATCATTTTTTATTTTTCAAAATCGGTTCATATTTGGCCGAAATAATGTGTATCTCATATTTTGCGTATTTTGCATATTTTAGATACCTTGGTTGCTATGGTAACAAACCTCAATCCTGTTTATTTTGCTGGGGGACTGAGAAGTTTTAAATTTAATCGAATTTTAAATACAGTTGTGAAAGAAAGAATAAAAACGAAAGCCAGATACAGTAAAACCTATTAAATTAAATAAGAAAATAAAATCAGGAAATATAATGATACTAATTATTTATTTACTGAAAGCGTCTGTCCCCAAGTTAGATTTTGGTCAACTGTGACGTCAGATGATTTTGCCATATTTACAGCCCTAAATTCTTCAATTTTCCTGAATACTAAAATTTCAATTAATTTCGTAACACCGTTTCATCCGTCGTATATAAATATCTAACTACAGCGAAGAGCCGCCATATAATTGGGCCATTTAGCAGGTATAATCTGCATCGTTTGCCATGCAATTGCAATTCCCAGCAACAACAGCGTCTGATAAGGTACCTATCTCCAGTGTAACACGTGCCAGTTCGAGCCTCGCGCACGGCAATGCAGATCGTGCATGACACAGCCTCCACACGTGTCACTAGATAAATTGTTGAAAATCTAGGTAAAATGTTGCTAATTCATAGCTAAGTCTAAATATCGATAAAACCAATCAAATTGGCTCCGGACTTGCATTCCTGGCTGAGGTTTTACACGACCGGCTCCTTCCCACCGTCCATCTTAAGTCTAACCTATTCATTGTCATAATTTAAAAAATTCTTCCCCAACCGATCCGCATAGGCTTTTTACATAACAGTGGAAAGATTTAAGAAAACGTCATTGATTGAAGATTTGGTTTATTTGCAAATTATTCGAATTTATAAGTCTCCGTCGGTTATGAGCTCTTTCTCGACTACATAGACTAACGACTAACATTACCACAATTAATTAGTCTTCATATACTTCACTTGCAGATTCATAATAATGTTGAAGCAAAGTCTCCTCTATGTCATGAGGAAAGAATCATTATAAGGTAAGAATGTCTTTACAAAACTACTACTACTAAAACTAAACTAAAACTATTTGCTCTCCGATCTTTCATATTTAGAAGATGACATCTCCAATCTAGCGCCAAACTATTAGGTAAGTGAATTACGGAATTGTCATTGTAATATTTGATCGAAATAATAAAATAATCTAAAAATTACGTTATTGAAGGACATGGCAGATGGTTCGTATAATTTTTTTGTGTGAGAAAGAGCCATTTCACACAATGACCTATATATGGGGTATGCTGGAAAACCGAGTGGAAAACCTCCCCCCCCCTAAATATCTAATAGCTGTAGTAATTTCTGTAACCGTGAAAAAGCCACCATAAAAAAATTAGGAATAAGTGTACTAAAAAAAAATTACTTTAGACCATTGCTTTGTGTCGACGATAATAAATGTGTCACAATGTTCTACTCCAGCCACGCTCCAGCTCCAGCCCACCCAAGCAACAAACCCGGCGCCGTCAATGCCTGGAGTCGTCACAAATTCCTCACGCCTCACATCGCAGCAAAACAAGAAATACAAAGTGACAAAATCCACGTCGAGATCACATCTTCATGGCTGGAAACAATCATCTGATTCATAAAGCAACTTATTGCTGACACGTTTGTTCTCGACACCCCGACCGAGTCGTTTGGAATTCATTGCTTTTGCCACTTGAACATTTCGCAATGCATTCCAAGTCGGACAAATATTATTTATAGTAGCAAAGAAAGAAATAAAACCGTCTGAGCATTTTTCCTCGTATCTCATAGGATTCTCATTGTTATTTTGCAAGATCCCCCATTATGATTTTGATGCTCAACTTTCCTTGTGCCACATAAGTTCATTTAGTGAAGTAATTAATTAGTATTAAAATAATTTTTTATCATCAGTAAAAAAATTGAATTTAGAAGTAAATTCTTTCCGAGCTGTTGACAGAAAATTATGTGAATTTCCAGTTTTAATTATTATACTACAATTTGTTACGACACCCACGGACACAGAATCTGCTCGTTTCTTCCATCAGAATGGGGAATCGAGTAAATCTTCGGTTAATCTGTGGACCATGGAAGTACCTACTTATTTTATGTCAACGTTTTCCCAAAATTATACTTTTATTCGACAGTCAATTAAATCAATTAATTTATATTATAGCTGCTATTCCAGAATGTCATTCGATTTGCAATCAAAATGTATCCGCTGAGAAATGAAAATGAAGTAAAAACATGACAAACAATGTCGTCGGTGACTAACTGTAACACGTTGAAAGCGTTGTAATTAATGCAGTAATTAGCCAGTCAAATGCGATCATGTCTGGATCAGATGACTAGACGGCGCCGAAACTCTCTGTCTTGCTCTAGCTCCATGCCAAGTGCTCTGTCTTGCTCTCTCATTGCAAGCCCAAGATTCTCATAGCAAAGTCTGCAGTAAACGTCATGTGACACCTGATGGCTATTCGAGAAAACAAGGAACACGACTGCACTATGGTGGATACTGCTAAGTATAAATGGAGTATGATGGGGGCACATTACTTTGGACAAGCGTTCGTCTAGGTAAACAAATTGTCACATACCCCCATTTTACATGCTATTCCCTGAAAGCATAGAAAATTCTATTGTTAAATATGCCAAAATAGGCATTCTGGGGGTTCATGAGCCCCCCGACCCCCCAAACCAAACAAATCGTGCTTTGGGCAGCGCCTTCCTCCATCACTGATCCATTATTTCCAGCACGTAGATTCCATTTGCCTCCCCCCCCCCCCTGACCACCCGACCTACCCTCCTGACCCGGTCCCAGACTGCTGCAACGGACTACACTTGGGTAGCTGCAGGAAGCCGTGTGTAATATCAATCTATACATTACATATGCCTCCCCCCTGACCACCCGACCAACCCTCCTGACCCTGACCCAGACCTGCTGCACCGGACTACACTGGGTGGCTGCAGGAAGCCGTGCAGTGTAATGTCAATCTACAGATTCCATTTGCCCCCCCCCCCTGACCACCCGACCTACCCTCCTGACCCTGACCCAGACTGCTGCACCGGACTACACTTGGTGGCTGCAGGAAGACGTGTGTAATGTCAATCTACAGATTCCATTTGCCCCCCCCCCCCCCCCCCCCCTGACCACCCGACCTAACCTCCTGACCCGGACCCAGACTGCTGCACCGGACTACACTTGGGTGGCTGCAGGAAGCCGTGTGTAATGTCAATCTATAGATTCCATTTGCCTCCCCCTGACCACCCGACCTACCCTCCTGACCCTGACCCAGACTGCTGCACCGGACTACACTTGGTGGCTGCAGGAAGACGTGTGTAATGTCAATCTACAGATTCCATTTGCCCCCCCCCCCCTGACCACCCGACCTAACCTCCTGACCCGGACCCAGACTGCTGCACCGGACTACACTTGGGTGGCTGCAGGAAGCCGTGTGTAATGTCAATCTATAGATTCCATTTGCCTCCCCCTGACCACCCGACCTACCCTCCTGACCCTGACCCAGACTGCTGCACCGGACTACACTTGGGTGGCTGCAGGAAGCCGTGTGTAATGTCAGAGCAGAGTCAGCAGCTCGAGAACATCAATGAAAGCGACAGAATGCAGAGTTGGCACGAACCAGCCAGTTGTCATAAAATGCAAGTTTTCACGACCTCGTATGGTGGTATTCCAAACTCATGAGTCGGACGACACAGCTGACCAAAATCTAACTTGGGGAGATGCTGTTTATGTTTAATAAGCGAATGCTAAACCGTGGTAATAAGTAATCACTCAAGGTATTTTATGCGCCAGAGTGGTCCGCGATTTCCAAAGTTGGCGACCTCTGTTTTAAATGATAGCGCATAATAATGCACATTTCAGATGATAGTGCATACAGCGTGCATATTTGGGGGGGGGGGGGGTTGTTAGTGCATAAGTGCATGCATATTTAAGGGTCATAACTATCCTGACTATCCTAAGTAAGTATTCTTTCTCTTGATATTATATCATTATTTCATGTAATACTATAACTGTCTTTCTTTCTTTTTAACTTCTTCCTTTCTTTCTTTCTTTCTTATTTCTTAAAATGGTGCCATATGGCAACATTTGAATATTTAATTCAATATCAGAATTCAAAAAAAACTAATTGTGATATTTCGTAAACACAAGATCTCACAAACCAACAGAAGATATTCAATAAAGATGCGCTATTCATTAACATAATGTTTCAAAGATTCATCACAAGAATTCCACGTATGAGCTGTCTAGTTCTAAGAATAAGTCAGGAACGTGAATCATCCCGAGCCGATCAAGTGTTGGATGATTTATAGAGATGATATATCAAACGGAAACCGCACGAACTTATCACCCACAACCATGGTGATAACACGCAGTGATAACAGTGATAACAAACCAGATTCAGTAGCGGATACTCAGCTACCCCCCCCCCCCCCCCCCACATCCTCTCTTTCCGAAGTTTTACTCGGGGACTTTTTTAAGAAAAAATATTTAAATATTACGTACCAACTATTTATTTTATGTATTTTTCTAATTTCTTCAACAATGGTTTTAATGATTTTGTGCAATTTGGCTTTTGGCTTTTGCTCTGCTTTTGTTTACTGCATAACATTTCTCAAACACAGCATGGAACAAGTCCTCTGCAGATATGTGCGTTATCGCCATTGCCAATAAGGTTGAAATTACTACGCTAAGCTGCTAGAAATTCACCCTTTTAGAGCAACATCCATAAGGTTCATTTGACTATGAGAACATCTCTTGAATATTCAAGCCGGTTGCTGCTGTGCTGTGAGAATGTTGATTGTTGACACAAGCCTTGTTCTTCAATCAACGCACAAGCACTAGAGAGCAGCTAGGAGGGCGGTGGAGGGAGAGGTCATTAGCAGATCTCATAATCACCCTTCATTGTTGTCACGTGACCTTGACATGTCTAGCCACGTCACGTGACCCTAATGTCTCCGTTCACATGCGACACCCTCGAGTCCTGTCGCCTCCTACATGCACTTCAACGCGGTCCAGTGTGAACCCTTATCGCCTCCTACAAACCACATGCGAATACGTTACCTGCTATCAACAAGGTCCTGATTCCCCCCCCCCCCCGGTCCCTGTAGTGCATCTTCTTGATCGCCTCCTACAAGCCACAAGTAGCAATTCCCTGATATAACGCCGACCCCATGTCGTCGTCCCCCCCCCCCTTCCTATATAAACACGTTGCCTCTTTGGTGGCCGTCAACGGCGTCCCCGTGTCGCCCCTACAACCCTCCCTATGTAATCTAGCAGCCTCCTACCTTGTCGTCAACGGCGTCCCCCTGTCATCCCCTACAACTCCCCAATATAAACAAGCCGCATCCTACCTGGTCGTCAACGGCGTCCCCGTGTCCCCGTGATGAAACGCGCTCGCGTGGTGACCTCCGCCGCCGATCGCCGACGTCAAGTGGCCGTCCTGCAAAGTACCCGCCGCGGCCGCCGCGTAGAGCGCGTCGCTCGCGTCTCTGTCGTCGCCGCCCCCGCCGCTAGACGGCAGCAGCGTGGAGAAGTTGCTGAGCACGTTGCCGGTGAGCCTGGACGACTTCATCAGATATCCCTGGTGCAGCTCGGACAGCTCGGGACTCGCCGAACTCCGCCCCCGCGCCTCGTCCGAGTTCGACTCGTCCCTGTACTCGCTCGGCGACGTGCTCTGCATCAGGAAGGCGGGGTCCGACTTCATGACGTCGTCGACGAGACCTCCGTTCCTCTTGTCGTAGTAGTTGTTGTTGTTGCTCTCGTGGCGCTTGGCGAGGTGCGGGAACAGCGCCCCGAACGAGTACGAGTCCCCCCGGTGCCTCATGTCTACCGGATGACGCAGATCCTCTAGGTTCTGGTCGGCGTAATGCATCGCATCGTGGTGGATCGGCTCCAGGTGCTCGTAGTGCGGCTGCGTCCCCGGTTCGTAGCCCGGCGTCGTGTCGTAGTACGTCGTCTGGTAGTTGACGACGTCCGCCTGCTCGGGGTACACGTCCTGCGTGGGGTAGTCACGTGATAGCTCGTAATCGCCGTCCTCGACGTTGGTCTCGATCTCGACTTCCTCCTCGTAGAGCGGCGAGTCGGGGACCTCGTCGTGGTGCTCGCGGTCGGAGGTTGACAGCAAGACTGACGAGTCCTCGAGGTCTTCGCCGCGGTGACGTTTGGCCACGCCCTCCTCCTCCTCGACGGCGTCGTCCCCCTCCCGAGGCCGCTTCGACCCCTCGCGGACCAATGGGAGGTCGGCGACGGCGGGAGGAGGTGAGGAGGTGGCGGGAGGGGGAGAGGATTGGGGTAATGTGAGAGTGTCATTGGGTGGAGAGGATGTGGGAGGGACGGCGATGTAGTCGAGGGGGGCTGAAACAGAGTGACCACCTGTTGTCAGTGTTTTGTTGTACATAAGCATCGTGAAATCCTTGTCATTTGGAGACGGCGTTGGAAGAAAAGTCGAAAAGTCACTGGAATGTGGACCAAGATCCCCCCTAACACAGTGCCTCCAATTCAGCTTTTCACTTATTCATTTATCAACGATTTAACCCTATCCCTATCTTATCCTTATCTAAATTAGGTTGAAAAAATGTTTTTTTTATTTTTTATGCAGGAGTTTGCGAAATTAAAACATTTGGCAGGCATAGACGTTCACGGGGGGGGGGGGGGGGGGGGGGGGGGGGGGCGGGGGGCAAAAGGGACGTTGACTCCCCCTGGATTTCCATAAATACCGAAAAAAATTAAGGAGCACGCAAGAACATAAAGTCTTGTTTTGTTTGTTTGTCGAGAAAAGTGAATTTACTTGCTCCTCTCTGATATTTTTTTAGCTTATCTCTGATTCATGATTCTAAAAAAGATGAAAAATATTACTAAATATAGGCAGAAAACACCTGTTTTAAGCGAGCATGTCCAAAACGCACCAAAATGCTTTGAACTGAATTAAAATGTACTGTCATTATTCTGGGGCTGTGCGCCCCATCCACGGATGTACTGAGGGGCCTTCCCCCCAGACCCCCATTGAACTGTAACATCTTGGCAGAAATCCTGCAGACGTCCATGAGGGTCGGTAACCCGAAATATCTTGGGTTCGAGTCCCAGTCAGGGTGGTCCTGCCAATGCACAATGTGCTGGCAATGAATGTCGAGGGGGAACAATTGTGTCATCGAGTCACCCGAGGGAAGCGAAGGAAGGAAACCACTGATAACACTTATCACCAGAAGATACATCTCTGACATGCAACGCGCTCATCATTGCAGGATGGATCCAGAGAAGAAGCCACATACCAACAGATTCAATAAAATAGGACTTCTTTTAGCCACGCGACGCAATGTTTTCTGCCAAACAAGTTTTTTTTTCTCTGTGTGACTCTATACTGAGAAACTTCCCAGACACGATTAGTTTTTTTTTCGTTTCCCTCAGTCAAGAGCAGGGACGACGCTAAGGGGGGGCCTGGGGGGGCCACGGCCCCCCCAAACGTTCGCGCGGCCCCCCCTTGGCCCCCCAAACCAAATGTGGGAAAATAAATATCTTGAAAGTCTATACTTTTCTTCAATTTTTTGCACTGTTCAAATTATCAAATAAAACTTCAGCTGACAATGTTTTGCAAATAGGCGACTTTCGTATGCCAGACATAATGAAGTTCCTAAGAAGTAAAGCAGGGTTGACAAAAATTGGATAAGATACGGAGCTCAAAGATAAGGAAAGATCTTGCAATGGAGACTCTAAGTTACAAATTAGGAAAGGAGATATTGAAATGATTTGGTCGATTGAAAGGGATGGGACAAAAGAGGATACCGAGAAGGAAGGCAGATAGAGCAGCAATGGGAGGGAAAAGAATGGCAGGGAGACCGCGAACGAAGTGGATGAGTGGAGTGAAGGTGGCTGTGGAAAAAGTGGAGAGTCTTGGGAAATGGTAAGGGACGAAAAATGGTGGGAGGACAGTTCATAAAAATATGCAGTTCATAGGGATAATTTTTTGAAGGCTTAAGTTTTTTTAATTATCCCCGCCAGGCGCGTAGGAAGGGGGGGGGGAATGGGGGGAGAATCCCCCCCTCTGATTCAATGCACCTCCCTATGTACTTATATATTATGTGTCAAGAAAAAAATGTGCTTAAAAAGTGTTAAAATCGCATAGAAATGCACCAAATTTATGTCTGAAATTCAAAAATTTTCCGGGCTGTGCGCCCCGGACCCGCATTTTACTGGGGGGCCCTCCCCCCAGACCCTCATTGTCTTCGTAGACACTAGTATATCCAGCTCAAGTTATTTTACATATTATTCCCCCCCTTGCAAATTTAGTTCCAACGCGCCTGATCCCCACGCCACAATATGAAAATATACATATTGTGAAAATAAATACGTTTGCCCCCCCTACAAAGTTTATTGCCCTACCTAGGCCCCCCCTGTATAAAAATCCTAGCGTCGTCCCTGGTGAAGAGTTAAATGATGTGAGGGTTCCCTTCTAAAGGTCACGACCTAAGAAATCTTCAGTTTTCTCTTAGGTAGTTGTCAGTGAATACAATGGAAGCATGGGCGCCCGCAGGGGGGGGGGGCAAGGGGGGGCGCTTGCCCCCCCCCCCTGGATGTCAGGAAAACATAAAAATTGTATGGGGTTTAATTATAGTATCATTTGTAACCAAAAGACTTAAAAAAAATTGATTTCACAGTGTAAAAAATCCAAAAAATGCCCCTGCGGGGCAGTTTTGAACATGTCCCCCACCACCTCAAAGTGCAATAATTAAAAAATATTGAATATTTCAACAAAATACACCTCAAAACGTCTCAAAATTGATTTCAAAGTGTCCAAAAACCAAAAAACGCCCTGCGGGGCAGGGTGGGGGGCGCGCCCCCCACACCCCCCTTAAACCCGTAAAATATTGTTTTCCTTGACCTGCCCCCACCTGGCAGAAATCCTGCGGGCGCCCATGAATGGAAGGGATGCTAAAAACGAGGGGTTTAGACCGATTTTCCCAAGCGTGGGAGAGAAAAATAACCACGATGACTGAGGAAAACCACGGAAAAACATCAGTCAAGGCCAACATCAGGAATAGAACCCATGGAACTTCGGAGATAAACTTGCATCGCGTATCTGGTGCTAAATCTTTGCGACGGCAAACGAAAGACAGAAATGAAAAACCGAATTCCCTCATGCATCGCTCTATAAAACGAATGATCATGAACATCACATCTGGCCATGAATGAAACTCGTAAGTTTGGTCTTGAAAAACACTTTGTGCGTGAAGTGAAGCGGCGTTATCAGTCTGTAAGATCTCCTGCAGCTGGCTCATCGCCATCGCATCTTATCTCTGTCCAGTGGGGGGGGGGGGGGGGGGGGGGGGCTTGACCCTGTCGCCGAGCTCAACATCAACATAGGACGCGTTCGAATCATTTGATTTCTTTGTATTCGCGACCATTCCAGTCCGCGTCATTCATTCGCGTCCGTTCCTTGTTCAATGCACATCGAACAAGGAAAATGGCTTACAATCGCTAAGGTTTCAAAATAATAATAAAAAATATTAAAATTAAATAGTAATTCAAAGAATTGACCTCGCTCCTTTAATTATTGGCACTTCGTTACTGAGAATTCAGATAATTTTTTTTGACGACATGGCATGGTTTTTAGTATAATGATAATACGGAGTGGTAAATCAGGTAAATGAACCTGATTAATGATCAGGTAAATGAACGTCTTTCTGTCTTTCTTGTAGACTCAAGACAGAAAATACGAAAAATAAAACTATGTTTTAATTGAACTGGGAATTGTGCTATAAAGCCGTTTGGCTCACATTTTTATATAGGGTATATTACTATATTTATATTTGTATACTTATACTTATATTTGTTTATATACTATATTTTATATAGGGGCTTTCATTGGTCCTAAGTTATATAATTCTCTGCCTATTGATATTAGAAACACTTTGGTGTCGTCGTCAGCTTCTTATAAAATCTTTAAATCTAAGTTAAAAGTTTGGATATTCAATACGCCTGTTTCATCTTTAAAAAGTATAATTTATGTGATGTAGTTTACCATTTTGTATAATTAGCATTTTTTTCAGTTATATAATTAAAAATACAATTATACTGATCACAATTGTTTTCAATATAATATCATGACTAATGTAGGGTTGTCTACATCTATATGCTCATTGTAATTAATTGTTTTTCATCAGGACTTTGTATCTTATACCTACATGTTTTCTATTTGTATTTACATTACATTGTTCTAATTTTCCGCATGTACCTCCGCACAGGCCATGGCTTATGGAGGTGCCATGATTTTTATTGTATGACTATGTATGATGTGTGAATATAAAAAAATAAATGGAAAAAAAAAAAAAAAATAAATGGAAAAAAATAGAGACAGATGCAAACTCATTCATAAATCATCATACCTAATGCCTACCTAGTCAGAATACGACAAAATACCTACACTAAGCTGTTCATGATGCATCCCGGTTTTGTTATTTGTTTTGCAGGTCATTACGCCGCCGGCAATTAAAAAGAATATTGGAGGTCCTAAAATCGGAGGAGAGTTATCAGAAGTTACGCCACTGCGGGTAGGTATCATTGAATTTGGATTCCCCCCCCCCCCCCCTACTCTTTTAGTTGCTACAATAAAAACATAGAGGTGATAATAAAATGATGATATGATAAATATGATAAAAACCTTTAATATTATGTGCATCTGTTTTTGTGCTTTTTAAATTCTGTATCAAACTTTTCAATTATTGTAAATCCTGCAGTTGTGGTTGTGAATTTTTGTAGAATAGGTATGTATAAAATATTATAGGTCCGATTTGGGTCAGGAGGAGGGGCCCCCAACAAATAGGGGGTCCGGGGTCCAGGCCAATTTTGAATTTCACTACATAATTTAGGTCCAGTCTTTCAATACTCTGCTAAAGTCTCAATCAGCTCTTAACAGTTAGTTAGTGGTCATTCTAGAATGTCATTGGTTGTTGCCATTGCAATATGGTCCTAATTGACTGTATAAAAGTTAGCAAGGCATTGAAAGACCAGCCCTTAGTGCATTTTTAACGCGATGTAAAACATGGTCAATTTGATAATTTATTCTTTAAACAACTTCATAACTATGCGGATTATCGATATGTTTCATTTTATGGTACTCATTCACACGTTTTTTGCGGGCCCCCCTCAGCTCTGCCCCCCCCCCCCCCCCCCCCGCGACATTGAAGTTACGCTAAGATCCCCCGGACCTACTTATAAGTTGCCCAAATACATCAATCTCGGACGATAATCTTGAGTTATTATATCTCAAGACATCTCGATCTCTATTGGTCACGTGACATCTGAATGGACCAATAGCAAGAGAAGGTTGCATACAATTCGGCTGGTCTGACGCCCGACACCGAGGTCAAAGTCTCCGGGGTCAAAGGTCAGCCGACATCAACGTCATTCGTCGTCTTCTACCATCACTTTTGAATTTATAGTTATTTGGAAACATTCGAGAACCAGATTCATTCCTTCATCCTGTCATTTGTGAAGCAGAAGGCAGAAGATAACAAAATAGTCATTTGACACTCTTGGAATTAAAAAACTCATCTAGTGATATTTCCCTTCACAATTTAGCTTATTTTTATGACGGAGATAATATTGAGATAATGTTAAAAGTAAAAAATTAACGTTCCCACATTTTAACATTGATTAAAGTCTTATCAGAAATTCCCTTCAAAATGAGGACTTCCCCCTGATTTTTTGCAATAGTTCTCAAAAAAGTATAAACACACGTATTTTATACATTTTATAACTTTTTGCATAGTTAAGTAGGTACACCTACTGACTTAACAGTTTCTTAAATTTTACAATGCGCACTTTTAGCTTGCTTCAAACATTTAGAACTGATTTGGACTTTCGAAGAAAGTTGACTGGAGTTTTTGCTCCCGGTGATTGCTTGATTCGTGGTTTTCCTTATTTGGGACGCATGCATTAGGTTCCCTACAGGTAGGCCACGACCGTGTTCTTCCCAAGAGTAACCGTCCAACCTTACCTCATTCAACTAAACATACTACACACATTTTAAAATAGCCTTAAAAATCTCTGAAATCCATTGATTTGTTTGGACGGCGTATCTGATTCTTTCTGCGAGAATAATTGGCAAGTTGTTGATAATAGATCGGCAATATGATGTCCCTGAAACAGTTGGGACGCCGCGTCAGGGGTCACCCGAGGTCAGAGCTTATCGCCAGATGACCGGATCATTTTTATCCACGTCATCGATCTATTTATAATCAATCGATGTAGTTTCAAACCGAGAGATGTTCATTCAGAGCAAACGTTAGAGAAAAAAACACTTTGTACGCCTAAAATTCATATTTTATACTAGGAAAACGCTCTGTGTAACGCGTTGATGAGCGAGCCTTCGTATTGCATGCGATTTGATATGCTTTTGCAAGTCTATGCTCTACAGGCCTTGGAACTGAAGCATCAAGATAGCTCTGATATTATTGAAATTATTAATATAAATTTGTAAATATTTCAAGATTAAAACAAAATGTCCTTAAAATGACAATAACTTTTGAAGATAACGTCAGATTAAGTCTGAAAATTGTCAAAAATATCTACAATGTTGGTCCCAATGACCATGCAAAGTTTTATGTAGATCGGGCAAACGGTTCTAGTTGAAATTTAAAAAAATACAAGATATGTGATTTTAAATTTTAACCAAGATTTGTAAGATTGGGGACATTGTTGGTTGCAATGACTTTGCAAAATTTCAAATGAATCGGACCAAATACCAAAGATTTTCGGAAGATTTTTTTTAATTTGAACCAATCACAGGATCTCGTTCAAAAACGATCCAAGAGACCGCTTGGGCGCTTGAATTACATTAATATGAGTGCAAAATTCATTGTCCAAAATTGTGTGCAAAATTGGTTGTGCGGTCTGACCTGGGCAGCAACAAAAAAACACACACAGAGAAAGTGCCATAAGTACCGTGGTGGCACTCGCTACACTCGCTTAACTAACATATAGAGATGAAAGGATAGACCAATCAGGATGGATACAATTATACAATTTACAAATTACAATATACAAATTATACAACTATACAATTCAAATAGGACAAATTTAAATTCTAGCCAATGAAATAGCATTATATGAATATGAATATTATTATTATTATGAATGATATGCTGACTTAGTTTGATTTTCCAATTTCCACTTGTTTTTAGACTTCCATGACTTTCCATACAATAAATATGGAACTTCAAACTGCACGGGTAATTTGTTTAAAACCATTAAACTATGAGATTTAACTATATAGATTATTTCTGAATGGAACACAAAAACAATTAGAAATTCACAACATTATCTATATGTTTATGTAGTGCATTAATTGAGAGTGCGAAACATTGAACACTATCTAAAGAGCAGTTATAACTTGTTATCATCTTGAAGGGCCTGCAACTCGCTATCAATGCTGTGATAGTGTCAATGTTGCATGTCACACTGTCACTATCAGAGTCGTGCGCCAGTGAGAGATGTCACTATCAGTTAGATGATGATTGTAGATGTAAACATGTGTCTTAAATCTCTATCACTTTACACATTGCTCATTCATGCATAGTCTTGTTCTCATTCAGACACTATCTAACGAGCAGTAATAAACTTGTTATCATCTTGAAGGGCCTGCAACTCGCTATCAATGCTGTGATAGTGTCAATGTTGCATGTCACACTGTCACTATCAGAGTCGTGCGCCAGTGAGAGATGTCACTATCAGTAAGATGATGATTGTAGATGTAAACAGTGTCTTAAATCTCTATCACTTCACACATGTTGCTTATTCATGCATAGTCTTGTAATTCTCATTCATAATCACTGATATGAGTATAATATGAGAGATTAACTTTTAGATATTATTGTGGAATTATCTGGAATTGCTTTTAGGAGGTAAACAGGATAATTCTGTTGCTTTTTATGTCAGTAATTTATTAATTTACTGACAGTGACGAAGAGATATAATATAAATGTAATCGCGGTGGTGGAGGTGCCACTCAATATGCAATATCATAAACTTTTGCAGAACCTTTTCGTAAAGCACCTCACACTATAAATTTCAATATCTAGACATTTTGAGTGAAACTCTGAAATCCAATCAATTTATCATTTAAATTGTAGAATTTGAATTGTAGAAATTTGAATCTATAGAAACTTTACTATAATAATATTTAAAACGATTTGATGTCGAACAGTGGTCGAAAACAAATCAGGGCCATTCGGGTAATTCATTTCGGTGCAATTTTGAATCACAGTGTACAGCTATTTTGGCGAATTATAAATTAAAAGATATCCAAAAATTGGTCTAAGAGGTTTAAGATCTAAATAGGTAAATTTATTGAACCTATTAGGATGCAAGTTCGGGGCGCATAGCCCCGGACATTTTTGGAATTTTAACGCAATTCTAACCATTTTGGAACGTTTTGACATAATCTGTCCACGTTTAAGTGTTTTTCTCACATTTTATTTTAAATGTGCTTATTTTCTTAAGCCCCATTTACGGTGAACGGATATCTTGCCGACGGACGTTTTGCCGACGGACATTTTGCCGACATCTCGACTACCGAGGACATTTTGCCGAAAGCCTCGGATATCTTGCCGACATCATTTCTCGTTTCCGGACATTTTGCCGAAAATTGAAAATTGATTTGTGGAAATATGCTTTCAAAATATGAGATTCCTGCGATTTGAATGCAAATTTATTAAATGAAATAAACAATGACCTATTTATGTAAAAAAATAAAAAATGTAAAATTATTTTTACAAGTAGAGATTTTTTTACTAAGTCGATAGGAAAATAAAAGGAGAAGGGGAAGAGAAGGGGCGATGGATTTGAATTAGTATTTATATGAAATCATCCCCAAAACTTTGAACCCATGCCACCCCCGAAACGGGGGTAGTTTTAAGACCCCCCCTTGAGTCAAATCAAATAGTTTTTATTTCGCTACAAAATACTTTTTTAATTTTGTAGATTATTGTTAATTCATTAATAATTTAATTTAATAAATTTGCATTCAAATCGCATGAATTTCATATTTTCGTATTACAAAAACATCGAATCCCATTGTGATAATCATATCATACCACAATTCAATTTTCGGCAAAATGTCCGGAAACGAGAAATGCTGTCGGCAAGATGTCCAACCACCCCCATTTACACGGTGCAACGTCTTGTACAACTTCTGTACCACACTTCTGTGTCACACTTCTTGAATGGCAATTAGAACATGTTTTAAGTTCTGTGACAGAAAGTTGCATCGTGTAAATACAAAATTGTATGAAAAATGGGAATGTGACACAGAAGTTGTTCAAGAAATTGCACCGTGTAAATGGGGCTTAGATGAAACCCTGATTTCGGGGGAGGGTCGCGGCCCCACGCCCTTGTCTATGATAATATTTTCAATCACCGCTGCGTCTTCGCGCAACGTGAAACGTCCTGTGCAAGGATCAGGAGGAGGAGGAGGGGGAGGGAGGGGGTTAACAAACATTTACGTCACTTCCCGTCACTTCAGGATGTCCGGAGACCGAGACCACGTGATCTTCACGTCACGTGATCGCGACCAAGGAAGCAGGATTTAGCGCGTCGCTGTGAGTCCTCGGCTCTCAGGACCTCCTAGTTGCAGACCCTGGTTGCTATGGTAACGATCTTGTTCGTTTTCCTGGGGGACAGGCGATTTTCGTATGGACGAAAGCCTTTGCCAGTAAAACATTCATGTTCCGGGTTTGACTGAGGAACTTCGTGGTAATTCCCTCAGTCGAGAGGCAAATGTTGGGATGGTTCCCTTACTTATCACCTTTCAAGGACTCAAGAGTCTCATAGGCCTGCCCATAATCAAAATCTAACTGAGGGACAAGATGCTTTCAGCAAATAATTAATAAGTAATCATTAATCAATCATTATCTATCTTGTTAGGTATACTTATATTTCTGTCTTTCTTCTTTTTTAAATAACTTATTAGTTACTTATTTGCTGAAAGCATCTGTCCCTCAGTTAGATTGTCGGCAGGCCTGTGAGACTCTCGAGTCTCATCTTGAAATGTGATAAGTACCTATGGGAACCGTCCCAACATTTGCCTTGACTGAGGAAAACCACGAAGTTCCTCAGTCAAACCCGGGACGTTGGATGACAATTCAAGTGGCCTGAGCCAACTTGCTCTGAATTTTTATTCTTTTAGTGCAATTTTATTTTCTGCTTTGTGGTTGATGAACAATTCAAATGTAGGGTAATTGATATAAGAATATTAAAATATTTTAAATATATATTCTAAATCTTTAATTTTTTATAGTCAATAAGGAAAACTAAAAGTAATTCGTAGTTTGCACGAGATGCCATCTCATTGTTGCCTGCCACCATCTTGATGGCACGAGAATAGCTGTGATTCTCTTATTTTTTTGACTATTATAGTGGGTACCATGGGGTAATTGTATAGACTCCGGAGATATATCATACCTTTAGTACGAAGAGGATTCACTCTCATTACAAAAATACATCGATTTAACTCAATAAAGTTACAAATCTGACCCGTCAACGTGCCAACAAAATGTCCGTCCTCAGTGGAAAATTCAATATTATGCATTGCGGATATAAAACAAAAGAAGTTCGTGCAAGCTATTATAGTATGTTTTATTTCTGGACACAATGATTGTATTCTATTGTCTGGATCTTGAGTAACCGAACCAACTGCTCAGTGACCACGTGATCAGTGATGCGCGACGTTGCAACGTGTCTCCGAGCAACGCCGGGTGATAAGAGTCGTGGTGTTATCAGCTGCGTGGGGGTGGGCGTGCGGGCGGCTGATATAGGGGTTGCACACAGCTGTCAACGGTCAAACCACGCTCGAGTAGTGTGACGTAACAGTTGAAGCTGTCCAGGAGACATTGATTCGATCAAGTCACCGTGGCGAGAATTAGGACAAGTCCTTTTGATACCATTATTCCCAGCGCGAGCGATTTTGCAGTTTTTTGAATACGATTAGAGACAAAAGGGTTGACCAAATGATTTTAAATTTTAATCATGATTAGATAAAAGACAAACTTAGGGTTATCACTTCATATTTTTTTCCTTTTTTGCTTTGTTAATTAGTAATAATTAGTTGATTTTTGGTGAAAAATGGCATATTTTCTTGTCTCGATGAGTGCCGTATGAAGTTTAATTTTAAAAATGTGCCAAGTGATAACCCTAAGTTTGTTTTTTATCTAATCATGATTAAAATTTGAGATCAATTGGTCTCAATGGTATTGATACCAATGGTCTTGTTGAGATATAGTACCTGGATGGATTTCACATATTTATTTTTGTTTGTTTCGAATCAAATTGCACCGACACGAAGGACCTCGATATTTCTGTAACTCTGTTTAAAACTGAAAACTGAGATCTTCAAACAAAACAGAAATTTTCAACTGAATTGAAATTTAAAACTTTACTCTGCTGGATTCACAAAGTATTATCTGCTAATACGTATTATCTTTTGATTTAATACCAAAAACAAAACACCATGTTAAATGAAAGATAATACCTTAATACCAAAGATAGGTATTAGGAGATAATACTTTTTGTGAATCTGCCCCTGAGTTATACGAATTTAGAAAGGGTAAAAAGATATTTGGAATGTATTCTCTTGTTGCAATCTACCGTCTACATGTCTTATGATTGTGAATGACTACTGAGTCCTAGTAGTCCCTACACAGGGAACTCCCTTCGCTCGATTATCACTGCGATTGTGCGACGGATGTTCCTACCCTCTCACTTCCTTGCACAGATTGCACCGAGCAACCCTATTGGCGAATCACAAGAGAAAAAAAAATCAATTTTATACAGTAGTAGTACCTATAGTCATAATAATAATCTAACTGATTTGAAATACTATTTGCTCGCTTGAGAAGAGTAATTTTGATGCTACAAAATTTATTCATTTTAAACCGATCTGCAAAATAGTCTTGGTAGGTACTAAAAGATAAACTAGGACTAGAAGTTTAATATTTCCTTTGAATAATTCCGTCGAATTTGAACCATTTATTCGTTATGAAATATGTAAAAAATAATTGGCATAGCTAATATTTTAGTCAATCTTAGTTCAACACAATGTATAACACAATTGTATTATAACAATATACTCACCATCATATAAAAACAATTTGTACCTAAACTTGTACAAAATATGAAAAAATTTAGAAATTTCAGATTTTCAAATAATTTGAATGGCACAAAGTTATGACGATATTTAGGAAATATTAACTCCAAAATTTACTTCGAGTGCATCAAAACTAATATTGCAAGAAATTAAACCTAATCATGACGACACACGTGTTGGTGTATTGGGCTAGGTTATGGCGCGGAATGTCGAGCAAGCAGTTGCCATTATATAATATTTATAATATGTGTCACGCTAAATCACGTCAGAAGAATCTGTACAGATCAAACAATGATTACGTATCTTATTAGATGTTTTCAATTGATGTTCTCTTCAGCATCGAATACGTTTAGACAACACGTCTAGTTTATTTACATTCTGGTGGAATAATTTTCGGCGTGAGACGTTGGCTGGCAGGATGGGGAGTTGAGTTGTTATCACTAGAGTCGGTAAAGTAGGTTTGTGCCAGTTCGTTAGCAGTTAGCACGTGGTTGGAACAATAGCACGCACAGGAATTGGTTCACCGCGAACAAATCGGCGGTATTCTTCTACAGTGTGACTTTGAAACCCAGTTCTTTCCCCGTGCGGCTTCTAACTTTATGCTGGTCAACATTCAGAGGGTCGTTCTGAAAGTGCATTCGACATTTAATTCTGAAATAATTCGCAAGCAGTTTCATTTCCAGATACCTTCCCGCAAATAAGCAATACCTACGTGTTGGAGCCACTTCTTGCAAAGATGGCTATATATTAATTAATCTATCAGTCTACAGATTAATTTATTTGTTTTTATAGTTCGTGTATCCATAGTGCAGTGAAAAAGGAAAAACAATTGAAATTGAAATTTAGTTATAAATTTACTTTTTTTTATCCATAACAAACAACTTAAGGCAAATATTTATATTTATGCAAATGCGCCCTTGATAGCCGCCATTTACCTAGTATCACAATTAGCCACCAGAGTGCAGTCGTGTTCCTTGTTTTTTCGAATTGTAGTGTGTAACTTATTGTTAATGTTGACACACTATACCTATTGGTCGGTGGAATCAAACAGCAAGAGAAATTTTCTTAGAAACCAGGGCCTCTCAGAATATAGGTATTATGGATGGAATCGGCGAATTCTCAAAAGTGCATATATGCAGGTAGAGTTATCTAAAAGTGCATCCACCATTTATTTAGGAGTTCATAAACAAGTAATTCGAAAAATGCATTCAACAAGCGATTCGAAAAGTGAATTAACATCGCACTGTTCTTCCACTAGGCTAATGGTGACGGATGAATGATTATGATTATGATAGGGAGATGACAAAGAATATGTTACGATGGCCGGTGGGAAGGAGGCTGCCGTGGAAGCACTGAGCCTCTGAGCCAACTTGCTCCGTGATAATGATGTAATTCTCGCATCATGTCAGATGTCATGAAGAATGTGAGTGCCAATGTTTTACAACACGGCATAAGTACCATAAGCCGCGCACACGGCTTCACGTACATTTTACCTTCTTACAAAGTTGTAAAATATGACCCTGTGGAACTGGAGTGTTTGCATAGCAGGGGTGGACAAAACGAAGATGACACTGTCATGGATCTTTGTAGACAGGGAAATTAATAAAGACGGATTGAGCTGGGCTGGCGCAGAAACCACTGTATTCGGCTGAAATGGGGGTCGTGGATTCGGGGGTCGTATTGTTTTTAAATGAATGTGTGCCGCTGAAATAGCTTATATTTTTCAAAACATTCTTGGGCTTCTGTACATGATGGAACCTTTGAGTATGGTGGAACTATATCAAACGTAATATTCTTCTACCATGGCTTCTGTAGATATTGTAATACTACTGAGCTGGAGGTGAACTAATGTTAAGTAATTTTAAGAAGAAGGACGGGTACAGGGAAAGAACGATGAGTCCATTTTTAGAAAAAGAAAAAAATTAGTTTAAGGTGTAATCTTGGAGTGATTTTTATGAGCTTTCAGAATATACCCTCGGTTTCTAGAAAATGTTGCCACAAAGTATTGAAAAACGCAATTGATATATCAATTTGTAAGGAAGACAGATACAAGTTTCAAAACATCGTTATCTCAGTTTCATCCGAATGTGACTCATAGCGTTCTTACCCTGTACCCATTAAAAAGTAAATCAGCTCAATTATTCACATCATCCTAAATCCCCCCCCCCCCCCCCTAATGTCTAAAGATCCCGCCGAGAACAAAGACGTTGTACATCCCTGCAGAGTTTGTTTACCCCTGGCTTAACATTGTGTGCACTGTGCACCACCTGAAGTTCAGAACAATGGGCTCACTGTGCAGCCAAAAGTCTCGATCTAGCATGAAACACTTTCAGCTAGTTCCAAGAGAATTCTCTGCTCAGAGGTAGAAGGGCGGACGTCCATTTCAATGCATCTTGAGGTGAGCTCATAGACCAGTAATTCCGCCCGCCTTTATCCAATCATATTTGCAGTAATGGTGACATGAGTCTTTTTGTCACACAAGAAAAAAGTAAGAAATGCAAATTACCTCTTGGCCTTATCTGAGGAGGTTTACTAAAGAGGTCGAACAAAACATGGTAATTAAAGTACCTTTATATAAACAGGTTAAGTAATATGAAATTCTGTGTAAGAGAATAGGTACTCAATATAACTTTAAGTATTTGCTGACATCAGTCAAATTGCAAATGTAAAGCTTGATTATCCATTTCATAAGCTTGCAATTGCAACGGAAAATCGAGAAAATGGTCTTCTGCCCTTCTATTTCTGAGGAAGAACTAAACTCACAATCATGCCCCCTCCCTGAGCATGCAAGGGGATGAGGGGGGGGGATCAAATATTATATAGTTTCATATGCTTACGGGGGGCTAACCACTGGACTAACATGCCCTTGAAACATAATTTAGGAATTCGAATACAATAAAATTTAATTTTGAAAAAATTTGAATTTTCTTGAATTTGTATTGAAATTTGTGTTGACATTTGGATTGAAATTTGGTTTCTGCTCTAAAGACCTTGGAACTTAAGCGTCGAAGAGGCACTATAAAATATTTGGAATTTCCCTCTCGAAATTTGACATCCAACACGCAAAATGACCGTACAATGTTAATACCTTTTGGATTTATAACGACAGGTTAGTCTAAAAATTGTCGAAAATACAGATAATGTTTGTTTCAATGATTATGCAAAGTTTTACAAGTTGATCAGTAAACCGGTTCTATCTTTAATGTTCAAAAAATCACAAACATCACATGATCTCGTTCAAAAACTCAACCTGCAACCGCTCATATAAAATTAATGTGTATACAAAATTTCAGACCAATCGGTTGAACGGTTTATCCTGGACATAGCCTACAAAAACACAAACAAACAGAAAAGCAAACAAACGAACACACAGAGAAAGTGCCATAAGAGTTCCGTGGTGACGCTCGCTACGCTCGCTCAATTTAGGGATGGAGCGAACTTGGATTTTGATATCGACTATCGATAACATTTATATATCGATATATTGATATATTGAAATATTGAAATATAGAAATATCGATATATTGAAATATCGATATATTGAAATATCGATATATGGAAATAATATATTTAGATGTATAGGAATGGAAATTTGATATATCGCATGAATGTATTAAATTGATCCTAAAACTGCTAGGAATTTCAAAAGAAAATGTAAAATGAAATAACACAGCCGTTCCAAAATATTAGATAAGAAAGAAAATGTGAATAATCTGAGAAATTGTACATATCTGGTAAACGCTGCACTGCAAATATGAATTATTTTGCCATTGTAGGTGTAAACTTCAATTAAGAACATAATTGTATCATGCGATAAGGCTTCAATATATCGATATTTCAATATATCGATAGATCGATATTTCGATATTTCAATATATCGATATTCAATACATATTCAGGTATCGATATTTCGATATATCGATATTTTCTCCATCACTAGCTCAATTTACTCAATGAATACGCATGATCGGTCGCGCTTTCCCTTGCAGATGACAAACATCCCCCGTCCTTCTGAGTCATGCGATGAGACAGAACGCGGGGTGAAAGTCCAAGTCGCCGCGGACTTTGAAACACAAACACATCACACAGACGACTCATGCGGAGGTCGAAACTGTTCCAAAACCAGAGACAAACAACAGTCATCAGCCCAATAACACAGGATTAATGACGCACGCCTGCAGCGCGAGAATAACAACCTAAACAGAAGTCATGACTTTGAAAATGTCAACATCGCACGAGATGTGTTACATTTTCATTCATGAAAATCCATTTCAAGTGTCATGGGACATTTTGGCGGGAAAACGTCATGTGACAAGCATCAGATCTGTTTTAAATATTACGTCAATGTCAATTTTCCTGTTTTAATATTAAAAGAAATGTATCAAACTTTGTAAATTAATTCCTTAGAGCCTATTCATCCCACTTCAAAAATAATACCAATTCTGTGTTCAGCAACATCTCACCTTTCATAAATTAACAACAATGTTCTGAAATCTAATTTACACGAGACTTCCATATGGCTAAACTGTTCACCCTGTTTTGGCTTTTAAATCTAGTGGAGCGGTCGCTCCACCCAGCCAAGTCGTACTATACACTCACAGTCACTCAACATACCGTAAATGCCTAATAAACTGAGGAGCAGACCAAACACTTTTACTGTAAGCAACAACATGGCATTTTCGGCCTACTGGATCTCAAAATTGGTAAATCTCACATTGTTGCGAAATATCTTAATTTCGAGCTATGGCCCACCCCACTACATATACCAAATTTGGGAACAATAGGTTATGCCATTTGCGCGCTAGAGGACCGAGAAAACAGTGAAATTACACCACTTTCTGATTCTGAAGATGATGATGATTCTGATGATATCACGAAACGTCGCTATCACCGCCACAGCCTAAACGGCTGAACCGATCGACCTGAAATTTTTACCACATGTGCACTTTTGGCGTCTGAGGTGCCTTTTTATAAAACCAACCGGAAGCCGCCATTTTGAAACCGGAAGTGACGTCATAACTCAAAAACGTCTGGACCGATTAGAACGAAATTAGCGCCATTCGATTTAGATGGTCATCTATATGAAGTATCAATAAAAAAAATATTATTTTCTTATTTTCTAAACCGGAAGTGACGTCATAAATACGCAATATTTAACTTATTTCAACAAATTATACTTAAAATACGTACATAATTAACTTACATTGTAACATAGACAATACAATTTATATATTCAAGGTAGCAGTGTTCTCGGCCGCCATTCCTGAAACCGGAAGTGACGTCATATATCTAAAACGCCTGTACCGATTGCAACTGAACTAGCTCCTGCGTATTCATTCTGCTATTTATTTGAAAAATCAATTGTGAAAAATGAATAAATAAATTAATGGTACCGGAAATGGCGGCAGGAACCACTAAATGAAACCGGAAGTGACGTCATATATTACAAACGGCATGACCGATTTTACGGAAATATAGGGATTAGGAATTCAGATGGTCGTTCATGAAGGTATCAACTAGATAAAACTAGATTGTTTTCTTATTACCTATACCGGAATTCGGCCGCTATTTCAAAACCGGAAGTGACGTCATGTATCGAAAACGGCTGGATCGATTATAACGAAACTTAAGCTATTCTTCTTGGATAATCATTTTCATCTTATACCAAACGCAACTTTTCATAGTAACCAAATCGGTTGAGGCGTATTTTTTTAAAGAAATTAGTCCCTGCTCGGACATGTGCTACAAGCTGTATGAATAAACTAACAAAAGAAGTGATATCCCAGAAAAAACACTCCGTGTAAAAATACCAGCCAAGTCTCTTTAACTATAAAAAAAAATAGACGAAATCTAAAAATTCAGCACTGAAAAGGAGTGATATCAAAAAAGGAGCCAAGTCAACGAATTTTCCAAATTTTAATCGTACCATTGAAATAAAAATATCAACCCCCGAGAAATACTTAAAAAAAGGACTTGGCGCATCGTTTTTTTAAAGACATTTTTCTATTCTTAAGCTTATGCCACTCACATACTACGTAGTTCAGAAATGCCTAGAAAAATTGGGACAAAACTTTCAAATTAAATATTGAACATTCTGTAAAATATTTTAAATTTAAATATAAGTACGCAAAGAAACATAGCATTGTCTTACAAGCAATAAATACAGAACAGTTGTGTTTGTGATTGGTAGGTACCTATAGTTTTGTGGGTACATCAACATACCTACTACAGCATTATACTTTGAACCTTCTCGCCGTGTAATTAATTGCTATTAATTAACATTTTATACCAAAAAAATTCATAAATTACATAACGTATTACTTTAGATAAAAATCTAGTCAGTAATTATTTGAGCAGCATGGCTCAGTGCACTAGTCACTTATACAAATCTCATTGACGGCCTTCTTGTAATGAGCGCTTTCGCTATTTCCCTCAGTCACGATATTGAGAAGTATGATTGATTAATATGACCCTAGAAATAGTGGCAATAACGAATAGACTAGGCCGCTTCCGTTTATTCGTTATTCGTTTATCCGTTTATTTCCTCTGAATATTGACAAAATACCAAAACTGCCAGTAGGTAAGAGTACTAGTTATATTAAAACGTAGTATGATTCGTCGATAATGAATGTGATATACTCAGGAAAATATACTTGTAGAGTTCTTCCTATACTTTTAGGATAGAAAAGTGTCTTTAAAAAAACGATGCGCCAAGTCCTTTTTTTAAGTATTTCTCGGGGGTTGATATTTTTATTTCAATGGTACGATTAAAATTTGGAAAATTCGTTGACTTGGCTCCTTTTTTGATATCACTCCTTTTCAGTGCTGAATTTTTAGATTTCGTCTATTTTTTTTTATAGTTAAAAAGACTTGGCTGGTATTTTTACACGGAGTGTTTTTTCTGGGATTGAATTGAATTGAAAAATTTCGTAAGTATTGTCTATATAAATTAGCATATAAATTAGATTGACGTCAATGTTTGTTAACATCCCCCTCCCACCCCTCATCTTTGCACAGGCATCTTCACGTTGCCCGACGACGCTTTGGGGGTTGAAAATATTGCTGATTGCATCTAAAGTGCATTCAATAGGTAATTCTAAAAGTGAATTCAAAATGAAATTTAAAAGTTAATTTATTAGCTTTGGTAATAATTATAAACATGCTTCCAAACAGTAATTCTAATAGTAGATTAAAACATTATTTTTGAAGTTTATTCATTAATATAGGTATAGTTCTTCATCTGAAAGTACATCCAAACAGTAATTCTAAAAGTGAACCAGGCTAATGGCAAAGGATGGACGGTGGGAAGGAGACGGTCGTGGCCTGTTACATAGCAGCGAACCTTTATCGACTGAGGAAAACGAAGAAGATCCTCAGTCAAGAAGGGAAAATGTTTGCATGGCAACATCCTAATCAAGTGGCAGAGTAATTGCTATCGGTAGTCGCTTTGGTCTTATTGTTGTATGAGCAATTGTAATAATTATTACTTTTATTTCATTACTTTAGGTCTGTTCGTTTACCCTGCCAAAAGCTACAGCAAACTGCCACAAGCTACAGAGGAACGATCTGATTGGATGATGTGTGATTGTGGCAGTTTGCTGTAGCTTTTGGCAGGGTAAACGAACAGACCTTTTGTCACGGAAATAACGTTGTTCTAAACTAGAACAAAACTCAAGAATGAAATCAAACAATAAAATTTTGATCAATTATCTCAATTTTCAACTTTGTTGCAAACAATTATTAAAGAGTTGAATTCATGATTATGTTTTGATAAGGTTTCAGGAGACGAGCATAGATAAATAAATTTTAGGGTTGTTAAAAGTTTACTTTGAAGCTAAAGCTCGACCATTCAGGTACAAAATAAACTTTTGACAATATCAAAATAAATTGAGCATTAATACTAGATCTTTACAAATCGCATCTTGAATGGAATTGATCAATCGACGTCCAAGAAACATAAAATAAAGTCAAGATTTTGCATTTTGCTTCGTCAAGTAGAAACAGTTGAATTGTGAATTGAACTGAGGTCAAAAGTTCACAGATCAAACACGCATTATCACTATAAAAGAGATAAAAAGTGCTAGGACCTCTAGCGCGAGTTTTTCCCCCGACACCGGCCTCACACATCCCGTCAAAACACACCAACCAATCTACCCAGCCAACACCGCGACAAGCCACGACGCTATCTCCTATGCAATACATACCAAGATAATAGTCTCAAATAGAAAATTATTATTATTTGTATTTTATCTGAGCCCGGTAGATGATAGTGCTAATCAGCACTGAGGGGGAGGGGGGACACGAGGGGGGATAGTGATAATGGTATAGTGTTATCAAAGCTACATGGTTACAGTGCCAGTGCCTTCTAGGATTGTGTGGAGATCAGAACTTTCGCGTCTCTGCCTGCTGGATACTTCTCTGGAATCATATGTGCAGTGACAAGTGATTTAGAAAATACCATTCCGAATGCTGTGTGTGATTTTAATTGGACGTTTGGAATAGCTATGGCTTTCCTATACACTTCATTTCCGGTTTGTGGCTTGTCATGGAAAATTTATATATATATAAAAAAGGGCGTTGGTTTGATACATTAACGAGGATAAAAAAATAACAGTGTTAATATTTAAATGTAAACTCTTAATTGTTATGATTTTTCTAAACTGTCTGCTAATTGCCTCGAACGTCCGCTCGTCGTCTAACAATTGTCGTCCCCGGTGGTGAAGTGTTCGTGGCAGGAGGTTTATAATATTTGTCTACGTCACTTGACAGTGTAAATGCGTGGTTTCGAGCTATAAACACGGCTTTGTTGCTATCAACAAGTTAATATACCACGTATAGAGCTAGCGCGAGTCTTACGTGGCAAATGCTATGTTTTACGTAACTCTGAGGAAAACAGAAGGCTCGTGTGCAGCGCGGTTTGTAGGAGTGAAGATGAGTGAAAAAACCGGGCGAGATATTCGAAATTACTGTTTTGGAATGTTTACAAACGAATAAAAAATTAAATTAACTATTTGCTAATTAATAATATATATAGAAATTAGTCGCTTTTCTCGTTAGAGGCAATTGAAAATATGATTTCTCCTTTAAAATCGTTTTTGTTGACTCGAAAATGAAAATGTAACAAATATAATTATTTTGACAAATGTTCCAATTCGATTAAAACAAATTCATTCGAATTTATGAAACGAAGAAAACAAAACACGTGGGACAAACTAAATCAAATAATTCCAATTCCGACGTCATATATTTTACTAAAATTAGTAATTCGACCAAAGAAATAAGGACTGAATTCGAAACACAGTATTCGTAACGAAGAATGCCAGCACAATGGCTATCAGAATCTATTATCAGAGAAAAATCACTCCCTCACTCCCCCCACCCTCAACCAATGTTGATGTTTCATTATTCATTATCACACACACATTATAAATTTGCGATAACACAACAGAAACTTACCGAAAGCTCCCAGATAATCAGTCGCGCTCATTATCAGTAACTGATAAGCTATCAGATGGTGTTTTAGAGCAAGCCGAGAGCACTTCCACAGTACACTGCCTTCTAACGAAATGTATCATCGGCGGTGTGGCAATCACTGCGGGCAGCGACAAGAAGGGGGCGGTGAGAGGGGCAAAATGGCCGCCGGGGGGGAAATAGTGGGGGGAGAACTAATTAGTTGAATATTATAATAGTGGTTTTCTAAAAAGGCCGGTTTAGTAGAAACAAATGGAACGGTTCTGTTTAAATTGGTGTAGGTTTAAGTTTGTTATCGGTTTTGTTACCTATGGTTTGACTGATTAGAATGGCGTAGTGGATTTTTTAGTGCCGGCTTATCTCTTTGGAAGTGGTGTGAAAAAGACTGTGTTTTGGAATATAAAATTATTTTCGAATGTGTTTACCTCGGTTTTTGTCGTTGAAGTAAACAAACCTTGTAGAGTGAATTAGAAGAGCTTTCGCGGATTGTGAGTTTTCGTTTGTTGAAATCAACAAGATTTTAACGATGGGGACATTTTATCTTTTGGTTTGTCTTAATGATTGTTTTTATATTGCGTTTAGATTTTATGTTTAAACATAATTCTTCAATTTTGCATTTTATTGAATAATTGGTTCACATTATCCGCAAGAGTAAAAAGCAGATAACTGAACTGGGTTATTCTTATTATGCCTTGACATTATAGCCGTTGAGTCATGTAGGTACGATTTTATTTAATCACACAATAATATTACTATAAATTCACTTATTAGCACAAGGAATTAGCCCTATACTATAAGTCTCAATAGAAGAAGTTTTATAAAAAAAAGGTTGTAAAGCTTTCAACAAATGCAAACCGATTCATAAAATGATACAAAATAAATGTAATGAATCATAGTTACAATATTCTGCAATTGATTCTATAGTTTTAGTATTTTTACTTGAAATACAATTGGATCTCTAGCCCTGTTAAATGTTATAATTGTAAATACCATCCAAACTAAAAATCCGTTTCTTTACTTTAAAAAGCCTGAAAACCCGGTAGCATTCGACTTTTATCATATTTTGAAAATATCTGGGTGAAGAATCAAAAGTCTCAATTTCTTTAAGTATTTTAGCAGATTTAATTTTGTCAAAGCTCAACCTTGCTTTACCGAACTTCAAAGTTAACTTTTCACAATTACCTATTCAAGAAAGCTGTGTAAAGCTGGCTTTCCATGATCCGTCATCTTCCGTCAACGTCCGACACCGTCCGACGAAAACGACCACGTGACCCGTCTCGACCAATCCCTCGCCGTCCGAGATTTTTGGGGATGGCTCTGATTGGTCGAGACGGGTCACGTGGTCGTTTTCGTCGGACGGTGTCGGACGTTGACGGAAGATAACGGAGCATGGAAAGCCAGCATAAATTGAACTTTTCGAACTTTTAACTTGTCGGGACCTAAAAGCCGTTAAACCACATCCATTTCGCCGAGAAATGGAGCCTATTTGTGTAGATTCAACTAATTGATATTCTAGCAGGGATCAAGGAAAATTGTACACAATCAAATGACTCGACTATATACTGTGACTGATACGTAAACTAGGAAAACGCTCTGTGTAACGCGTTGATGAGCGAGCACGGACAGGCGCAACAACTCGAACCGAAATAATGTCTATCGAAAATATCATTAAAAGCCAATAATTCTTGAATTTCGTCAGACTCAAGTATAAAAATCTCAAAATTGTCCTAAAACATTAGTCCCAATAACCATGCAAAGCTTGAACCTTTTGAACCTTTCTGATTGAACTGTTCCTCGTTAATATTCTAAAATCACATGATCTCTTTAAAAAAATAGACCTGGGACCACTCATATGATAAAAGTTTGTGTACTTACACACTATTAGATCGATCTGTTGAAGGGTCATATCAGTTTCATACGTTTGAAAGTTTCTACTCTAACTACCTTGGAACTATAAAGAGTCGAAGTAGCCGTGATCAACATTTTCGAGAAATTTGACAGCCAACACGCAAAATGTCCGTAAAACGTCAATAACTTTTGGATTTAAACATAGATTAGTCTGAAAATTGTCAAAAATGCAGATAATGTTAGTCCCAATGACCATGCAAAGTTTAAAGTTGATCAGTCATACGGTTCAAGTTTAAATTTAAAAAATGACATTAAAGATTTTTTTAAATTTTAACCAATGGAAGGATTTGGCTGAAACTTTGTATGATTGGGTACAATGTTGGTCGCCATGACTTGTCAAAATTTCAAATTGATCGGAACTACCAATCGAAAGATATTTTTTTTTAAATTTGAACCAATAACCTGAGCCCGTTCAAAAACGATCCCAGGGACCGCATAGATTACGTTAGTATATGTGCAAAATTTCAGATCGATTGGTTGTGCCGTTTGACCTGGGCAATGAACACAAAAAAAAAAAAAAAAAAAAACACACAGAGAAAGTGCCGTAAGAGTAACGTGGTGACGCTCGCTACGCTCGCTCAATTAGATTTGATACTTGGAATGTCATGTTCTGCTCGCTCAGCAACGCGTTACAAATGACTCAATCCAGAATATCAGACTTTTTCGCAGCTTCATCTGTAAACACAAACCACACACCGCAAAGAACTTCAAATTAAAGCTAGACCAAAATAATTACATTCAAATGTCCGGCAAATCTCTTGTGAAAATAATCATATTTTTTTTTATTAATCAGACAAAATACAAAACAATAACAGAATATTATGCAACATATAAAATTCCTAGAAGCCAAATTGGAGCTTATCCGCTAGACTCAATAGACCAATTCAGAAATTATCTGGATGGCTCTGGATTCTACTGAATTTCACATGCAGTATGATTTTCCAAGTGTGTATTCTTATTGTAACCCATTGTTGTACAACACAAATAGATATATGGAAAACCAAACTGCATGTGAATTTATCTAGAAACCAGAGCCACCTAGATATTTTCTGAATTGGTCTATTAAGTTGGAAAAGCAGAATTTGATAACAATATGGGAAATTCTCAAAGAAGATAAATACGAAATTCTCAAAGAAGATAAATACGAAATTGTTCGTCAAAATCAGAAACATAATCAAGTTTCTAAATTTTTCCCGTTTTTGGAACCTATATTTTCTGTTGATATGCCTATTCGGCTGCACTAAGGTAAACACGGGAGATAGTGTTGTGATTGGAGATTATACAGTAAGTATAATGAACCACACAAATAATGAAACGTTATAAAAATAATTAACCGCTAATTTTTTCGTCAATCTTATCAAAAAATTACATTAGAGATATATTTTAATTGTGCCCAATATTTACTGATAAATATGAATAAATTGGGAATAAATTTGTTCTTATTTTCTTAGGTCAACTAAAAAAATAAAAATGAGGTGCTAATAATTTTAACAAAATTTAAAAATTTAAATTGATTAAACGTTATGACGGTATTTAGAAATTATTATCTCCAAATGTCAATGTATTCGAAATTCTCATTCAAAAATTAAATAATATGAAGTACAATAAAGTTGAGAAAACGCAGTAAATTTCTAGTGCGGCTGTAAGAATTTTCTCATAAAATTTCAAATAAACATGTTTATTTTCATGCTTTAGGATAGCCAATACAATGTGAATCACAATCAGCTTCAGTGTATTTTGTGTTGCATTTTCCCTGAAAAAACAGCCCCTAGAATGTGCTCCAAAACAGAATAGCAAAATTATTGCACATTTTAAGGAATTTCAGGCAAAATGAGACTTAAAATACACAACTCTTATTTGCCTAATTGATTTTACAGTGCTTCAGGTATTGTTCGTGTGGTCTCATTATGTAATTATTCTCACTCTGACATCGCTTCACTCCAATGTTATTCTTACGAAGACGAGTAGTTTTCACGTGAAATGTCAGATGAAATCAGTTACAGAATACGACTGAGTATGTCGAGGCAGAGTGCACGGAACCCGGAAAGGAAAGCGCAATGTTTTCATTCACTTCGCGCTCGTAAAGTCGCTGTAAATGAGTGAGACGTTAATATTATTGTCATAGACGCAGTTTATTACTTGGCATTCATCAGAAATGTTTTATTATTTCACTTTAAGAGCGGAAACATACGTGACAAAGATGGAGCATGCGGGTTGGAATCTTGCTCTAGATATAATTTCTCTCTTACGTTATGGAAGTATACATGTTGGGATTGGGGGGGGGGGGGGGGGGGGGGGGGGTCGGTGACCAGAACCCCTTTACTAAACCCATCAACAAGATAAAAAAAAATACTTACAACATAATATATTACACTTGATCAAATTAACTAGGAAAACGCTCAGTGTACCGCGTTGATGAGCGAGCACGGATATACGTGCAAATTCTCGAACCGGAAATGCGCACACAACGCCACAGAAAACAGGATCTATATTGAATTGAAATATGATCCACTCAATCAACATAAAAGTCTCTGCTTTTCATCGAAACTTGAAAATAGCATCTAAACACTTTGGTACATAAAGCAAATCAGATTAATGTTGCATTGGGTAAACAGTCATTTCGATACTTCATTTCTGACAGTTATTAAAAATGTCAATAAGTGCATAAGTTTTTAGCTGATTGGGATGAAAATTTGTAAAATAAGAGAGATTGTTGGTCTTAATGATCATGCAAATTATGAGTTTGATCAGATTTATCGAAGACAATTTTCATTTTTCATCCTATCAGGAGATATTTATTTAAATTGTAACCAATAAATGAATTTCAAAAAAAATTGGGTCTGCAAACAGAAAAGGTTGTCGTTACATGTGTGCAAAATTTCAGCTCGATCGAAGGAAAACTGAAAAAACAGAAACAGAAAATATAATACAGAATAATATAATAACAGAAAAAAACCAGAGGTCCGTGCCAAAAAAGCCAAAAAAGTCGCTCGCTCAAAAACGGTATTTGAAAGAACGGATTGTCTGAAAATGATTTGATGGCATCATCCTATGACATGGGGGTCGGCAACCGTTTTTGGGAAGGAGCCAATTTCCAAAAAAATTAATAAATTAGATGATTATGGAAGCCGCAGTAGAGGCAATCAAATATAATACAACGAAAATAATAAATTGAATTACTAGATTATTTTGAAATTTTTACGAAGCCTCCCCCCCCCCCCCCCAAGTTGTTGCCCCGCAGGGCGTTTTGTTTCGAATGTTGAAATATTTCGATTGAAGATCTTTATTTAAATTATGAAGAGCCATTCAGAAACCCCCATGAATTCAGAAACCGAAGTTCAGAAACCGGCAGGTTTACGACCCCTGTCCAACCCCTGGGGGGTCATTCACGAAACATTTTGACGGTGTTAGCGAATGTTACCAATGTTATTTCTTATGGGAGGTTAGCTATAATCCGAGCTAAACCTGCTTTGTGAATGAGGCCTCAGAGGCCTATGAAGTCTATTGCTAACTCGTCATGTAACTCTGTAGGTGTGCTCTGATTTCATTGCTAATAACGAGGATTGATTTCAAGAGATCTGACCAGCAGAGCAGCTAATCCGTTTCGTTCAATAACGTTTCGTGCAATGTGGAGTAAAACAGTGAAGTAAAACGAGCCTGATATACGACTATGTCCGGCTAGGAGAATTTGCCGCAACCGATCGTTTCTCCAGCGGCGCTGTATTGCACGCAACATGTGAAGGATTCGTGTCTGTGTATCATCTTGATACGGCCTGAGCGAACCTGACCCTATTTCCAACCTCGAGCCAAATCCTGCGCAAATATTAGCGTCTTTTACAAGCGACATGGAGTCTTCGTCAACATCCTCGCTGGCTCAGTTACATGGGGTCGGCTCAGTTCCATAGCCAAGTGTTTACATCGACCACTTAGTGACAGAAACCTAGTTCAATTAACACCTTGCAGGCGCCAGTGCGGAGGAAATTGCAAGTCAATCTTTAGCAGGGGGGGGGGGAGGGGAATCCCACGGGGTGACGGGACGTTCAAATAAAATTGACACTATCAAAATCTTTTATAATTATTTTAAAATCCTTCCATGTTTTCTTTTACACAGGCGCGTAGGAACTACTTTCATCATGGGGGGCGGGAGGCGCGGGGGGGGGGGGGGGTCTCTGCGATAGCCGTAGAAGGGGGGGAGGGGGGAAGGGGGTCTGTGGTATTCGCCCCCCAATCTTAGCGCGGCAAAGCGTTTTTTTTTAATTTGAGTAATTTAAATGTGATTTTGGGGCTCTAAAATGCACAAACTGAATCATCACCTCAATTGTTGCCCCGCAGGACGATTGTTGCGAATTTAAACCATTTATAAGTGATTCTGGGACGCTAAACTTATTTTTTTATAGTGAATGGGTGTCAGACTTCTCGAGTGGGGGGGGGGGAAGAACAACCCCTCTCCCCCTGCCTACTTGCCTGAATCTACAGTTTATCTACCGTACTGTTTATTCGGATTTTCTATGCATGGTTCTTAATGCTCTGCTAAATTAAAACAGTTGATCAGGACTCGATTGTCATGGCAAACAGCCAATGAGAAAGACCAATATAAATCCCTTGAGAAACCATCCCAAAGCGTATTTTAATCCTTTATACTGAGAAGAAATCTGAGAAATCTCAGATTCGCCACTCAGAATCGCCACTGGTGTGGCATTACAGCAGTGAAAGTAATTAAAATGTTGTTTTATTTCCTAGCTTGCTTCGACACAACCGCCCCTGTAATGTGACACCCTACGCGAGCTTTGCACATGCGCGCTTGTAACTTATCTGTCAACACTCGACTACAAGCCGTGTCACAAACATCGTCCGGCTGTATAGGCTCTTGACATTCAGTCAGGGCCAGTGTTTCAATACAAGACTAAGTTTATTGCAATCGCAACAACCAATGACATTAGTTGAATGACCGTTTGGTTGGTTGTTGGCCCGAACACTTCAGGTTTCAAGAAATTTAATCTTTATTGCTATGTATATGATGAACACTCAAAGTTTTGCCCCCCGACGGCTGTCACCTTATCGCGGTGGTGGGGTTTGCGTTGGCCAATGATCCATTGCAGCTACGCCGGCGAGCATATGCTCATGTGTAAGGGTTACCCATGCCGGACAGATCAGTGGTGAGGCCCAGACCAAGAGCAGCCAGGGTCGGCCTAACCATGTCCTCCCTTGAATTTGCGGTCGCCTCGGGCCGACCTTCCCCCTCGAGATAGTGATCCCCCTGAAATCGGGTTCCGCCGGCCCGAATCCTTTCACCCCCCCGGTCCGTCCCCATTCCGGCCTGGCTTTCCCACCAGTGCTGGACTCCCCCGGATCGGGCCCGTTAGTTCGACCCCCTCCCTTGCCCTCCAATTATGATCAACAAAGTTAAATATAACAAATAATGTGCGCAATATAACCTCGTCGTTGACGCGCCATTAAACCAAACTAATCTAATCTATCTAATCCAAAGTTTTGAAAAAATATGATCCCTCTATTCACAATATTATGTAGGCACTTGAATCTTTGATTTGCATTCTATATGATAAACACTCCAAAGATTTTACAAATTTATTTTCTCTCCATTCACTATTTTCTATCTTTGTTTGCACTTGAATTGTGCAGACATTATTTATTGCTGTATTTTTCCTCTCAATTAATGTCTTGGTTCTTTCATGAAGTGATCAAAGTCTGTTAATTTTTGTGTTTTGCTTATAATATATTTATTATTTTATTTAGGTGTAAACATTTTAGTTACGGTTCCAGATGAACAAAACAAATGATGCCTCATAAAATGTGTAAAAAATACCCCATGACACTATACCCTTTGTATACCCTTCCTAGTAAGTACCCTGTATACCCTGTTCACTGCATACTCTTGTAAGATGTGATTCATGTCAGTCCGAATAGCTCAGTTGGTAGAGCACTCGTCTGGACTCTGGACAGCGAGAGACCTGGGTTCAATTCCTGGTTCGGACATTTTGATGTTCATCTTCCGTCCTTTCTTATTCCACCTTTTACACATCACTCTGGTTGCTATGGTAACATACCTCAATCTTGTTTATTTTTCTGGGGGACAGACTATTTTCAATAGTTTAATCGTATTTTAAATATAATTGTGAAAGAAAGATAATGATTACTTATGACTTTATTTACTGAAATCATCTGTCCCCCAGTTAGATTTAAGTTAGCTGTGATTTCAGATAAGATTGCTACAACACGCACTTTTCATCTCAAAATGATTATCTAGGTATGTGTTATTTATTTTACTGATGTTTAAAGTCGCACATTCTGCAGCTTCTAATGGCAAGGGATGCATATGGTCGGTGACAGGCAAAGAAGAACCCGCGCTAGCATGGGCCGCCCTATACCTGGCAATGCTAAAAAGGGTTCATCTTTGCCTGTCACCGACTAATAATTATGATGATATGAAGATGATGATGATGATGATGAATAGTTAAGAGGGCTGAGTAGTGAGCGTGGCCTTGAAGAGTTTTTTAATCGATTTTTATCAATATCTTTTACCAATGTAATCGTTAACAAAATAGGGCTTTGTACGAGTATTCAGAACAGTTCAATGAAAATAATTTCATAGTTTAGAATAAGTTATTTGTTTTATTTTGTCCAACAGATGTTAAGTACCATAATTTTACTAATTTTCGGGCACAAAACATCTGCGTAGGACAAAGTAAATCTAACAATCTATGAAATTGTTTTCATTGAACAGTTCTGAAGTGAAGACGCGTACAAAACCTTATTTTGTTAACAATTACATTGGTAAAAGATATTGATAAAGATCGATTAAAAAACTCTTCAAGGTCAAACTCAATACCCAGCAGCCTTAAGGTTAGGAACCTCATTCACCTCATCATTTACCTCTAGACTGTGTAAAATCTTGAAAATACTTCAGCCATGATGGTGTAACGGGAATCGAAGACGGGACCTCCTGAGTTACACCGCCTATGCCAACTTTTCTCCTTATATTGTGAAATGTTTTGACACTAAATGAAGACAAATGACACGAAAGGTCATCAATGTTATACTCCATTTGCGACGAAACGACCAACGAAATGACCTGCATTTTCCTTGAAAAGTTCTAAATCAAATGTCAAAACAAAGTATCTCAATAAAAACACTCAGCTGCAAGGTGCTTGACGTGAATGACTAAAAAACTGTCTCAAATTTCAGATCTACAGACCCTGGAGTTTCATAGGCTATCTTTCGGTCGTGGCTGGTGACAGATTTAGAGAAGCGAGGGTTGAACTGGGTCACGGAATGTCATTTTTATGCCGTCATTAAGTCTGGGGGACTCAAAATCTTCGTCATATCTTTCTGATTGCCTTGATAAGAGTAACATTCTTAGCTTGCATTTAATAGGAAGCATTCTGACGAAGAACTTTTGATTTATGGACCTTGAGCAAGGAAATAAGAAGTGTCAATAAGCACGAGAATTACTTTGACGAATTTAATTTGTTGAGATTTTAGTGCCCATAAAATCCAAATTTCAACTTGATCGGATCGTAACAATCTTATACACAAAATTAGGCCAAATGTTTTGTGATATTTATGGATTTTTATAACTTTGAAGCTTTTAAAAGATAAACCAGATTGGTGGAGTATTTACTTATTGAAAGCTCTGTAAAATGTAATGTAATTTTATGGAGCACTATAAAATAGTTTGATCTTCATTCAAGAATTGAGTCGTTGTTGATATTCATATTCTCTTCTTATTTATCATTCTAGTATCGTAGCTTCGGAGCGTCTCTTTTCACTCTTTTTGCATGGATAAACCATTGTTATTTTGTATCTCCGAGTCCGATCGAGCTGAAATATTGCACACATAGAGACCACCAAAGTGGTGTGTATAGACCGACATTTTTTCGAAATCCGTTTATTGGTTCAGATATTTATAAAAAAAATCTATTAATTGGTTAATCATATCAATTTGAAATTTTGCATACCAACAAAATTATCATACAAATTTATTAAATTTTACTATCCAATCAAAAAAAAAATATATAAAAAAAAATAAAGAAAAATTAATATTAATATATATAATATTTAAAAAATATATTCCGATTGGTCGAAAATAAAATTTAGTCTAGATAAATTTCAAATTTCATAGTGATCAAGACCAATATTATCTCATATCATACAATTACATTCGGCCCAATCGGTAAAGTATTTAAACCTGTTGAGAGTTTTGAGATAGCTGTCAAAATAGATTTATCGAAAGGTTACACGAAATTCCACGGCACATTGATCTGTTATTCAATTGCAGAGTGTATAGTTATATGGAAACTTGGAAAGCTTCGATGAAAAACAGAAATAACGTAAAGTATAGTTATTGCAACATGTTTGGTTGGAGATGTTCACGTAGGTGCGAAGACAATTTTACAGATTCCCTGTCCCTCATGGTAGGGACTGAAATAAATTTAATTTAATATATCTTTGGAGCTGACTTTTGGAGGCCTTTTTTTTGCCCTCAGCCTGACATGTTTTGCTCAAGGGGGGGGGGGGGGGTCACCGCAACCCTTGACCCCAACCCACACACTTGTTGCTATCAACAGGGTGGTTTCTCCACTTGAGGGGGGGGGGGGGGAGGTCGACCCACAGCAACCACTTGTTGCTATCAACCTATCAGTTGGAGGGTATAGTTAGTTAATGTTATCACCCCATGATGATAAGCTACGAGCTGCGATAACTGGTTATCAGTGGAGACAGATTTCATGACGTTCATTCATGAAGATTATAGTTTCAACCCTTAACATAGTAGCAACATATCAGCCCTTAAAGATAGGGGTGACATGTCAGATAATGTGGCGCCTCTCGATGTCTCAAAACATGAGATATTGAAATCTCACTGTTTTCAAGGGCGGAAATTGTATTTCTCAACAAAGGAAAATTTTATCTGGACTGTAGACTCTGGCATTGGCGCTGGGTGGTTGGGTGGCTGGCTAGGTGGATGGTGAGGGGGGGGGGGAGGGTAGCAGTCGTGAAATCCCATCCCTGGAATCCGTGCAGATATAAGGCGTTTGCTGCTCAAGATATCGAAATCAGGATATGTAAAGTTACAGAATAGCTGCCCCAGGGTTTCGATTCTACAACAATTTTCGATTGCTGGCGGAATAGCAATCTGTATAACGCTTATCAAAATATCATTGTTAACGAAATGGCTACCGCTTTGCAGTTATAGAATAGAATCAAAACCCAGAAAGCGAAATCTGTATGCCGTTATTTTGCCGGGCTGAGGTCCAAGTGGTCTTGAAACAACTGGTCTTGGAACAACTGGTCTTGGTACAACTGGTCTTGGAACGACTGGTCTTAGCTTTTCTTGCACAGTGCTGTACAAGAAACATTTGATTAACTTTATTGGCAGAATTAAAAATAAAATAGTCTCAATTTAATTGATCCTGCAGCTGATGATCTACCTGAGCAACCCTTTCCTGACTAGTAAAGTAATAACTGGTCTTATAACATTGGTCTTGGTACGACTGGTCTTAGAATATCTGGTCTTGGGCAACTGGTCTTGGAACGACTGGACTTAGAATAACTGGTCTTGGGACAACTGGTCTTGGGACAACTGGTCTTGGATCAACTGGACTTGGAACGACTGGTCTTGGAACAACTGGCCTTAGAACAACTGGTCTTGGAACAACTGGTCTTGGAACGACTGGTCTTAGAAAAAACTGGTCTTGGGTCAGAATAGAGACAATAGAAACACGTTGCCGAGCCAGAGAATGGGAAGGGGTCGCATATTGTTCGCACATGTTACCTACATTTGGGAGGTCTTCAAAGGCCACATTACATTAACCAAAGTATAAAATTGGCGCCAAAATAAAACCATGTTGTTACAATTGATGATTTACAAGACTCCTGAATAGGCATTCTTACGAGAAACTGGATTATATTTGTTGACTTTTAATTTTTGGAAATAAGAAAATACCAATTGTCTTTCAAATACAACTACTACCAAATTTGGTATTGTGATTAAATAATCGAGGAACGAGTCAAGGAACATGCATACACCAATATTAGGTAATATATTCTAGAAAGGTAATTGAGCGAGCGTAGCGAGCGTCACCACGGTACTCTTATGGCACTTTCTCTGTGTGTGTTTTTTTTGTGGTCACAGCCCAGGTCAAACCGCTCAAGCAATCGATCTGAAATTTTGTACACATACTAACGTACTCTATGCGGTCCCTGGGATCGTTTTTGAATGGGCTCCCGTGATTGGTTCAAATTTAAAAAAATTTATCTTTCGATTGGTTTGTTTGATCAATTTGAAATTTTGACAAGTCATTACCACTAACATTTTACCCAATCATACAAAATTTCAGCCAAATCCTCCTATTGGTTCAAATTTAAAACCATTTTTCATGTGATTTTTGACATTTAAACTAGAACATATTGACCGATCAACACAAAACTTCGCGTGGTCATTGGTACCAACATTTTAGGTATTTTTGCCAATTTTCAGTCTAATCTGTCGTTATTTTCAAAAGTTTTGTCATTTTAAGGTCATTTTATTCCATAGTCTTGAAAAATGTATACTAAATTGTCATCCCTGCCTTCTTTAAGCTGTTGTTCCAAGGCAAGGCCTGTAGAGCAGCCAAGCTATTCACAATGTACAGTAAAATGAAAGCATTTTTGAGCTAGCGCATAAAATCGGATGCAGTACGAAGGCCAAATCCTCTAATTGGTTTAGGTTTAAATAATGTCTTCTGATTGGTCGACAATAAAAATGTTCACATTAAGTTCAAATTTTGCATGGTGATCAAAACCAACTTAATATTAAATTTTACATATTGTTAGCCGAATCAGTCAAGTATTAATTGCAATTTTACGAGTTTAGTATAGGATGTCACAAGAGATTTCTGGAGGAGCTATGTAGGTAAGACTTCACGACACAATGGATCTATTATTCATCCAGAGTATTATGGAGATTGAAAAATTGCAGAGAAAATCGTCTTCTGCCGTGTTGTGCATCGTTACTATGGGGATGTTGCATGTTCTGTGCTCGCTCATCAACGCGTTACACTGAGCGTTTTCCTAGTATTGTTGAGCGAGCGTAGCGAGCGTCACCACGGTACTCTTATGGCACTTTCTCTGTGTGTTTGTTTGTTTTTTTGTGGTCACAGCCCAGGTCTAACCGCTCAAGCAATCGATCTGAAATTTTGTACACATACTAACAAATTGCCAAAATTATCAACGAAAAGAAGCAAAATGCAGGAGAGATTTGGAATGACGTGTGAACGCTAGAAGAGAACAAACGCCACTCAATGATATTATTGAAAAATGAGCAATTATGTTTCTAATCCCTCCTGGATGCAAAATCAGCCAAGTAGAAACACGGGAGGCACGGCCATCAGAACTACGAATTGACGAAAAGACAATCAAGGTCCTTAAAAACTCGAAATGATTTGTTGGAAACTATGATCCAAATTGAATTATTCAAATTTGATCAACTCAATAAACATAAAAATATCTGCTTTTCACTAAAAAAAAGTGTACATACCATCAAAACACTCTTGTACCTAAAGCAAATCAGATTCAGTTGCATTGGAAAGACATTCATTTTCAATGTTTCATTTCTGACAGCTATTAAAAATGTCAATAAGTGCATACTTTCTTGACAGATTCGGCTGAAAATTTGTAAAATAAGTGACATTGTTGGTCTTACTGACCATGCTAAATATGAGTTTCATCACATTTCTCGAAGACCATTTTCATTTTTTAGGCTATCAGGAGATACTTATTTTAACAATGAACCAATGGATGGATTTCAAAAAAAAATTGGGTCTGCAAACAGAGAAGGTTTGTCTTTACATGTGTGCAAAATTTCAGGTCGATCGGTGAAACGGTGCGACTTCTATTGCTTCCTTTAGCATACAAAAAAAAAAAAAAAAAAAAAAAAACAGAGGTCCGTGCTAAAAGAGCCAAATGGAGTCGCTCGCTTCGCTCGCTCAATAAAACATCACATACATTATCTATTATCAATTACCTTAATTAATTATTTCCTAAAATACGGTTGTGTTTGATATTGGATGCGTGCGTACGAACTAGCCCATTATCAATTCATATCCAATTGCTGATCGAATCACGATTATATAGACTAGCTCTAAGCTTGATGATAAAGATCAAGATCTTGATCTCTGATTAAGATTTGACATCCCCCTCCATCCCTTAGAGTTACAATTGAATTTATAGTGAATAATGTTTGATAATATCGAATAGCATACGTTTTATTTCCACAAAATAATTTTCTTTCTAAGAGTTTTCTCTATAAACTACGAAAATCGGGTATACTTATTTATTATAATACTATTATAATTGATGTCGTGGACGTTTTCGGAACCATCTTGTAATGACATGGCAGTGGTGACGGTTTGTTCCGTTGGAGGTGCAAATGGCCCTGATAAGGGCCGTTCGCGACGTTTAGAAGGATGTACTTCCTTCATCTTCTGGCGGTGACTGAAGATGAAGGCGAAGATGAAGGAAGTACATCCTTCGAAACGTCGCGAACGGCCCTTATCAGGGCCACCAGCACCTCCAACGGAACAAACCGTCACCACTGCCATGTCACTATTATAATTCGTTGAATGTAAGTTACATTAATTGAATAATTTTTGGTTATACGAACTGATTACTGACTACCTAATATCAACCTGAATCTCTTCCAGACAAACTTTCAAACTTTGCTTACCATAAAGTTTGAATTTTTACGTGGAATAAGGGTCATTTTACCACTGAAAATTATGTGAATATCGCCCTTACACGTGTGCAACGCGGGAAGACTTACTTGTAGTCATGTGGAAATTCTGTCTGACGAGAGAACTAGCCGCTATGTGTGACTCGTTGAAAAGCGAGCCATCGTATTGCATGCGAATTCAAATGCGCGTGAAATTTGCTGCTCTATTGGCCTTAGGCAACCCCTTTTCTTTTAATGAATAAAAAAAATCAAGCATAAAATGTCAATAACTCTTGAGTTTCTAGACCAATTTGACTGAAATTTTACAAAATCACCTAAAATGTTGATTGCGATGACCATGCCAAATTTGAAGTTGATCAGTCAAACGGTTCCGTGGTGCACACGCTTTAAATAATTCTGCAACTGCAAATGATTTAAATACCTACTGTGTTTCTGTATTATTCAATTTCTTGGAACTCGTCTCTATATGAGAAAGTAAGTCAGAAATCAGTTCGTATAACCACGGAGTTATACAATTAATGTAACTGTCATGCCTCGAATTATAATAGTATTAATAAATAAGTATATACTTATTTATCAATACTATTATAATTCGGTTACCTATATAGGTAACCGATTTTCATTTTCGTAGATTAAAGAGAAAACTCTTCGAAAGAAAATTATTTTGTGGAAATAAAACGTATGCTATACGATATTATAAAACATTATTCACTAAATTCAATTGTACTTTATTATCAAGCTTAGAGCTAGTCTCTATAATCGTGATTCGATCAGCAATTGGATATGAACGTACCCACACATACAATAAAATTATCAAACACAACCGTATTTTAGGAAATAACAAATTAGGGTAACTAATTATAGCTAATGTATGCGATGTTTTATAAGATCAATTATATTACTAATACATATTTTAATTGTAAGTATTGCATTTCCCAATCATTTAGTTTGATATGTCACTGGTCACATGACACATTTTTGATTCCACTCTAAAGCCTGATTTGTACAATTTTTTTATTAAATCTGCCACATTCCCATTTATTTTTCGTACAATTTTGTGTTTACACGAAGCAATTTCTTGTCACAGAACTTAAGTTCAACTTTTATATAATTTAGAACATGTTCTAATTGCCATCAAAAAGTGTGGTACAGAATTATGGCACATACGTTGTACAAGCTCCGTGTAAATTGGGCTTAAAATGATTAATCAATTAATTTTGAATTAGTTTAAAAAAGTGCCTTGTGGATCAGTGCCTGTTGTGGGACAAGCAAAATTAATGCTTACAATCAAAGCAAAAAAAAAACATTTTCATTCAACTTGTTGTAGTCATCCATTAAAGTTGCTCGCCAGCCGGTATAATGTAAAATTTTAGTCGCCAAGTTGCCATTCTACTGGCCTAGGGGGCGAACGGGCGCCAATTTCATGTGCTTTCGAGCTATAGCTTAGTTTTCATACACTTATAAGCGTAAAAATAGATATATCTAGGTAGTAATATTCGTCCCCCCAGTTCAAGACTGCGTTATCTGCAAAACTTCATTGTTGAGAAACGACGTTTTAATATTTCAAAATTAACAAATCAGAATAACAGTTAAATGGTCTCATTATTTTTATGTAATTAGACTCAACAGAAATACGCATTACGTACTTTTTAAAATATTGATTGGATTATTATAATTGGCAATATTAATTAATAGGTAAATTTATTGTTCAATACAACGTTATTTGCAGATAGTGCAGTATTGAACTAACATTCTTCTCAAGTTGTATTTCTAAAGACAGAACTAGCATGGTAAATTCCAGAGCAATACGGCACTATCTGCAAATAACGTTGTCTTGAATTTAGTTTTGACGCCAGGTTTACATATAATTCTGGTGCAAGACTACACTATCTGTAAATAGCATAGAAAATTTGCAGATAACGTAGTATTGAACGAATTAATAGTTGAAAATAACCTACGGGTAATACAACGTTATGTGGTCTAGGACGACCAAATTATGAAATATAATAATTTGCATCATTGGACATAATAGGTGAGGTCCTGACAAAGACATTTTAGTAAAATAAAAAAACGATTTTTTGCAATAACGCACTCTTGAACTGGGGGGACGACATAATCTTAAGACTGTCAAAATAATGTTCAACTTAATAAACTTATTATTTATAAGCAAATATAAAGTTTACTTAAACTTAATAACGTAGTATTCAGTTCAAAATAGCTAGGTCAAATGATTTGCTCGTAATTTGCTCAAAAAACCAAACTGTTGTGGAAATTTTCAAAAAAGAATTTTTTTGTGGCCAAGAAAATGGCGACTATTTATCAGATTTCATTTTTAACACATAATGTCAAAAAAGATTAAAGCTTCAGGAATATATAGTTTATATAATTTTCTTCAGAAGTTATTAGGATAACAAATAGGAAAGACACTTTCCCCAAGTAGTAGAACTAGGAAAACGCTCAGTGTAACGCGTTGATGAGCGAGCACAGAACATACAACATCCCCATAGTAACGATGCACGACACGGCAGAAGACGATTTTCTCTGCAATTTTTCAATCTCCATAATACTCTGGATGAATAACAGATCCATTGTGTCGTGAAGTCTTACCTACATACCTTCTCCAGAAATCTCTTGTGACATCCCATACTAAACTCGTAAAATTACAATTAATACTTGACTGCGATTGGGCTTACAATATGTAAAATTTAATATTAAGTTGGTCTTGATCACCATGCAAAATTTGAACTTAATGTGAACATTTTTATTGTCGACCAATCAGAAGACATTATTTAAACTTAAACCATGGTGTACTTTGTGAAGGTATTAGTAAAATTGAATCGCTTTTAAAGCATAGATATTAGGTATCTACAGTTTTTGTCCAGGGGATTGATTATTTCAAATTATTTTCTTCTTGGAAACGTTGGATTTATTCCGTTTCTGAGCTTCTGTCTAGCCTGACATTTCCTTGAAGGTTGCTATTTTTTTTGAAAGTTTTGATTCATTCAGTTCAAAACATTACGTTGTCTTATTTTAATTGTGGAACGTTGGATTCATTCCGTTTCTAAACTAGGTAGTTACTATTTTACCTGATCCGTTTTTTTGTGTGGAACTTTGATTCCTTTCGCTTATTAGTTGAAAGGTGTTTACTTTATTTTCATATTTGCGAAGTTTTGTTCAAGATTCATTTCGTAACATTACGACATTGAATACATTACCTCTTTGAGCACACATTTCGTGCATTTCAAACATTGATCACACAAATATTATTGTACCTACTTTAATTAGGTAGGTACTCTACTTCTTACTTTTTCATTACCTATCTTATCCCTATTTAAACATGCCGAAAAATGGAAAGACTTCTGCTAGAATGAAAGCCATAAAGGCGAAAAAGCGTCTGCGTGAAATTGAAGATCAAGAAACTGACGAAGCTAAATCTAAAAGGTTGAAACAAAATGTCGTTAATAATAAAGCATCAAGGAGCAAAGAGACCCCCGACCAGACTGCTGCAAGGAGATACTCAAACAATCAACGCAATACCCGCTCTCGTGCAGCGGGTATTGCCGATTGACCGACCAACTAAAAACTTCGCATGGTAATTGGTAGCAACATTTAAGGTATTTTTGCCAATTTTCAGTCTAATTTGTAGTTATTTTCAAAAGTTTTTGTAATTTTAGGGATATTTTGTGTGTTGGCTGTCAAATTCACGGCGACTTCGAATCTTCAGTTCAAGGCAAGGTAGTTAGAGCAGAAAGTTTCAAACGAAATGAAACTAATAATGACCGTTTAACAGATTGATCTGATATTGTGTACACAGTAATATCATATCATATGAGTGGTCCCAGGTATATTGTTTGAAGGATATCATGTGATTTTTGAAACTTAACAAGGAACCGTTCAATCAAAGGTTTAATCGATCAACTTAAAACTTAGCAAGGTTATTGGGACCAATATTTTTGGAAATTTTGGAGATATTTATACAAGTCTGTGACGAAATTCAAGAATTATTGGCTTTTAATGACATTTTCGATAGACATAATTTCGGTTCGAGGTGTTGCGTGTATCCGTGCTCGCTCATCAACGCGTTACTCATAGCGTTTTCCTAGTATAATCATTGACGTATGCTGATCAATTTCATTACTAATATCTATTTTAATTGCAATATTTTAAGGTTTATATAAATTATTATATTATTTTTTTTTATATAATGTTTACTTCAACTTAATAATGTAGTATTCAGCTCAAAACAGTTAGGTCAAATGATTTACTCGTAATTTGCTCAGAAAACCAAACAGTTGTGAAAATTGTCAAAAAAGAACATATTTTTGTAGCCAAGAAAAAGGCGGCTATTTATCAAATTTGATTTTTAACACTGTCATAATGTCAAAAAAGTGTGAAGCTTCAGAAAAATATTTACCATTAAAATATTTAGTTTATATAATTTTCTTCAGAAGTTATTAGGATAACAAATGGGAAAGACACTTTTCCCCAAGTAGTAGAACAATATTACCTTCCTAGAATATATTACCTAATATTGGTGTATGCATGTTCCTTGACTCGTTCCTCGATTATTTAATCACAATACCAAATTTGGTAGTCGTTGTATTTGAAAGACAATTGGTATTTTCTTATTTCCAAAAATTAAAAGTCAACAAATATAATCCAGTTTCTCGTAAGAATGCCTATTCAGGAGTCTTGTAAATCATCAATTGTAACAACATGGTTTTATTTTGGCGCCAATTTTATACTTTGGTTAATGTAATGTGGCCTTTGAAGACCTCCCAAATGTAGGTAACATGTGCGAACAATATGCGACCCCTTCCCATTCTCTGGCTCGGCAACGTGTTTCTATTCTCTCTATTCTGACCCAAGACCAGTTATTCTAAGACCAGTCGTTCCAAGACCAGTTGTTCCAAGACCAGTAGTTCCAAGACCAGATGTTCTAAGGCCAGTTGTTCCAAGACCAGTCGTTCCAAGTCCAGTTGATCCAAGACCAGTTGTCCCAAAACCAGTTGTCCCAAGACCAATTGTCCCAAGACCAGTTGTCCCAAGACCAGTTATTCTAAGTCCAGTCGTTCCAAGACCAGTTGTCCCAAGACCAGTTATTCTAAGACCAGTCGTACCAAGACCAATATTATAAGACCAGTTATTACTTTACTAGTCAGGAAAGGGCTGCTCAGGTAGATAATCAGCTGGATTAATTAAATTGAGACCATTTCACTTTTAATTCTGCCAATAAAGTTAATTAAATGTTTCTTGTACAGCACTGTGCAAGAAAAGCTAAGACCAGTCGTTCCAAGACCAGTTGTACCAAGACCAGTTGTTCCAAGACCAGTTGTTTCAAGACCACTTGAACTGCTCCCATTTTGCCGTTATTAGTCAAAATGAAACGATATTTTTTTTCCAAACTTGGTCAATTATTTGTAGATATTTTAATATTATCTGTATTAGCACAGCCTTCTTCATGTGATGATGAAGGCAATGTTTACACTAAAAGTGATTATTTTGCCCCCCCCCCCCCCCCTCCCCCCCAAACATTTAATATACTAAAACCCCAAAAAGCGCTGGTGCTCGTTTTCTGGAAACTTAGGGGGGGGGGGGGGGGAAAGTGGGGGATATTGTACTAGCACCGGGCGCCGAAATGCATAGTGACGGCCTGGGCGAAGCTATTGCAGAGCCATTGCATTGTCATGTGAGTATTGTCAGAGCCAGCTCGATGTTCTACCGCCGTGCTGCGTGCGTGACAGCGTGGGAGAGTGACCTCTGTGTTATCACTCACAATACCTCACTCTTATCACCACATGTCACTTGCGGTCCCGGGTTCGACCTGATAGCGCGGGTAATTAACTAGAGGGAATAGCGTCATTGCTGAGGGGCTACTTGAGGGGGGATGAGGGGCTACTTGAGGGGGGATGAGGGGTACGGCATGATGGGGCATATCCCCCCCACACCACAATAGGAGAGTTTTTAGTAAATATTGCTTTTTTAATATCTACTTACAAATTGCAAAAAAAAGTACCAGATACCAAAAACATATGATAATAAATTGAAGAGGTAGAATTAACATATTATCTTACAAAATTATAAATGAAAACAACAACGAAAATTTTAGTCAATTTGTAGAAAAATTGAGCAAAATAGAAAATTGCAATTCCCATGAACTTCAGAAATGTTAAGCATTTCTGAATGTTAATCCTATTAAAATCAAGGAATTCTTTATTTTCCTGGCCCCCAGCCAGGACCCGCTTGCAAAACTAGCCCCCCATCATTGTTCATAATTGTTCATGTTACGGTGGAAATGTTTCTGTTTTTCACTGCTGCAGATGAGAAGAGGCCCACCCTAAGATTTGGTTTGCCCTCCCTTATGAAAAGGGTTGATAAGCGCAACACCGTTGAGCTGCAACATCATGCTGCGTGCGAGTTGCTGATCTGCAGGCTGTGAAGAAGACTCCACGACAATGTACACATTTGTATGATAATCCAGGATTTATATTATATCCAAAGAAAAATCGATACAAATAAAATGTGTTTTTATTTTTAAGCATTGAACAGTTTAGGCATGGAAGGTAAACATATTTTTATCAATTTTACAAATATACGTTTTTCTAAAAAGCGTACTATAAACACACGAATCTACCTATACTTACTTCGATTGTATACAAATGTGAATTTTTTTCAGTTATGAAAAATTGGTTTAATAATTGGTTTAATAAATTGGTTTGGATACAAAGATGTTAAAAAAAATTATTTGGGTAGGAGCTGGAAAATATAGTATCCTTTTACAATCAATTCCAGGTTGCATCAATCAATGATCATCATTTTACAAATTTCTTGACCGATTGGGCCTAAAATGTTGACCTTGATAGCCAATTCAAAATTTCATCGAACAAGTTCGATCGGAAAATCTAAATTAGATCGGAACGAATTGAATTTTCAACCAATTAGAAAATTTTATTTTCAGCCAATAATAGGGTTCATATGAAAATTTGGAAAACCGCATAGTGGTCTTTAAGACATTGCAAAATTTCAAATTAGCAGACTATAATTTGAAGTGTCAAACAATCGATTTAGATTTAAACCAATCAAAGGATTCTGTTAAAATTTCAGTCTGTAAGCAATTGAGTTGATCTTTATGTGTTTGCAAAATTTTAGCTCGATCGAAGAAAAAGTGTGACCTGTGTATCGCAAACAATGTGAAAACAAACCAAAAATAAAAACAGAGGTCTGTGCCAAAAAAGTTTAAAGGATTCGTTCAAACTGATACAAAATTAAGAGCGTAGCGAGCGTTATACGGTACTCTGACACTTTCTGTGTGTTTTTTCGTATTTCTTTTTGCCTGCACTGCCCAGGTCAACCCTACAACCAATCAATCTGAAATTTTGCACACGTCCTAACGTAATAGCGGTCTCTGAGATCGTTTTTGAACGGGATCCTGTGATTGGTTCAAATAATAAAAAAAACGATTAGTTGGTCCGATCAAATTGAAATTTTGCAAAGTCATTGCAACCAACATTGTTCCCAATCTTACAAAGTTTAAAAAAATCCTCCCATTGGTTAAAATTTAAAACCACATATCTTGTGATTTGTTAAATTTCAGCTAGAACCGTTTGATCGATCAACTTAAAACTTCGCAGTGGTAACTGGGACTATCATTTTAGGTATTATTTGCCAATTTTCAGACTAATCTGTCATTACCTTCAAAACAAAAGTTATTGTCATTTTAGACACATTTTGTTCTATAATCTTGAAATTTTGCAAATTCATGCCAATAATTTCAATTATTATATCAGTGCGTGATGCTTCAGTCCAAGGATTGTAGAGAGACTTGCAAAAGCAAACGCATATCAAATCACATACAACACGAGGGGTTTCCTTGTATTACAATGTGTCTTAGTAATTGAGCTATGTGAAGGTCGCTGCATTTAGGTCAACGGGCGATGCACATGTTGCACTTGCATCACTGCACGTGTGTGTTTATAGATGCACGTGAGACGGCTTGACGCCTGTTGATGACGTCATACTCTGGATCGTGGTCATACAAAAACATACATGATTTATACGTAAACATTCACCGCAAAGACACGAGAGCTCATCTGTGGAACACTCATTAAAAAACAAAAAGTTATCACAACGTCGGTAATGTTGTTTTAAACACAAACATGTGAAGAACAAGAATGAAAAAATGAAATACAATTAAAGGTCCATGATTAAAGTAAGAAGAATATAGAATGAATTAAAGGGAGTACACATTTTAAACACTGCGTGAATGGAGAGCTTTCTTATTTGTTTATCTAAATCCATTCTATGTAAAGTTGATAGCGAGAAAATTTAGTATTTTGTTGGTCTAGGGAAGCTTATCTTTCGTACACTTCTGAATAATATGAATCTACATATTATGTAGATATCTTAATCTACATATCTACATATAAATTCAATAATTTTCGGTATTGCTACGTTTATTAAACAGAGAAATATACACCGTTTCACCTGGCTCCTGCCAGGCTTCTTCAGGTGAGTATATAACTAATTATCAATCTACATATAACTACATATGTAGGGAAGCGGTCGCTCCAGCCAGCCAAGTCGTACTGTACACTCACAGTCACAGTCACTCAACATACCGTTAATGCCTATATAAACTGAGGAGCAGACCAACCACTTTTACTGTAAGTAAAGAGACTTGACCTACACTTCCCCCGCCCCACCACAGGGAATTAGAGCGTCAACTTTCAATGCTGCCAATGCTAATCCTTGAAGCACAAAAAGTCATCTGAGTTACTACCGCGAGCGCCATCTTCCACGTGACAATGGAAGTAAATAAACAGTCAATGGCTCAGTCGATATGTTGTGCGGCCATCTTGGAGGTAACATGTCTGATCAAATCAAATCAATTTATTTCCAACAATGTAGATACAATCATACATATTTGACCTTTAGTCAAAGGTATTTGGAAAGATACACATACACACAGTATACAGCAAAGCAGTACACATCAGTAAAGTCAAATAGTACAAAACAATTTCTAAAACACTAATAACTAAAGCTTTATTTGAAATATCTATTTCAATAGTCCAACAATAATAAAAAAAAAACAATAAACAATGTACAAAAATGCCCTAAACACACTACAAAGAATTGTCCTCTACAAATTCATTAATCGAGTAATACGCTTTCTGGGTTAATAAAGTTTTGAGCTCATGCTTAAAGTGCTTAAATCTTTCAATTGATTTAATTCTAATTGGTAGTCTATTGTAAAATTTAGCATTTATGTACGTTGAGTTTTTTTGAGAAATAGACAGATTATATCCTTTTGTGTGAATATTATCCTTACCTCGAGTATCATGATTGTGAACAGAAGTATTAAAAACCTGTGTGGTGATATTACGTTTGATTAATGAAATTGCTTCTAGTAAATAAAGGCTATAAAATGTAAGAATATTATGTACTTGGAAGAGCTCCTTACAATGTGGTATGACATTGTCCTTGGTCCTAGCCCCACACATTGATCGGAGAGCTCTCTTTTGAATGATAAATAGCTTGTGAGCATGTGGGGATAATCCCCAAAATTCAATGCCATACCGGAGGTGTGTTTCAAAGTTTGAGTGATAAACTAATTTAGCAGTTTTTGTGTCAGATAAATGATTTGATAGTTCTGATAGCAAAGCACGCCGAATTTAATTTGCTAGCAATGGTACTGCAATGTCGCGACCAGCTTAAATTCTCATCAATGGTCAAACCTAAAAATTTTGTATGACAAACTGATGAAATATTCGTCATATCCAGTGTATTGTTTACTGAAGTAACCCTTTTAAGACTTTTGCTTTTCTGCGTTGTATGAAATTGTATGAAATTTGTTTTATCGGTGTTCAAGATTAATTTGTTCGTTTTAAGCCAAATGCTTGTTTCATTGATACTTTGTTCGGCGCTATCTATAAGTTTTTCAAAAGTAGACTCTTTGATGAGTATGCTGGTGTCATCTGCGAAAAGCTCTGAATTATCAATGCTAAACGGAAGGTCATTTATGAATAAGATGAACAACAGTGGACCTAAAATCGAGCCCTGCGGTACCCCGCAAGTGATAATCGCCGGTTTAGACGCATATATACTTTCCATATTTTCATCATCAAAATACTTTATTTCAGTGATATGAGATCTATCAGTTAGGTATGATTCCATTAGGTGCAGTGCATTTCCCTTGAAACCATAGTGATTAAGTTTAGTAATTAATATTTTATGGTCAACGCAATCGAACGCTTTAGTCAGGTCGCAAAAAACACCTAACTGGTGCTCATGATTATCAAGCGCATCCGTTATCAGTTGTAAAAAATTGTGAATTGTGGAACTAGTAGATCTATTTTGTCTAAAACCATTTTGACGATCAGACAAAATACTAAACTTGTCCAAGAAAGAAGTTATGTTTCGACACATAATCTTTTCGAAAATTTTCGAAAACGCTGGTAGCAGAGAAATTGGTCGATAATTACCTAATTTAAGCTTATCACCTTTCTTATATAACGGTATTATTTTAGCAATTTTGAGCCTATCCGGAAACACACCTTCTGTAATGCACTCATTATAAACGTGGCTTAATACTTCAGCCACATGCTTAATACATTTCTTAATCAAGGAAACCGAAATATCATCCACACCAGTAGAACATTTATTCTTTAAACTCTGTACAACTTTGATGATGTCTGAGGCCATTGTTGGAAAGAAAAATATAGAATTGCATCTCTCAAACTTCATTTTTGCAAGATTATTTTGTATGTCCGACTCATTAATAGGAGTATTCTGAGTTAGGTTTGATGCAATAGTCGAGAAATACCTATTGAATTCTTCTGCTACAAGAAGTTGATCCTTAATAATATTATCTTCATTTTCACTCTTTATCTTGATAGCTTCATTTATCTTCTGGCATGATACTTTACTGGTTTGATCATTTATAATATTCCAGGTAGTTTTAGGTTTGTTATCACTACTAATTATTTTACAATGAATACTTTGTCTTTTTGCCGCCTTTATAATTCTATCATATTGCTTCTTATATACTTTATAATAGTTAGTCAAAAAAGAATTGTTAAAATGACTCTTTAATTTATATAAGGATTTTAAATTTAATCTAGATACTTTTATACCTGATGTTATCCATGATTGAGACAGGTATTTTTTGTTTATACGAACTCGCTTTTTTGGGAAACACTCATTAAAAATGTCTAAAAATAATTCTTGAAAGGCATTATATTTATTATTAGCACTTAAAGTAGTGTAAACTTTATCCCAACTTGTATCCGCCAGTCTGTCATTAAATGTGATAAAATTTGTCTTATTGAACTGACGTTTATGAACCCACATCGACTTACTTGTGGACGCATTTATTTTGACTGATATAAGTTGAGAAAAATGATCAGAGAGGTTACTTTCAATTACTTTCACATCATATTTATAATTGAGGTGTGTGGCAATATTATCTATTATTGATGCTGTTTTAAAATGTGAATCTATCCTAGTTGGAGACTTAATAGTTAGGATAATATTGAATGATTCCAGTAGGCTGACTAATTTAAACTTATTTTCTGATTCAGTCATGGTGTTAACATTGAAATCACCAAGGATTATTATTTCACTCGGAGATTTCACATTCTTTTCCAGAATAGCGTGGAGAATATTTACAAATTCATCAATATTTCCTGTAGGTGGTCGGTACAGGGCAATAATCAGTAACTTTACTTTAATATTACTATTTTTGTTTCCCCTGTTTTCAATAACTAAATCTATGCCCGTTATTTCTATAACTCCTTCCACACTACATTTATTTATGTCCAATCTTGGTTTAACCTTGAAATGCTTATTTTTATTTATATAGATAGCCACTCCCCCATGTTTCAAATATAACCTACAATATGAATTTATGATTTTGTAATTATTAATGTTAACTTGATTTATTTCAAATTCCCTAAGCCAATGTTCGGATAAGCATAATACATCAATTTCTTCTGAAAGATTAAACTGTTCATCAAGAAACACTTCTAGATTTGTTTTTGAGCTAATTCGGCTTTGCATATTTTGGTGTAAAATGTTTACTTTTGTCAAATCTTCCTTTAGACGTAAGTTGCAAGTTCGAGATGTTTTTTTGCCCCCACAAGTTATTTGTTTTTTGACAATTGTTCATTAACATTTTCCATAATAAGCTGGCCCATCACTCTACCTCCTTCATGATTCAGGTGAATACCATCCTTTGCTGCATGATGTTCTACAACTCTGGAATTCGGATGATAATATGAAGCCCCCATTTCGTTGCTTACCCACTCAATACTGTCATTTAGTTTGTCAATAGTGGAATCATAAACATCCTTCCGATAAACTAGCCCTCCAACAACCCATTTTGCGGTTTTATATTTGCTCATCCCTGCCTTTAAGAGGTCCCTTATCTCGAGCATAAGGTGCTGCCCTGTTCTCGCTTTAATGTTATTTGTTCCCACATGCACAACCACAACTTTCGGCTCCTGAAGATCGTCTTCTCTATCTAATATTTTCTGCGACAGTTCGTTGACCCGGATGCCAGGAAACACTTGAACTTCGCACCCTTCTTCTTCGCACATCTCACCTGCAATTCTTATCATGGAGTCTCCCATAATTAGGGCAGGTATTTTGTTAGGATTATTTTTCACTTTATCGACTGATTTTCTTCCCTTTAGCATCCTCTTGTACATGTCTTCTCTCTTTTCGCTAGGCGCAGGCGTCTTTAATGTGTGTTGTTGTAGTCGGCGATCCGAGTCATGATCCTCGGGCCCTTCCTTCTCTGCCATCCGTCTTGGTGTTTGTAATGGAGTTTGCAGCGTATTGTCTCTTGGGCCTATGCCGAATGTGAATGGTGCATTCACATTGCGCGAGGGTATTTGCCCTGGAAATTGCCATGAATTTTCTCTGGGACCCATGCCGAATGCGCATGGACGGGGAGGCACTTGCACTGGCAGCTGGAGCGAGTTTGAATGATTTGAAATATTTACCGCACGGCACAAGTTATTCACTTTTTCTCTAAGTAGCTGGTTTATTTCTTCCAGATGCTCTATACGCTTGTCCTTCTCACGAATTAACAGGTCTTTACTGTCGATCTCTTGACGCATTAGGTCAACTGCTAAATCCATGTTTACATTACCACTAACCTCACTTGTGACTGGGTCATCATCTAGCGCAGGTTCACTGATATTGTGTTTTAATGCAACTAGTCTTTCTATTAGTTCGTCTTTTCTCCCTACCTTATTAAGTCCATGTTTCTCCAATTCACTTTTTAGTTCCAGAACACTTAACTTATTGTAACTATTCACTAAATCCCCTTTATTGTCGGAGACATCTTTCACTGCAACTCCACCGTCCGCCATCTTGGTTTCCGTGTTACCGCTGTCAATCTGTTTCTCAGTATATTTTTGATAGTATTTAATATTTATGGTTACCTGTGCAATTGCAGGTTGCAGAAGAAATTCTTATAGCTATAAAACCACTCATTTACAAACTAGTTCTTCGACTAACCGATAATAATTAGTTTAAATCGACTTGACAGCCTGTTGGCCGAAAATATACTTTTTTACATTGTTGATGTAAAACAAAAGAAGCTCGTGCAAACTATGAATAGTAAACGCATTAAGGTGGCTGTATATCACGTGACTTTATTTCTCTACATCCGATCAAAAGAAATAGTTACCTATGAGTACATACCTTACATCGTTCATGTTGAGTAATCCAAGGTGATTTATAAAGGAAATTCACTGCATACTGGAGCTTATCAATATTTGCAGTCAATATTATTTAATTTTGCAGTGGTTTTATAATAAAAACAACACAAATATCGTGTATACGTACGCGTGTGAAGACTGTCAAAACCAAGTGCTGTTCGTTTAAACATTACATTCATAATAGTGGATAATATCTCAACATTTTGTTGGAAAGATGAAGATAGAGCGCATGTTTTGTTGGCAAAATTGTGTCAGGTTTGTGATGCATATGTGCCCTTTTATTAGATTAAAGTTTGCTGTTCTTGGCAACTCATAGGATTTCCTTAAACTTCAGGTCTTGATTTGAGAATATTTAGGTGCAAGGAAGTAAAATCATCTAATAAGTTATTTTCGCAGTTCTTTTCTGCGTAGATATGTTCCAACAGATGCGTCCTAACTTATCTGATGAGTGAGAAGTATTTGCTAAACTGAACCCTTCCAAATGAAAATGTGTAGCTTTTTGGTTGAAAAGTCACGTGATATGCAGCCACCTTAAATACGTAAAATGTTATTAAAAATACATTTGTTTATGCATTTATATATATATATATATTTATAAATATATACGTAAATATTCATATACATATTTACATATTTAGATTATATACGTAACGAATAGTTCTCTCAGTTCCCACCACCACAGCATTTCAGGAGCGCTACCGTTTGTAACTCAGATTTTAGAACGATTCGTATTGGCCATTTTCAGACCGCGAAAATCTGGAGGTTGACGCTCTTTACGTGTGGTGGGGCGGGGGAAGTGTAGGTCTAGTCTCTTTACTGTAAGCAACAACATGGCATTTTCGGCCTACTGGATCTAAAAATTGGGAAATCTCGCATTGTTGCGAAATATCCTAATTTCGAGCTATGGCCCACACTACAATATATACCAAATTTGGGAACAATAGGTTATGCCGTTTGTGAGCTAGAGAGCCGTGAAAACAGTGAAATTACACCCCTGTATAAATGTATCTGATGATGATGATGATGATATCAGGAAACACCGTTAACACGCCCACAGCCTAAACGGCTGAACCGATTGATCTAAAACTTTACCACATGTGCACTTTTGGCGTCTGAGGTGCCTTTTGCTATGACTGGTTTGATGCCGCCATTTTGAAACCGGAAGTGACGTCATATCTCAAAACCGGCTTAACCGATCGGAACGAAATGTACGCCAATCGATTCAACGGTCATCTTTATAGAATATAGAGATAATAATGAATTGAACAAAGACTCTACTTTAAATTGTAACAAGATCCAAAACAAGGTTACTAGGTATAAAATGTATTATTGTTTTTGAACATAATTTGTAAGGAGGGGGGGGGGGGGGGCGAGGGGGGGGATTTAAACCCTGACTCTATTATCACTTTCTACATATGGTATTTGTACTATTAATACAAATTAATAGTATTTGTACTATTAATTGGAATTCATATTTAAATGAAATCTTTCCGCCCACGTCCCTCCCAACTTTTAATCCTTGCCACCCCCAACGGTGGTTTGGGTCACTTCAAATATTAAACAAACATTACATGAATCTATTAATTTTATCTAGCAGTTAAATGCTCAAAACTTGAAAATGCTGCATAATTGGGAAATATAGATAATATGAGGCAGGGGTGAAATTTACACCCCTCCCCCCACCTCGCCATCCACCATTTAAATTGTTGCCAATACAATTTTTATATTGAACTTATTTTGGACTTCTTTACAATTAAGTAGGTATAGTATCACATATTTGCTCAATTTATTGGAATTAATATTTAATTGAATTGATCGCCTGACACCCTTACGACCCCTTTACGGTGATAGGCCACTCTAAATATGAAACGAATATCGTAACATGTATCTATGTAAATTTATCAATCAATTGAATGCTCAAATCTTAAAATCACCCCGTAATTATGAAAAATAGGAAATATTATGAAATGGTTGAATTTTTACCCCCTTACAAGATTTGTTCAATATTATATTTTTTATGTATTATTTAGACCTTGTTACAATTTTAATCACTCTAAGTGGTATGTTTTATTTGTATAGTAATTTGAAATCCCAGAAAAAAACACTCCGTGTAAAAAAGGCAGCCAAGTCTCTTTACTTAAAAAAAAATCAACACCGAAAAGGAGTGATATCAAAAAAGGAGCCAAGTCAATGACATTTCCAAATATTTAATCGTATCTTTGAAATAGAAGTATAAACACCGAGAAATACTTTACAAAAGGACTTGGCGCATCGTTTTTTTAAAGACATCATTCTATCCTAAAAGTGGAAAGATTATTAACAAGTAGGTACATATTCCTCTTTTTATTTGAGCCAGGATCTATGAATCAAGCTACTTTTGGTAATGGCTATTTTATAATTTTGTAATGGCGATAGAAGAAAGATGTCATGCTGTAATAGAAGTAATAATAAGGGAGGTAGAATTAAATAACAAAAAAGTGGGCTCATATTTATTCTTATAGCACTGTTAAAATGGTGATATTAGAAGGATATCTTTTCATAATTTGATCATGACTGAGGGAAATCATGAAAAGTTGTCAAATAATTACTAACTATTTATAGAACACTATTATATTATGGAAGTATATTATTATGGTATATATTATACCATTATATGGTATATATTATTATGGTTTTAATAGTTGTTCAATGTGACTTTACTGTGTACTTTGTGAAATGTATTGTTATAAAATGTGGATTAATAGAAATGTATTTCATTGTGAGAAGGTGTAACGCATGAGACTTAATTATGTTGACCACGAAACAATAATATGAAGATAACTATTGTATATTTATTACAAATATAGGCAACAAGTTTCATCGCTTACATATTCAAATAGAAAATATTTTACAGTAGGTATGTAGGTATAATATGTAATTGAAAGTTGTGTCCCTATTATTCTAAAAATTCTAAATTACGGTTGTATATAAATGGCATATGCTTATGAATAGAAAAATGTCTTTAAAAAAACGATGCGCCAAGTCCTTTTGTAAAGTATTTCTCGGTGTTTATACTTCTATTTCAAAGATACGATTAAATATTTGGAAATGTCATTGACTTGGCTCCTTTTTTGATATCACTCCTTTTCGGTGTTGATTTTTTTTTATGTAAAGAGACTTGGCTGCCTTTTTTACACGGAGTGTTTTTTTCTGGGATATCACTTCTTTTGTTAGTTTATTCATACAGCTTGTAGCACATGTCCGAGCAAGGACTAATTTCTTTAAAAAAATACGCCTCAACCGATTAGGATAGGTACTAAGAAATTACAATCGGTCCAGCCGTTTTCGATATATTATAACGTCCCTTCCGGTTTTGAAATGGCGGCCGAAATTAATGTCGTCTTGAATTCATAATTATTAGTCATACTATTTCCAAAATTTGGTTGCAATCGGTACAGCCGCTTTCGATAATGACGTCACTTCGGTTTTAACAATGGCGGCCGAAAATAATGTCGTCTTTAATTCATAATTATTAGTCCTACACATTTCCAAAATTTGGTTGCAATTGGTACAGCCGTTTTCGATATATGACGTCACTTCCGGTTTTGACAATGGCGGCCGAAAATAATGTCGTCTTTATTTCATAATTATATTAGTCCGACATAATTCTAAAATTTGGTTGCAATTGGTACATCCGTTTTCGATATATGACGTCACTTCCGGTTTTAACAATGGCGGCCGAAATTAATATCGTATTGAATTCATAATTATAAGTCCTACACAATTCCAAAATTTAGTTGCAATCGGTACAGCCGTTTTCGTTATATGACGTCACTTCCGGTTTTAGAAAATGGCGGCCGAGAGCACTGCAACCTTGAATTTATAATTATTTACAATGTATGTTTACTAAATATCTATTTAAAAGTATAAAGTGGTGAATTTAGTGTCCTTTAGAATATTAATGACGTCATTTAGCATTTTTATGACGTCATTTCCGGTATAGGTAATAAGAAAACAAGTAAGTTTTATCTAGTTGATACTTCATGAATGACCTTCTGAATTCAATAGCGCTAATTTCCGTCAAATCGCTCATGCCGTTTTCAATATATGACGTCACTTCCGGTTTCATTTAGTGGTTCCTGCCGCCATTTCCGGTACCGTTAATTTGTATAGTCATTTATCCCAATTGATTTTTCAAATAGATTGCAAAATGAATATACAGGAGCTAGTTCAGTGGCAATCGGTACAGGCGTTTTCGATGTATGACGTCACTTCCGGTTTCAGGAATGGCGGCCGAGAACACTGTGTAATGAAATTATAATTTTGTATTGTCTTTGTTACAATGTAAGATAATGATATGTGTATTTAAAGTATAATTTGATGAAATAAGCTAAATATTGCAAATGTATGACGCCACTTCCGGTTTAGAATATAAGAAAATTATATTTTAAAGTAACATACTTCATATAGATGACCATCTAAATCGAATGGCGCTAATTTCGTTCTAATCGGTCCAGCCGTTTTTCATATATGACGTCACTTCCGGTTTAAAAATGGCGGCACAAAAAATCACAAGAGGCAAGGTATCATCAGACGCCAAAAGTGCACATGTGGTAAAAATTTCAGATCGATCGATTTAGCCGTTTAGGCTGTGGCCCTGTCAACAATGTTTCCTGATATCTGAATCATCATCATCATCATCATCATCAGATAGCTTTAAGAAGGGGTATAATTTCACTGTTTTCATGGCCCTCTAGCTCGCAAATGGCAAAACCTGTTGTTCCCAAACTTGGTATATGGGGTGGGGTGGGCCATAGCTCGAAATTAAGACATTTCACAACAATGTGAGATTTTCCAATTTTAAGATCCAGTAGGCCGAAAATGCCATGTTGTTGCTTACAGTAAAAGTGTTTGGTCTGCTCCTCAGTTTATTAGGCATTTACGGTATGTTGAGTGAGTGTGAGTGTACAGTACGACTTGGCTGGGTGGAGCGACCGCTCCACTAGATTAATATTTATATGAAAATATCCCTCAACTTTGAACCCTTGCCACCCCCTAACGGGGGTAGATATGAAATTCCTCCTGGGGTCAAATCAAATGGTTATATTTTCTCTACAACATATCCAAAATCCACGCTTGTATCACCAAACCATGGCTCTTAGCAGCTCGAGTACAGAGAAACCACGCCTACCGTAGCGGTGACGTCACGGAATCAGCCGCCTATGAGTTATATGGGAATAACTTCCAAACTAGAGCTCGTAGAGACTTCTCGTTTTCGGCGTTGCACTTTCTAGAAAGATTTGCACCTTTTTTTATTCGTGACAGCCGGGTTTTAAATTAATCTCCTGATATGTGAACTATCTTCATGTGAATGTGAATACAGGGGGATTCCCAGATATTATCGCCACATGCAGTGAAGAGAGAAAGAGAGAAGGGGTGAGAAATAAGTCGCTTTGCTCTCCTGTGCGAATACTTTACCATGAGACACTTTACATGCAGCTGACAGGGCATTGAACTCATTTGTGATTCACGGTGGTGTTCCGAAGTCAACGGGTTGTTTTATTAAAAAATATGAAAAAAATTTAACAACACATTTTTTAAGATTTTTTTGATTTAACAGAGAGTTTGAATAAGATGAAAGGATATTCAAAGATAAAAGGCTAAGTAGGGGAAGGTTGCTGAAATTGGACCGGTGTCTTAAATGGGCCACCCTCGTATTTCCAGCCTTAGTAGCTGCACACACTGCCTCTATGAATATGATGTATTCTCAAGGTATAACGCGCCAATCGATTGTCAAGTCGATATATCGATCGACTCGACAAATAATTCGATTTTACGAAATTGATACCTTTTTACAAGATGTCCCCTCCTTGTTTGTAAGACCGCATGATCGAAACAGTGAGTTTAATTATAAAAACTACATTTCTATATTGTAATTTGTAAAGTGATAACGTGGGCACATGATAAATGCTCACTCATGGTGGTTAAAGTTTGTTTTTATATTTATGTCCAAAAGTAGCGAGCTGCCATTATTGAACTACTAGCAGGTTCCTTGATTGGACCGCTACATAACCCCACTTTTATAATAGTATTAATTCAAATTAGAATTGTTACTATTTTTCACTGGTAATACATACCTACTTACAATATTCATTCATGAATTCTCCCAAATCTTGCAGTATGGAGTTAACAGCTATCAAATTACCAGTATTAACGCTAATAACAAAACATGCCTAAATTAGATCAAATTGTAAAATTTTTATAATTTTAATCTGATGCACGTATAATAGAAAAAAATAATATAGGGCGCAAAATTCGTCCAATCTATTAGTTTGTTATACTGAATTATTTTGAACTCAGTATCTCATAAGCCCACCCCAAAAATGAGGAAATAAGAAAAGTGGTCCAGCATAGGCAACCTTACCCTAATAATTTTCAGAACAATCACTAAGTAATAAAGCAAATTTGATAATGTAGCTTTCAGCATGGCTGTCATAATGACACTGTGTAACCTCCAAAAGAAGTGCTGCCATCTCATTATCACTTGCGTGGACTAAGAATTCATTTCATTTCATAAATTTATTTAATCTAGTGGAGCGGTCGCTCCACGCCAGCCAAGTCGTACGGCGAGCGCACACTCTCTTATACAGGCTGGAACAAACCCACTTTTACTATAAGCATCAAAGTGGCATTTTCGGCCTACTGGATCTTAAAATTGGAAAATCTCACATTGTTGCGATATATCTTAATTTCGAGCTATGGCCCACCCTACAACATATACCAAATTTGGGAACAATAGGTTACGCCCTTTGCGCGCTAGAGGGCCGTGAAAACAGTGTTTTAGGGCGGTTTTCAGTAATAATAATCTTAGTAGGCTGGAGCTAGAATCCGGTAAACAGGCCACAGCCTAAACGGCTGAACCGATTGATCTCACATTTTTACCACGTGTGCACTTTTGGCGTCTGATTTGCCCTCGTCCCCATGATTTTTTTGTGCCGCCATTTTGAAACCGGAAGTGACGTCATATCTCGTCAACGGTTGGCCCGATCGGAACGAAATTTGCGCCAAACGATTCAGACGGTCATCTATATTCATTATCAGTAGCAAAAGACTAAACATTATGTTAAAGAAACCGGATATGACGTCATGAAATTTTAAATACATCGATTTGCATTTCAGCAACTGTTGATCCGATTGTTTTGATATTTATGCAACGTATATACTTTTGATATTTCATTTGACTTGATATAAAACCAACCGGAAGCCGCCATTTTGAAACCGGAAGTGACATCATATCTCAAAAACGGCTAAACAGATTAAAACAAAACCAGCGCTAAACGATTTAGGCTGCGTTTCACCAAGATTCTAAACCCGGTTTAGAGGCGGTAAACCTGGTTTGGGGGCCTCTAAACCAGGTTTACCGCCTCTAACCCGGGTTTAGAATCTTGGTGAAATGCAGCCTTAGACTGTCAACTTTATCAGTAATATTCATCAGTAATATTTGAAGATTCCCATACCGAAACCGGAAATGACGTCACACATTTTAAAACTATAACAAATTTACATTTTGATAAAATCAATACTATTTGAGACAGCTTATAATAAATTGTCATCATGTTTAAATTATAATTTATGGGGTAAGAGATTTCAGCCGCCATTTTAAAACCGGAAGTAACGTCATAACTCGAATACGGCTAGACCGATCGATACGAAACTAGCTACAAATGATTCGTAAGGCCAACTCTTTGAAATAGCAATAGTCAAACTAGAATTTTCCTATTTATGAAACCGGAAATGACGCCATTAAAATTTAAAATGTATTATAATTCCCTTACCAAACAAAAAGTAAATATTCAGAAACTTATAATGACACATAAATATAAATTCTATGTGGCAATGCAGTAAGTTCATCAGCCATTTTGAAAACCGGAGTGTTGCCATATCTCTGAACTGGGTCGACCAAATGTAATGAAACATTTGCTATTCTTCATGAAAGGTCATTTAAAGCATATATCATATGCACCATTCGCAGTTTTTCTTTAGGTGTAACCAAATTGTAAATGTGATTTTTTTACAGGATTTAGTAATTGTTTATTTTGATGTTTAACACATAAGTTGTAAGAATAAACTAAAAAAAGTAGTGCTATCCCCATAAAAAACACTCCGTGTAAAAATACCAGCCAAGTCTCTTCAACTAAAAAAAATATAATGAAATCTAAAAATTCTGCACTGAAAAGTAGTGATATCAAAAAATGAGCCAAGTCAAAACTTTATTTGAAAATCAAAAAATACTTGGCGCATCGTTTTTTTAGGGCATAGGTATACAATGGATATGTATTTTGATGTCTATATTATTGGCCTATACTTCCAAGCTATTTATATACACGATGCGCCAAGTATTTTTGATTTTCAAATAAAGTTTTGACTTGGCTCATTTTTTGATATCACTACTTTTCCGTGCAGAATTTTTAGATTTCATTACATTTTTTTTAGTTGAAGAGACTTGGCTGGTATTTTTACACGGAGTGTTTTTTATGGGGTTGTCAATTACAAAAATACATTGTTTTAACAATACAGTTAGTGAATGATTCTTAATTGTCTCTTACTTTATCAAAACTACAAATTATTCAATCAAATCTTAAACAACAGGTACATACTTATTATTTACCACTTTATCAAACAAATCCCATCTTAATTTTACATGTTATATTTGAAGACATATAGTAATAATAGAATAATGTATATTATTTAAAGAACAACATTTTTCTAACCAATAATCATGCTCAATTAGACAACAGGGAATAAAATAATTACTAATATCCTCTGCTAGGCTTTATTAATCTATTCAACCATGTATTCATGTACAGCTTTGGAATAATATCTCGATCATCCCTACGCTTATACCCTCCCGCCATACAACGGAGATCGTACAGTGGTATACCAGCGCTCCGTTGTATGGCGGGATGGTATAAGCGTAGGGATGATCGACACATTTTTCCACGACCCTACTGCATATATTGACCTGTTAATTAGGTAATTTTTGAGGATGTTATAAAATATACTCGAATCCTTCATTTCTTTGATGCTTTTTGGCAGTCTATTAAAAAGTTTTATAGCAGCCGCACTTGGAGCTTTACTTGATATTTGTAATCTACCTGCTTCTACATGGACATCATTTCTGTTTCTTGTTTCATAATTATGTACAGATTCATTTGTTTTTATCAAGGACCCATTTTTAACTGCCAGCATTATTGTTGTGTGGATATAAATACCTGGGACGGTGTGTATTTCACATCTAAATGCTGTACAACAGAGGTAGAAGGGCGGAAGTCCATTTCAATGATTCTTGAGGTGAATTCAAAAACCAGAAAATCTGCCTTATCCAATCATATTTGTAATAGTGACATGAGTCACTGTATTTGTTGATATCCATTTGCAAAACGATAGACATGAACAGGTATTGCTGAGTGGTAACGCTCTGAACTTGTATTCTGGAGGCCCTGGTTCGATTCCCACGGCCGTCCTTCCTGACTGTTTTTTTTCGTGGTTTTCCCTCAGTCGACAGGCAAATGCTGGGAAGGTACCCTACTAATAGGCCACGACCGCCTCCTTCCCACCTTCCATGCTTACCTAATCTTCACCATCATCTCCCAATCATAATTATAATCATTTATCAGTCGCCATTAGCCTCGCTGCAGAACAGTGCGACGTAAAAAAAATAGATGATTCCAAAAGTGTGCAGCGGGAAATCGAGAAAGTACTTCCGGCCTTCTACCTCTGAGATACAGAATGGAATAAAAGTGACGAAGGATTCTTGCTCGGCATGTTTTGAACCTGGAGTCATCAACAAGGACCTATTTGGAGACAAGATGAGTCAATGAGATGACTCCTTCATCTGCAGGGGATGACTCACGAGTCTTGACTCATCACGGAACAGGTTGGGTGAGTGGTTAACGCTCTCAGCTTGTATTCCGGAGGCCCGGGTTCGATTCCCGCGGCCGTCCTTCCTGACTGGGGTTTTTCGTGGTTTTCCCTCAGTCTTCAGGCAAATGCTGGGAAGATACCCTACTAATAGGCCACGACCGCCTCCTTCCCACCTTACATCCTTACCTACTCTTCACCATCATCTCCCAATCATCATCATAATCATCCATCCGTCGCCATTAGCCTCGCTGCAGAACAGTGCAACGTTAAGCCACAGACAAAAAAAAAAGCAAGACGTCTTGCTGTCTGCCACAGTGCAATCGCCGCAAGTGGCTCAAAACACTCATCACATAATCATTTTTAAAAATAAGTTAATTTCATATTTTCATGAATCATGAAATCCACGAGTCCTATCCTACCAGAAAAAACACTCCGTGTAAAAATACCAGCCAAGTCTCTTTAACTATAAAAAAAAATAGAAGAAATCTAAAAATTCAGCACTGAAAAGGAGTGATATCAAAAAAGGAGCCAAGTCAACGAATTTTCCAAATTTTAATCGTACCATTGAAATAAAAATATCAACCCCCGAGAAATACTTAAAAAAAGGACTTGGCGCATCGTTTTTTTAAAGACACTTTTCTATCCTAAAAGTATAGGAAGAACTCTACAAGTATATTTTCCTGAGTATATCACATTCATTATCGACGAATCATACTACGTTTTAATATAACTAGTACTCTTACCTACTGGCAGTTTTGGTATTTTGTCAATATTCAGAGGAAATAAACGGATAAACGAATAACGAATAAACGGAAGCGGCCTAGTCTATTCGTTATTGCCACTATTTCTAGGGTCATATTAATCAATCATACTTCTCAATATCGTGACTGAGGGAAATAGCGAAAGCGCTCATTACAAGAAGGCCGTCAATGAGATTTGTATAAGTGACTAGTGCACTGAGCCATGCTGCTCAAATAATTACTGACTAGATTTTTATCTAAAGTAATACGTTATGTAATTTATGAATTTTTTTGGTATAAAATGTTAATTAATAGCAATTAATTACACGGCGAGAAGGTTCAAAGTATAATGCTGTAGTAGGTATGTTGATGTACCCACAAAACTATAGGTACCTACCAATCACAAACACAACTGTTCTGTATTTATTGCTTGTAAGACAATGCTATGTTTCTTTGCGTACTTATATTTAAATTTAAAATATTTTACAGAATGTTCAATATTTAATTTGAAAGTTTTGTCCCAATTTTTCTAGGCATTTCTGAACTACGTAGTATGTGAGTGGCATAAGCTTAAGAATAGAAAAATGTCTTTAAAAAAACGATGCGCCAAGTCCTTTTTTTAAGTATTTCTCGGGGGTTGATATTTTTATTTCAATGGTACGATTAAAATTTGGAAAATTCGTTGACTTGGCTCCTTTTTTGATATCACTCCTTTTCAGTGCTGAATTTTTAGATTTCTTCTATTTTTTTTTATAGTTAAAGAGACTTGGCTGGTATTTTTACACGGAGTGTTTTTTCTGGGATATCACTTCTTTTGTTAGTTTATTCATACAGCTTGTAGCACATGTCCGAGCAGGGACTAATTTCTTTAAAAAAATACGCCTCAACCGATTTGGTTACTATGAAAAGTTGCGTTTGGTATAAGATGAAAATGATTATCCAAGAAGAATAGCTTAAGTTTCGTTATAATCGATCCAGCCGTTTTCGATACATGACGTCACTTCCGGTTTTGAAATAGCGGCCGAATTCCGGTATAGGTAATAAGAAAACAATCTAGTTTTATCTAGTTGATACCTTCATGAACGACCATCTGAATTCCTAATCCCTATATTTCCGTAAAATCGGTCATGCCGTTTGTAATATATGACGTCACTTCCGGTTTCATTTAGTGGTTCCTGCCGCCATTTCCGGTACCATTAATTTATTTATTCATTTTTCACAATTGATTTTTCAAATAAATAGCAGAATGAATACGCAGGAGCTAGTTCAGTTGCAATCGGTACAGGCGTTTTAGATATATGACGTCACTTCCGGTTTCAGGAATGGCGGCCGAGAACACTGCTACCTTGAATATATAAATTGTATTGTCTATGTTACAATGTAAGTTAATTATGTACGTATTTTAAGTATAATTTGTTGAAATAAGTTAAATATTGCGTATTTATGACGTCACTTCCGGTTTAGAAAATAAGAAAATAATATTTTTTTTATTGATACTTCATATAGATGACCATCTTAATCGAATGGCGCTAATTTCGTTCTAATCGGTCCAGACGTTTTTGAGTTATGACGTCACTTCCGGTTTCAAAATGGCGGCTTCCGGTTGGTTTTATAAAAAGGCACCTCAGACGCCAAAAGTGCACATGTGGTAAAAATTTCAGGTCGATCGGTTCAGCCGTTTAGGCTGTGGCGGTGATAGCGACGTTTCGTGATATCAGAATCATCATCATCTTCAGAATCAGAAAGTGGTGTAATTTCACTGTTTTCTCGGTCCTCTAGCGCGCAAATGGCATAACCTATTGTTCCCAAATTTGGTATATGTAGTGGGGTGGGCCATAGCTCGAAATTAAGATATTTCGCAACAATGTGAGATTTACCAATTTTGAGATCCAGTAGGCCGAAAATGCCATGTTGTTGCTTACAGTAAAAGTGTTTGGTCTGCTCCTCAGTTTATTAGGCATTTACGGTATGTTGAGTGACTGTGAGTGTATAGTACGACTTGGCTGGGTGGAGCGACCGCTCCACTAGATATGGTCTGGGGCTTAACGTCGCACTGTTCTGCAGCGAGGCTAATGGCGACGGAACCTATCCTATAACTTTTATTTTCCCGTTTCTTCTGGAATCCGATTTGGTGCAATGTTAATCCATATGGCCGTGAATCGGATTCCAGAAGAATCCGACATTTTAAATTTATAGAATAGGACCCCAGGAAGATTCATAATATTACGAATTCAATTTTTGTATTTTCTTTGATTTGTTAATAATCAGGCGCGTAGGAAGGCCCCCCCCCCCCAATTTTCATCTTGACACCCCCAGATATCATCCCCAGATATACAAAAATGTTGATCAAGAGATCCAACAATGGACAGATTTGCTCCATTGAACATAGGTATTATCTAATGAGACAATAACTCATTTGTCCAACATGATCATCCTCATGAATATAATTTAATAATTACGCGTTCAGTGTTGTGATTAGATCATTTTATTTTTATCTAGATAAAGATAAAGATAACCTGCCAAAAATTTATCTAGATAAGATAATAGATAAATTTCCAAGAAATCATCTAGATAATAGATAAAGATAAAAATTAATTATCTAGATAATTGTACTAGATAATAGATAAAAAAAAATACTACTGTTCCCTAATTAGTTTCTACTCGTAAATTCGGAACTCGAGGTTTTTAAAAATGGGTCCATCAAAACAAGCCAACTAATGCGACTCAACAGAGATGATTTTCCTCTTTCGGTCATCTGACATTTGAGGTTCGTGCATGTTCATACACACATGCATTTTGAATGTTGTATTTTTTATCTAGATAATTGCCAATAGATAACCATATTTTTATCTAGATAAAGATAAAGATAACCAATTATTTAATTATCTAGATAAGATAACAGATAAAAATACTTATCTAGATAATTATCTAGATAATTTTATCTAGATAAGTCACAACACTGGTTAAACTATGATACCAAAACAAATACAGATTTTTCGTATTGCTTATTGGCATTGCTGTTGCTTATTGCAAACTTTTTCAAAGGAATTTCAAAATCGAAAGATAATCGATTCTCTTTTACTTGAAATTCAAAAAATTATCTGCGTGGCCATTAGGGATTTTATCAAATAACAAAATTTACAGATTTTAATGCATTTTGTCTAAAAATTCCTCAAGAATATTGCATATCACACATTTTACATTTCTTTGAAAAGTATGCCAAAATATATCTTCAAATTCGATTATTTTGTATCAAAAATTCTAAAAAGGCCCTGCGGGGCAAACTGGGGGACGTGCCCCCAGACCCCCTTGTAACGGCGACTACTTTTTCCTCATATTCATTGATCCCGATAATTTTGCATCAATATTATTAAATTCAAATAAATAAATAAATAAATAGAATACATTAATTCTTTGCAATGTTACCACACGTTTCTCCATTTTAACATAATCTTTTATACACAGACACTCGTTTCGCAGCCTCATAAAATAATTAGAATAATTTTCTTAGCACACCAAGTTATTTTTTCAAATAAGAAAAACAAACAAAAAAGAGCCCTGCTGGACTTGTAAAATCCATTCACTGTTACGACCTTGAATCATAAAACTTACGGTGAATGGATTTTAATTTTGGCCTCTCACCCCCCCCCCCCCCCCCCCTCTCCACAATAAGGACGAATCGCAATTCACTAAATCAACATAAAATAATAGGAAATATAATCATAGAAATAATCATAGATTATGTAATCATAGAAATTACATTTTTAAGCAAATCTCTAATTTTCTGCAATTTAATTGAAATTTGCTACGAATTTGCGCGGCTTTGAAATTATGTAATCAAACTAGTTACATCAATTGCCATTTGACTGATATCAACAAATAGAGTTATATTGAAGTAATCTCTTACACAATGCGTTTTACATTATGATTGATTTGTTTATGAACTCACCAGTTCACCTCAAGAAGCGAGAGCTGCTAGATTCTGCCGCTAGATGGCGCACTAGTCCACACACTTGTTGATCGCTCTACAGCTCTTCCAGACAAGTGCTGCCAACAGTAGCTCTGCCGGTCGCCACGGGAACTTACTCTAATTTTCAATTTTCAAACAAGAATCTCTTTTTTTCCGTACACGGAGGATAAATTTACTAGTTATGTTATGGGGAGAGGGCGGGGTGTATTTAATTAAATGTGTCTGTTATACGAAAAACACACTTCTTACTATTAATTAATTTAATAAAACATCCCAAGAAATAATGGAGCCTTGTATGTGGATTCCATTACCCTTCTCTGTACGTAATTTTTATTTTTAGTAAGAAATCAATTGAGAATTGTAACCCATTCATTATTGTCCACTTCATGAGAGAAAATGAGATGAAAACACACAAAGAGACTCTATTTCTTGGAACATGCGTTTTACGGAAGCTCAGCCAACATTTTCGTGACTCAAATGTGGACTTCTGACAGGAAAGAAATACATGGAAATACAAGGAAATACAAATAAATACAGGAAATTGCAAGAAATGCAGACATTTTGTAACACCTTTCTCCCCTTCTAGTGAGGTTAGCACCAAAAGTAGTTCAAAATGTGATAGGTACTAATTTAAAGACTACCAAAGCTTCCAGATTCTAAAATAATTGGACAGTAACTTGGCTTTCCAAAGTGCTAAGATTTATTATTTCTAAAAATACATATTTTCAGCATTTTTGACAGCCCTGGAGCCCAAGTTTTCTTCCGATTTCTTGATAATCTCGAAATTATTGAAAGAGCAAAACATTTCCTACTTATATAAGAAAAAATGTAATGGTTCAGGGGAAGAACGATAGGAGTCAATATTTTTTAAATAGTTTAAGTTGTCATCTTGCAGTGTTTTTTTATGAGATTTCAGGATATTCTTAAGAAACATTGCTACAAAGTCATGAAAACAACAATTGATCCATCTGTATCAATAGAAGTTTTAACTTAAATCTTCGTTTATCTCAGTTTCATCCGAATAAGACGTATCCTCTGTACCTACCCTTCATTTCATCCCCTTCATTACCTTTCATTTTGATTTTGCTACTTTTTATCCTCAGTAATCAGGACACTTCTGGAGCATTTCTTATGCTTTATTTATGCATTTTCTATGCACTGTCACCCACTATAAAGTTCGTCCTTATCCCTGTTGACAGTCCTATCGTATGACCAGTGGTCGAATTGGGGGGAGGGGGGATGCGGGGGGATGGCATCCCCCCATGGGGAATATATTGATGTTTTATCCCCCCATGGCTAATTTGTCCACTTCACCATCCCCCCATGAGAGATTAAAAATACACTTCAGAATGTCTCAAAATTGATTTCAAAGTGTCAAAAAACTAAAAAACGCCCTGCGGGGCAAGGTTTGTAGAGCATTCCCGTTGAAAATAAAAATAAATACATCTCAGAACGTCTTAAAATGTATTAAAAGTATCAAAAAAACAAAAAACGCCATGCGGGGCAAGGTTTTTGGTTGACTTCCAATTCGACCACTGCGTATGACCTGACCGTAGCTTTTAATTACTAAATGATAACAACTCACGTAGCCTTAATTAATTCATATTAAATTTGAATTTGCTCAATAAGTAGGTAGGTATACTTATGAAAATTGCATTGTTATCTACAATAAGAGATAATTTTAATTGCAACCATACGTCTCAGCCAATCAGGAGAGACTTGGATTGGAGAGTTGAGTCAACTTTAACTCTCTGTTTAGGACTTACAGAAGTGAAGTAATGGGAGTCAGTCCAGCAGACAGAGAGGCAGAATGTAAGTACAGTTTTTTGGAGTGACATTGAATATAAACAGTTCAGCTTGATGGTAAGTCCAGAACTTCAAGGATCAGTGTATAAATAAATACTGTGTAACGCGTTCAGAAGCGAGCCTTCGTATTGCATGCGAATTTATGTGCGTGTGAAATTTGTTGCTCTAAAGGCCTTGGATTAGATATTTAAGATAATCTAACGAATTCGTCAAATAAGCAGTACTGACACAATATCTGAAATTTCTTTGATACATTTGACAATTCAAAACATGTCAGTAATTCATGAAGTTCTTTACAGATTTGTATGAAAATTGTCAACAAACATTTAGAATGTTTGTCCCAATGACCATGCAGAATCATTTCCAAATTTGAGTTGAAATTCAATTGCCAGTTTCAATTTTTACACAGAGTTTCTTTAGATTGGCATTTAGTTCAGCTAAGTAAAAACTACCCATAAAAAACATTCCGTGTAAAAAAAACAGCCAAGTCTATCCACTAAAAAAAAATATTATGAAATCTAAAAATTCTGCACTGAAACGTAGTGATATCAAAAAATGAGCCAAGTCAAAACTTTATTTGAAAATTAAAAAATACTTGGCGCATCGTGTATATAAATAGCTTAGAAGTATAGGCTAGATATAAATACATATACTTATAGTACCTATACCTACAATGCCCTAAAAAAACGATGCGCCAAGTATTTTTTAATTTTCAAATAAAGTTTTGACTTGGCTCATTTTTTGATATCACTACGTTTCAGTGCAGAATTTTTAGATTTCATAATATTTTTTTTTTAGTTGAAGAGACTTGGCTGTTTTTTTTACACGGAGTGTTTTTTATGAGGATATCAATTATTTTTTTAGTTTATTTACACAACTTGTAAAACTTTTTGGGGCAACAATGGCCAATTCTTTTTAAAAAATACGCCATTTCCGAAAAATTTACAAAAAAAAATATTGTTTGGAGCTAAATATATACTTAAAGTGATATACCATGAAGAATTGCGAAATCATTATTATTATTATTATTATTATTATTATCTGAAAGCCGTACAATTACACGGTTTTCACGGCCCTCTAGCTCGCAAACGGCATAACCTATTGTTCTCAAATTTGGTTTATGTGGTGGGGTGGGCCATAGCTCGAAATTAAGATATTTCGCAACAATGTGAGATTTTCCAATTTTGAGATCCAGGAGGCCGAAAATGCCACTTTGATGCTTACAGTAAAAGTGGGTTGCTCCAGCCTTTTTAAATGAGAGTGTGCGCGCGCTGTACGACTTGGCTGGCGTGGAGCGACCGCTCCACTAGATACAAATCAAGTTTCCGATGGAACTAGACTGATTTTGCTATAGAGATCATAGGTAACCGAAATGGATGTGAAAAATATTACCTGATATGTGACTTCGTTTGACCATGGAGTTAGAAATTAGTGAACTGCGTGAAAAAACAGACAAACAAAAACAGAGATTCGAGACAAAGTTTCAAGTGCAGACGCTTGCAAATCTTCATTCAACATAATTGTCGAAACTCTTCAAGGATTCTTCCCATTTCTAAATATTCTTCAATTACCGTCTTCACTTTGTTGTCCTGTTGCTATTCAAAACATTGATCTGTGGAAACCAGCTATAAGGGGAAAAATTATCTCTCTTTACATCATTGCCACTTTTTAAAAACTATTAATCTCATATCCTTAATCTTGTCCTTGGCGTATTTCAATTTCAGCATTTCACTGCTGAAATACATTGAAATATGTAACTTTCGTGCTAAATACAACGGCTCACAGCATGAGGACAAATTGTTCATGAAAGTGACAACATTTTAGTAAAGATAGAATGATTAATGTTTTCCCTAATTTCTCCGCAACCTTCGTACTATTACATAATATTATTTAATTTTTGTGAATCGTGTTTGTTCGTACAATGGTCGGGGTCTCAACGATCGACACAACCTCAAGGTTTGACATCTTTTTTTTTTGTCTGGGGCTTAACGTCGCATTGTTCTGCAGCGAGGCTAATGGCGACGGATGAATGATTATGAGGATGATTGGGAGATGATGGTGAAGAGTAGGTAAGGATGGAAGGTGGGAAGGAGGCGGTCGTGGCCTATCAGTAGGGTACCTTCCCATCATTTGCCTCTCGACTGAGGGAAAACCACGAAAAAAACCCAGTCAGGAAGGACGACCGCGGGAATCGAACCCGGGCCTCCGGAATACAAGTTCAGAGCGTTACCTACTCACCCAACCTGTTCCGTGAAGGTTTGAATCGGCCACATCGTTTCCTACTGTAAATACGAAGTTCATTCTTAGCTTATTATCACCACGGGATAGTTATGGAAACAGGTCAAATGACTTGCAGTGAGCAACATCAATGTGATAGTAAAACAAAACACCACAACAATCACGGACTATAACAAATCGCTGTGGCTACATCGATTATAAAGCTTCGACGAGACCCTTCCTTTATGTTGCTATTTGTCCGCCTATTTCAGGGGTCGGCAACCTTTTTTGGTGAAGGAGACAATTTCCCAAAAATTAATAAATTAGATAATAATGGGAACCGCAGTAGTGGCAATCAAATATAATACACCGAAAATAATAAATTGAATTACTTCAAGTTTATTTTGATATTTTGACGAAACCCCCCAGTTGTTGCTCCGCAGGGCGTATTTTTAGAGTTTCAAAATTTTAAAAGTGATTTTGGGACTCTAAAATGAACAAACAAATTGATTATTTTTTTTCGAATTTTCTCATTTTTCGATTCTAGTTCTTTATTTAAATTATAAAGAGCCATTCAAGAACCACCAAGGAGCCGCAGGTTGCCGACCCCTGGCCTATTTCATTGAGATTGTTCTTCACTGTTTTTGAGATTTTTTTCACACTAACATAATTTTTAAAAAATCTAATGAGTAACGCACATTTTAAGCTCAAATAATGCAACTCATAGGAGTATATTATTAAAAATGTATAAATATAATAGTAAGATTATTAAGATTTCTTAAAATTCTGTTATGACCAGTTTTTGTACCTCTTGCTAAAGTTCTTGATAGCTTGCTAACGGATGAAGTTAGCAAGCACCTAATTTTACATGGATTACATCCTCTAGCTAACACTATCAAGAAGTTGAAAGACGTTTGCAAACACTATCAAGAACTCTTTCCGGTAGCTAACTTTAGCAAGAGGTATACAAAGACCGGCCCTTTTCCGCTCGATCGGAAAAAAACGGTGTATGCGGTCAGTATACGAGGCAAACAAAATGATACAAAATATCAGGGGGCCGTGCCAAAAGAGCAAAAACGAGACGCTCGCTTCGCTCACTCAATAATTGTGAAATTGCAACATGTAGTGTAACACCGAATCTCCGTTATCGAACATTGAATACGTTTCTTGACTATCCTAAAAAAAACGTCTAGAAAAATCTAACCGATATCTCTGTTAACAACAGTGAAAGATTAGTGACGGATAAACAGAATTCCTGGATGACGATTGGTCTTTCGCGTACTCGATACCTTGTAATCAAAGCCGCTTATTGATAACGCTAAGCAAAGAGCGAGATGGAACTCCGTTATCGCGGGAGTAGCGAGAATGTGAGCAAAAATTCTCAGAAGCAACCAGCAACAAGGAACTGGAGCGCTAATCTACGCACTACACATGATTCAGGTGAGAATATGGGAGATTTACATGGTATAACCGTTGTTGTAACTGTGTGTTGTAACGCATTTTGAGCGAGCCCAGCGAGCGTCACCACGATACTTTTATGGCACTTTCTCTTTGTGTTGTTTTGTGTGTTTTTGTGCTTTTGCCAGCGCAGTGTCCAGGTAAAACCGTTCAACCATTCTAAAACTGGAACCGTTTGACCGATTAAGTTTAGTAGTTTTTTTTAACAGGAGTCTAAGATTTCTAAAAATTAAACTGGAACTGTTTGACCGATTAAGTTTAGTTATTTTTTAACAGGATTCTAAGATTTTTTAAAATTAAACTGAAACCGTTTGACCGATTAGGTTTAGTATAGTTTTTTTAACAGGATTCTAAGATTTTTCTAAAATTAAACTGAACCGTTTGACCAATTAGGTTTAGTACAGTACCTATAGTTTTTTTTAACAGGATTCTAAGATTTGTTAAAATTAAACTGGAACCGTTTGACCGATTACGTTTAAAATTTGCATGGTCGTGAGGACAAACATTTTAGGTGTTAAAGGTGTTGGGGTTAATTTCCCAACTATTCTGTCGTCATCAAAAGTTATTGACATTATAGGATACAGATATTTATGCGTGTTTGGAAATATTTCTCACATTTCTGCTTTTTTAATTTATTCCTGATCATGATGGTTAAGCAAAAGCCCCCCCCCCCCCCCCCCACCACCACCGCTGGCGCCTATGATAATCTCATTTCCCTGATTCAGTTACCTACTTCGTAACTAAAAATATTACAGTTTGAGCAATACAGCGATTCTTATCAACTAATATTCGTTCTTCTAGCTTATGTTTACGCCGCAGCTGCAATTGTTGTTAAATTGATGTCTACATATTATTGATTTCACTTTTGTGATGGCCTGAGATATTCCGTCATTTGCATCAGATAGTGCGACCAGTGATGACATTGAGCCAAACGATACATTACTTAAACAGTATATTAAATCACACAGATGAAGGCTAGACTACAGACAACTTACAAACAAATAGGTAATTTTCTTGTCTGTGAGTGAACCATCAATTGTGTTGTAAGGCAAAAAGACCTCTATCGTAGTCAATCGTAGTTAAAAAAATATTTTCAAACGTAACCCTTTATCATGATTCTCCCCCTCCCCTTCATTTTGTAATTTGAGTATCCATTCCAAATTCGTGTTAATATTTAAAAAATATGGGAAAGGTCAGGTCCCCCTTCTGCCTCTCCCCCCCTCATTTCTCTGTTTGGTAGGATATCTCAATAGTTTTGTTGAATATTACATTGTAATCGATTACACTTGCCTTAAAAAAAAAGTAGAATAAAAGTATAAGATGGAAATGAAGTGAAAATTCATCAACCCAATCTCGGATACTCAATTTTTCCACATCATATCTCTTTTGTCGGAGACCCTCGAAAAAAAATGTGCTCCAAAATTAAAGTCTAATCAAAGTCTAATTTGCATATCTTTCTTATACCTTTCTTATACATTTCTTACCTTTCTTTCTTATATCTTTCTTATATCTTTCTTATATCTTTCTTAAGTTCACATAAAGTTAAAAGTTAGAATGTTGCAAGTAGACGATAAATTGCAATTTCATGACAATCCGCGATTGGATTTGATACTTTCGGTAAATTCCTCACCAAAATGAAATGTTTGACTGCCAACATATCAAGAGATGCTAATTTAAACACGACTCTGTAGTGACAAGAATTACCTCTCTAGACGGGATCTGTTTGTCCTTGTAATCTCAGCAAACAATCCAGTGTATTTAGTGTCACTCGTAAGCCCTAGTGCATGGGCTAGGTACACTTGCACAAATGTAGACGATTTGAGCACAGTAGTCTCTCTTTGCACAGTGATTCGAACTGTTCGCCAAGTGGCAAGTGAATTGCGGAATATCACTGTAAAAAACACACGTTACTATGGGTGGCGTAAAAAATTCCCTTGTTTGAGAAGTCCCTGCATCGAAACCGTTAAGCGTTAAAGGTAGGGTGTTAAAATTTTTACCCATTTTAGAAAACATACCAAAATTACATATGTGCAAGTTTTAAACATTTTTGTGTAAAAAAAATTGCGGAAATTGGGCGGTAATTTTTGGAAACCGAGGCACTTGTTAAGAAATTTGCCACCCATTGTGAGTTGTGTTTTGACTTTGGAGGAACCGAGGAAAATTCTTAGGTATACTCAAAAAGGTTGCCTTGAGCAGAAAAAGTTTGGGAACGACTGATGTATAGATGGCAGGATTTTTTGACTTCTGTTGGAGGTTACACAGTGTCATTTCTCATCTATAAGTAAGTATGTTGGAAACTAAATTCGCAAATTTGTGATTTCACTGATGTTTTTGAATATAATGCGCTATGCAACATTTTAAATTGTTTATGGCAGTAATTTAGCAACCTGCCGATTAACAAAAGAACGAGTGTTGCTTAGCACAGAGCGGTGGAATTGGAAGGGTTCAAGTTTAAATGACGCGAAGAAACTTTTTAAATGCAATTTACAAAAATATACAACATCGTCTATGATAGAACATTACTACAGACGCCTCCCAGCGTCCTGATAAACTTACCCCTTATTATAAGGGCCTACAGCTTAGCCCCTGATATATTATTAAACAATTATTTTCATATAATTTTGAATATACATTAAATAGTTTATTTTATATCACACATAAAGTTATAGAAGTCTTGTGATATGAAGTTAGGATAGGAAGATAGGGAGTGATAGGAAGTTTGTGACATGTCACGTTTTAATACTGCAAGAAGAAATTGGAGTGTAATTTTGAATAATTTACTTGCACGCGCTAGAGTAACATGTGTGGTATTATTTGATCATTGCACTTGGCTCACTCATGCAAAGTGAATCGCTTTATAATCCTCTTCATAATCATATTAATAGTTCAAGATGATATTAAAAACTCACGAGACAGATTATACCATCTTATCACACTTCTATCATATCTTGATGTTAACAAAATGCAAACATTTTCACTAGGAAGGGGTCCGCATCCAGATAACTTCTGTTGAACTAATCTTCGCAGAAAAAAACTGCCAAAATAACTTTCAGGATGATTTTACTTCCGTAAATGTTTCCTAATACCCAAACAAGGCATAAAGCCTATGGGTCACTGCTTGTGTATTTAGGTATACCTTGTGTAAAGGAAAATAAACTAAAACTAACTAATATTCCTAAATTGTCTAAATATTCTGAAATCAAGACCGGAAGTTGTAGGAAATCTGACGAGCAGCCAAGAACAGCAAACTTTACTCTAATAAAAGTGCACAATGCATCACAAACCTGACACAATGTCTAAGGTATAACATGCGCTCTTTCTTCATCTTTCCAACGAAATGTTGAGGTATTTAATTTTTGAGATCCAGTTGGCTGAAAATGGCATGTTTAGCGTATAAAAGTATAGATTAGCACCAAAATAAGGTTTATACAGCACTTAGGTGTAGTGCAACGTCTTGCCAGTCCTTGAAAAAGCATAAGAATTCTAAGTAAAAATCACCATTCAGTCAATTCTATAATACATTGAATGTTTTAGTTAAATTATTTAACAGGAGAAACAGCGTTATTTTAACACTTCTTATACCATGGGCTATAAAAGCTAACACGGAATTATATTGAATGTGTCAGATAATTTCACAGGAAATGAAATGAGTGGTTGAAGTACTCATCCTTCTATACTGAATCATGAAGTTGTTTGCTTCACTTTGATAATCTAAATCACCAGAAAACCCTGAAGATATCAAATAAATCGGCTAATGCAATATCCTGTTGCATTGACAAAATTATCCAATGTTTTCTCCGAATTTAAAATATATTATTCAATCTACAACAATCTACAATAATCTACAATAAACCAGTCAATTGTGAAGTAGAACCATTATGATGCAACCTCGCCAATGAACAGCCAGACTTATTGAAACCCATTAGCTTCCGTCTCCAATCAAACTAAACAAACTTAGCTCTGCCTCTTGAAAAAAGTTAGGTAGGCTAACTAAATGCAGTTCTATTTTACAGTTGTTGTTAGTTAGTTTTGTTAGTTTTGCTTGAGGAATCAGTGTTTTTGCAAACAAGTAAGGACTAATTCCGGGTTTTCAGACCCACATTTTTTTCGAAATCCATTGATTTGATCAGATCAATTTGAAAGTATATGCAAGACCAGTATATTTTGAGTTTTAAAATTAAGTTTTTACTTGGCCCATTCTTTGATATCAGTACTTTTCAGTGCTGAATTTTTAGATTTCTTCTATTTCTTTATAGTTGAAGAGACTTTGATGGTATTTTTACACAGAGTGTTTTTTTATGGAGTTATTTATTCCGTAATGCGCCCACAACTGCACATAGCCTTAAACGAACAAAGAAAGATTACAGGTTGCATTATTTAATCTTCTGCTTTAATCGCATTAAAAATTACTTATCATTATTTATTTATTTAAAGTATACTCGTAATCAGAAACGATTTCTCTTTTCTCTCACTTTACTACATGCAGTGCCGGACTGGCTCGTCAGAGGCCTCGGCGGCTATTGTTTCTATAAAAGTTTTTGGGAGCAAGCAGCCTACCAGCCTACCCCGCAGGGCGATTTTTGGATTTTTATAACTTTAAAATGGAATGTAAAACAATTTGGTGATTTTAAAAGTTCATTAATTCACAAGAAAAACTTAACAGAAAGGCCTGCCAATTATGCTCCGCAGGGCGCTTTTTGATTTTCTGTTATTCTTAAAATGATTTTGGGATAAAAAACTTGTATTTTTTCAGAAAGTGAAGTAAAATGTACCCAAATTTAGCCCCGCATAAAAACGTGTATTAAAAACGTGTATTATTTTGAGCGAAAAAGCTAACAACGAATTGAAATTAAATAATTGACCTAGCCTGCCCCGCAGGGCGATTTTTGATAATTTGTATTAATTTAAGCAAATTTTAGATCTAAAAATGTGTATATAGCTCCAAATAACAAACATAAAGTGGAAGATGCGACAAACCTGCCCCGCAGGGCGCTTTTTGTATTTTTGTTTATTTCCAAACGATTTTGGGATTGTATTCGTGTATTTGACTTCAAAATGCCAAAATAAACCCCCGCCAGCCCCGCAGGGTGCTTTTGAACTTTTATAATTTTTAGTTCATACTAAGACGCCCCCAGGCTGGCGAACAGGGCGTTTTTTTTTAGATTTTTGCTAATTTTCAATTGATTTAGGGATTGCAAAATCGTGTACCTAAATGGCTTCAATATGCTCAACATGCTGTTATTGGAAGAAACATTTAAATAGAAGAGGCCCCCAGCCTGCCCAGAAGAGCACTTGTTGAACTTTTGTAATTTTTAAATCGTTTTTGGGATTGTAAAAATGTTTATTTTGCTGCAAAATGTTCACCATAAAGTTAATGGAAGATGGAAGAGACATAGAAGAGGCCCCCAACCTGCCACGCAGGGCGCTTTTTTACTTCTGGTATCTTTAAATGGAATTTTTTGATGATAAAAATGTATGTTACACACAATCTAGGGGCCTCAATAGCCAGGGGCCTCGGCGGCGATCGCCGCCTAGCCGCCAGGGGCCAGTCCGGCCCTGACTACATGATATGCACATCCTCCTTCAATCAGATTACATCCACACTTTTCTTCACGCAATCTGTGGAAAACCACTGTCCACGTTATCACTATTAACCTAGGTAAGTGCCCTCCAGGTGGCATCACGTGATACTGTGAGGCAAGATGAGAGCTCTGATCTTCTCTAATCTGCTTTCAGATGAGAAGGAACACGGAGACAAGCAGACATTCGACGAGACGCCATGGAGATAAGTGGTCCAGGTAGAGATAAATCGAACGCGTGAGAGATCAGAAAATTCATCGACTCGAAGGAAGAAAATTGACGAAATTGAAACCGAAACAAGCGATTTCATTAAAACCGTGAAAAAGGTATCAACAAACAAAATATTTACTAAATTATTTTGTTTAATTTGTAAATTGAATATTGACTAAATAAAAATTTCAATAATGGAGTATTCAAAGGTTGTGTACATGAAAGTAGAAAATCGTCTACGTTAAATTTTTATAAAAGTGTAGTTTTGTGGGTGTTAATAATGTTGAAGTGAACGTCAATGCAAATCATGTCAATCCACGACGAGGAATGGCACAGAGACCGACGAAACGCGTCGATTCTCTTGGATTACGAGTCGTTTGTCGCGAGCCGCGACCCAGCCGCGACGTTGCCGCTTCAGAGACAGCACCCGCCGTTGTTGATGCGTCCAAGGCTACACGAGTCCCGTCAAAATCAAGACGCGACGTTGATGACGCGTGAGAATCGCGACGCGGCGTTATTTACACATCGAGACGACGCCGCGTCGTTTATGATCCGTCAAAACTCATCATTGCCGTCCCGTCTTAATCAACAAGCCCCAGGGTTGACGAGTCATAATAAAAATGCGCCGTTTTTAACGCGTCAAAACCAAGCCGCGTCGATATCGTCGCGTCAGATCCGTGACGGGACGTTGACGGCCAATCAAAATCACGACGCGTCGTCATTTATACGTCAGAAAGAAGCCGCGACGTTTATGCCGCGTCCGAACCAGAACGCGACGTTGTTAACTCGACAGAATCACGACCCTCCACGACAGAATCACGACCCTCCACGACAGAACTCGTCGTCGCTTCGCACTGTCCGTCGCCTCGCCCCCCGCTGTGAACCCGAGGTCATCGAGGTCAAAGACGAGCACAGCGACAACGAGTACATCGACGTCGTCAACTACTTCGAGTCCGACGCCTCCGTCGCGTTCAAGGAGAAGTTCTTGGACGCCGCCGACGTCTCGCACCAGGAGATGTTCTTACGCCGACGTCAAGAGAAACATGATATTGGTCACAACGTAGACGCCTCTGACGACAGCTTTAGAGGACGTAACAACGACGTCCATACGGAAAAATTGTATCTTAATGAATTTGACGTGTCTAGAGATAAATTCTATGGGCACGTTATCGACGCCTCTGCAGAAAATAATCATCGTCATGTGATATCGTATTCAGAAAACTTCTACGGAAGTCTAAGAGACTCAGCAGAAAAGACTGACAAACTGTCCTACGATTTCGCAGACAAATTTAACGGGCAATTTAACGATTGTACCGATAAAATCCTAGACTCGCCGTCAAATGGAAACGTCGTCGACCTTTCCATGGAGAAATTCAACGACGTCCTCGCAGAGAAACTCCACTCACGAGACGTCCGCGAAATATCTCCAGAACAATTCTCGCGCCGCGACGGCGACATTTTCCACCGTCGCGACGCCACACCGATCGATCTAACTTCAACTCCGTCAAACGAGCCAAATCAAAAGGAAGAAATCAAAGTACTGAGACCCGAAGATATCAATAAAGACTTCGAGAATCAGAAGAACGATAATCAAAAATATACTCTACTCAAGAAACAGCTCTCATCTGAGCCACTAGCGAAACAAATCGTCATCAGCAGAAACCTGAACAATCAGATCGAGAAGCAGTCCCTCCTGAACCGTCAACGCCTCCTACAAGCCGAGCCGGAGGTGCTGGACGAGAGTATCCTGCTGTCGGAATGTTGTCGCTTCGACCAGAACCAGCATCCCTTCGTCATCAACGTCGAGCTGTCCGGACGGCACGACGCCATCCTCCGGTACTCCGTCGACGACCTCATCCTCCGGTACCGCGTCCTCGTCTTCCTCTGGATCCTTCTGGGAGAGAGGAGACTGCTCAAGGTCGGCTATCCGACGGATGCTGTGCATCTCGTGCTCTGGAGAGTCGTCCACATTTGCTGCTCTATATCAGGTAGGATTTATGGTTGTAGGGCAGTTTACCGAAGGACAGATTACCAAAACTTTACGGACTTTTTTTTTTACATTTTTGACATATTCATTTTAGACAAATTATTTAAAAAAAAATTAAAACTTAAAAAAAAGTGTGAAAAGTTTATAAAATTTCGGCAAAATTATGTTTTGCCATTTTTGTTTGTGGCTAAAATTCATTTTTGACAAATTATTTTTGACAGTTTTTTTAAATCATAAAATAAAATAAAAAATGTATAAAATTTTGTCAAATATGTAAAAAAAATTAAAAGATAGTCGGTAAAGTGTCCGGGTAGATTTTGGTAATCTGTCCGTCAGTAAAGTGTCCGCCCCTGTTTTTCGGTAATGTGCCCGTCGGTAATCTGTGTAAACGGTCCCATTACCTGGATTTATCTCGAATAGGCCTTGTGGAGATGAGATTGTGAGAGTATGTGGCACTGACACGGCTGAAATGAGGTCATCAGAGAAATACTTTATCTTTACTTCTTAGATATCACCATAAATAATATGTCAATCAAATATTTTGTTAGTAAATTCTGTGAAAAACAATCTTCGGTAAAACCCAAATCATTGATCAAAGAAAATATTTGCCAAGTACGAAAACTCAGTTTCTCGTGAAACGAGAATTCAGTAGATGCTTTTAGTTTTCACATTCCCAAAGTCAAAATCATCGCTTAACTTTTTCAAAATGTTGAGTTGACGAATTTCCATTTACGGAATTAGTAGACACTAACATTAGTTTACATGCTTTTGAAATATGATTTCAATGGTAGACAAACTTACAGAATTTCTCGGAACAAGTTTCTTCTCATTTCATATTGACTGGCAGGCGCGTAGGAAGGGGGGGGGGGGAACAACTCTCCCCCTCTGATGCAAATCCCCTCCCTATGTTTTTATACATTTATAATATGTAAAAATAAAAACGTATTAAAGTCGCATAGAAATACACCACTTTCATAGAAGCGTCTGAAGAGAGCATGTTTTAGTTGGGTTTGTATGCGCGCGCATCTGTTTTATAAAAGTTGAGTTATGTAGTCCAAAAGCGGCGTATTCCAGTAATGCCTCGGCAGCGCAGTGGTTAGTGCGCTATCATTCCGTGCCGCAGGCCGGGGTTCGATTCCCGTCCCCTGCGATTTGATTTGATTTGATTTATTTTCCATTCATCATACATTTACATGTTGACAGTGACCCTCCTGGAGGACTCCAGTAATGAGGGTATAAGGAAAAGATTCCTTCCTATAAGGAAGGAATATTAATAAATACAATAGTTATTTTTTATTTTGAATTTGCGCAAGTTTGAATTTGTCTAGCCATAGAGTTATTTTTTTTTAGGTTGCCCAGCTGTAATTTTCGCCAACAAAGTGAGATGTTCCTTCATTCTGAAGCGTGGACTTGTATTCAGCGAAATAAAGGGGCGTGGTTATTCTAAAACAAGCTGCCGCCAGACGTTACTCAAATTCATGCCTGAACTTCAAAAAATTTCCGCGGCTGTGCGCTTCGGATCAGTATTTTACTAAGGGGGCCTCCACCAGACCCCCCCCCCCCCCTTATTGTATTCCAAACCAATAGTATTGCCATCTAAAGTTGTTTTCCAATATCCTCCCCCCCCCCTTGCAAATTTAGCACCTAGGGGGCACCTAAGAGGGGGTGATGGGGGGATTTTTTACCCCCACTCGAGCAGACTGACCCCCCATTCATCATGCAAAATTAAGTTTCAGTGTCCCAGAATCACTTATAAATAGCTTAAATTCTAAAAAAAAACGCCTTGTGGGGCAACAACATATGAGGTTCTTTCTTTGTTGTAAAAATGTAGGAAGTTCTTAGACTTCTTTTAAATTGTTTATATTCGAAAAAACGCCCTGCAGGGCTACAAATGGATGGTATAGTTTGCTGAGGTTCGTGCATTTTAGAACCCCAAAATCACGTGTAAATTATTAATTAAAAAAACGCCCTGCGGGCCGGATACTTGGGGACTGCGCCCCCCGGTTATCGCAACCCTCCCCCCCCCCTACGCTCCTGTTGACTGGTGCATGTTTGCATGTTGCAGGAGTGAAGTCTGCCGCCGCTGTACCGTTGCCTAGCAGCCACGACTGCGGTACAGACATGCTGTGCTTTAGAGATCACGTGCACAGGTTCCTGCGCGCCTGTTAGCTGTTAGTGTTGACTGGTGCATGTTTGCATGTTGCAGGAGTCAAGTCTGCCGCTGCTGTACCGTTGCCTAGCAGCCACGACTGCGGTACAGACATGCTGTGCTTCAGAGATCACGTGCACAGGTTCCTGCGCGCCTGTTAGCTGTCAGTGTTGACTGGTGCATGTTTGCATGTTGCAGGAGTGAAGTCTGCCGCCGCTGTACCGTTGCCTAGCAGCCACGACTGCGGTACAGACATGCTGTGCTTCAGAGATCACGTGCACAGGTTCCTGCGCGCCTGTTAGCTGTTAGTGTTGACTGGTGCATGTTTGCATGTTGCAGGAGTGAAGTCTGCTGCCGCTGTACCGTTGCCTAGCAGCCACGACTGCGGTACAGACATGCTGTGCTTCAGAGATCACGTGCACAGGTTCCTGCGCGCCTGTTAGCTGTTAGTGTTGACTGGTGCATGTTTGCATGTTGCAGGAGTGAAGTCTGCTGCCGCTGTACCGTTGCCTAGCAGCCACGACTGCGGTACAGACATGCTGTGCTTCAGAGATCACGTGCACAGGTTCCTGCGCGCCTGGTAGCTGTTAGTGTTGACTGGTGCATGTTTGCATGTTGCAGGAGTGAAGTCTGCCGCCGCTGTACCGTTGCCTAGCAGCCACGACTGCGGTACAGACATGCTGTGCTTCAGAGATCACGTGCACAGGTTCCTGCGCGCCTGTTAGCTGTCAGTGTTGACTGGTGCATGTTTGCATGTTGCAGGAGTGAAGTCCGCTGCCGCTGTACCGTTGCCTAGCAGCCACGACTGCGGAACAGACATGCTGTGCTTCAGAGATCACGTGCACAGGTTCCTGCGCGCCTGTTAGCTGTCAGTGTTGACTGGTGCATGTTTGCATGTTGCAGGAGTGAAGTCTGCTGCCGCTGTACCGTTGCCTAGCAGCCACGACTGCGGTACAGACATGCTGTGCTTCAGAGATCACGTGCACAGGTTCCTGCGCGCCTGTTAGCTGTCAGTGTTGACTGGTACATGTTTGCATGTTGCAGGAGTGAAGTCTGCTGCTGCTGTACCGTTGCCTAGCAGCCACGACTGCGGTACAGACATGCTGTGCTTCAGAGATCACGTGCACAGGTTCCTGGAGGTCTGTGCGCCGACGCGGGACCACTGGAAGCAGTTTGGATGGGCGAGTTTGACAGTTGACGCCGTGTTGGCGAAGATATACAAGCAGGGTGAGCTGACAGTCAAATATCCAGGTTCCATCATTCAATTGTCCATCAATTGTCATGGGGAACAGCTTTGTAGGTGACAATTTTCAGACAAATCTGTTGAGAACTTCAAGATTGGTTGACATTTTACTGAAATGTTATGCTTCTTCCGAAATACTTTTGATATGTAGGTACTATTAAATAAATTTAAAACTAGGAAAACGCTATGTGTAACGCTTTGGGGAGTGAGCCTTCGTACTGAATGCGATTTGATAAGTAAGCGTTGCGTAATGACATGGTCAAAATTTCAAATCGATCGGACCAACCAACCAGAAGTTTTTTTTTAATTTGAACCAATCAGTGGATTTCAAAAAAATTAGGGCCTGCAATGCCCAGAAATGGTGCATATATGTGTGCAAAATTTAAGCTCGATCGAAGAAAAATTGTGACCTGTATAGCCTCAGTAACAGGAAAAAAAACAGAGGTCCGTGCCAAAAGATCCAAAATTGCTTCTTTAGATTGTCTTCCTAACATTTCCAATGTGTCTAGAGCAGCAACTTTCACACCCATATTAATTCGCAAGCAATACGAAGGCTTCGCTTATGCAACGCGTTCGATTTTCCTGATTTGTCAATGAAAATCTATCTCTTCTCGTTGTTTTTCTACAATATGTCATCACCGGGAACTTTCTGGAATCGACGTGCGTCTTAAAACATGAAAGATAAGTCGATTATCGACACAGGTGTTCGACTATCGATCAAAGTCCGAGGTATCTCGATGCTATCAATTGTCATTTGAGTTCCTCGCATGCAACTCACGGTTATTTAACAGCTTATCGAAGCGGGAAAATGAAGCAGGAAACTTCTCAAGAAATAACCTCGTATTGAATAATACGACACATTGAGCGGTGATAATCACGAATAACAAACACTAAACGATGACTCTAGAAAGATAGAAAGTCTTATCGGGGCTTGTATAAGTTGCGTCTAAAGCATTGATACACCTGGCAATGTTCTCACAATTATAAAATATCTAAAATAGGTACCTACAACACGATTCAAGAGATTTTTACAACGATCTAAAAAGTTCACTTTTGTGAAAAGTGGAAGATACCACGATCTCTCTATGCCACTGCGGTGCCTGAGTGGTCCTTTGGGAATGATACAATATGAATGAGTGCAGGATTCCTGTTTTCACGACGTTGCCCAGGTTTTCCAGAATGCTCTGAGAGACAGCTGATGAACTGTAAAAACTGTATCAGCCATTACTGAAGAAATAAAAAACTGCAGTGTATTTTGAATCTATTTTGCCTTCCTTAAAATATGAGCTAATTGTTATTTTTGGCTCAATTTTTAGAGTCTGTTTCAGGAAATATGCGATCCAAAATACACTGGAGCTGTTAGATTTAGAGCTGTTAGCTACTATAGATTTTAGTGTGAAGCTGGCTTTCCATGATCCGTCATCTTCCGTCAACGTCCGACACCGTCCGACGAAAACGACCACGTGACCCGTCTCGACCAATCCCTCGCCGTCCGAGATTTTTGGGGATGGCTGTGATTGGTCGACACGGGTCACGTGGTCGTTTTCGTCGGACGGTGTCGGACGTTGACGGAAGATAACGGAGCATGGAAAGCCAGCATGAGTCTTATAATAATCTGATGATACACAGGAGTGCTCCCGGCCAAGGGGGTGGCCTTTGGGAGGGGATAGTTTCATTGGATTTGTGCATGGTCCTGAAGAGTAACTATGCAAAATTTGGCTTAGATTGATCTAAGAGTGTATGGATTGTAGAGAATATACATACAGATATTCGACTAAATTTAAATATCTTAATCTCTTCTGTAATCACTAATTGAATCAATATGAATGCGGACTAAATGACCATGAACTGAATCACATATAGCCGAGTCATCGAATTACGCAGGTAACATTTTCCGTCATGTTTATCATCTTCTTCTTTATCAGAACTAATCAGTTTGAAGTGGAATTAGCTTCTAGAAAAAACAAATTTTATTGGATCTAGCCGTGTCAAAACAATACATGATAAATCAATTAGCTGATGTTGCGTCGCAAATGTTGCGCAAAGTGTTGCTATTTTACGAACCCGGATTGTATCATAGCTGTTGATTGCCGTGGCGTCAGGTAAACAACATCAAGATAAGCCGCTTCGCAAGAGTAGTAACTAATCTTCTGTTTACACTTTCTCTGCTCAACCATTCATTTCCTTCGATTTCATTCACAAGTAAACAACACACAAATCCAACTGCGTAGAAGAGAGATAAAAGCAAATGAAAATACGGGACTCCGTAGGTCCCGGGTTCGATTCCCGCGGCTGTCCTCCAGCCTGGGGGGTTTCGTGGTTTCTGTCAGTAGGAGAGTCAAATGATGGGAAGGTTCCCGACTGTAAGGAATGATTCCATCCTAAGTGTAGTATTATCTATACTATATTTATCACAGCACAGTGCAATGCGCCTCGGTAAGGTAAAGGGACGCTCGGGACGGCTAGTAGGTAAAGGGACGGCTTCGGGGGATCACCATCTCGAGGGGGAGGCCGGCGCGAGGGGATCACGAACGCATTTGGGGAGGGCATGATGGGGCTAGTTCGACCCTGGACTGCACTTAGTTGGGACCAACTCGTAATGTGAGGCGGCCCCTGAGTCCAGGGGTGGGATTACATAAAATGAGAACTATACCTTGTCACGGTGACAATTGCTTCTCATCTCAATGTTATTCCCGGCCTTCTAGGGTCTTGTCACCGTGATAAGTAAGTTATCATTTTATGTGATCGCACCCCTGGTCGCAGTGGCCAACGTCGAAGCACTGAACGTCAGTTGTCGATCTGTCAACTGATGCCTTGTTTCCGTTATGTTTGCAGAACTGATCCCTACGCTGGTCCACCGCAGCTTCTCCATCCCCGTCCCAATCCGAATGGCCATGTGCAAGCTTGCCAACCTCGAGAAGGTCAACTCTCCACCGCCGCCTGCTCCCGCGCAGCCGCCCGTGCGCACCCTGCCAAGATGGCGGCGGGTCCCGCGTCCTGTCACGCCAGTGGCTAATCGGTCGTACTTAACCTCACACTTCCGTCCTATACTGCCCAAGCCCGTGGTCGTGCCGTGGAAGAAGAAGAGAGGACGACCGGTGAAGCTCAATAGAACGCCAGTGGACACAGGTAATGACATTCTGAAGATTAATAGAAGACTGTTGAAGGTCAATAAGTGGATTATGTACCGAGTTGAAAAGATGGCAACTTAGCATATTCGCTCTTTAGTCTTTGTCATACACGAGATGAACAGACTGCATCAATTCAAAGCTCAGACGCATCTTTTGTTGACTTTGATTTGAGTGACGGCCATTTTGTTGACACAAATGTCAGGTTTTATTCTAATAAATTGCGATTAATCGTTGATTATTTGTAAAATGAGTAATTCGTTAGGATTATTATAATTTTTTCACAGCCTGCAATTACTCAGCTCGTCATTAAACATTGCCAAAGTACGAATAACGCAGATTGAGTTCCATTCTGACGCGGGTACCGCGGTTTTATTTAATCCCTGGTTCCAGTATTTTGGATCAAAGGGAAATATTTTATTTAATGCACTGCCAGAATTACTATACGTAAAATGAAAATAGAGAGGGTAGTTTTTATGAATAATGCCTGGTATAAAGATTATGATTGTATACAATCATAATCTTTATACATATACTTATACATAATCTTTATTTTAAGGCAATGCCTGGTATAAAGATTATGATTGTATACAATCATAATCTTTATACCAGGCATTGCCTTAAAAAAAACTCATTTAATACAGTAACTTATCAAAGGGATTTCTTTAAATATGATGTTTATTCTACACTGCATCGGGCGTTGCACTCTGCTTGACTTATCTCTATTTATTAATTCTTATTTAAGCGCTCAGCAAAACAAAGAAAGGATTATTTTCTCAACTGCTGTCGATTTACGAACAATGTATTACATGGATTAGATAATGTAGGTAATTTTAGTTCCAGTTCCTGACTTTAAGTATTAATAATTTAATTCTCACTTAGTATACGAGAGCACCAATCAAATTAGTCATAGTTATTTTATAAAAATATATTTCATAACACAATTGTAAAATCATGTAATTATAGCGTAAAATAAAATCTTTTCCAAATTTATTGCGACTAAAGGTTTCTTTCTTTGATCCCAAATCAAGTCATTTCTATTCCTAAAACCCTCACAACAATTCTGAATAATATGAACCATCAGAAAATCCTGTCTATAAATATTTTAATTTTCCGATTGAAACAATAAATTCGTCATAATTTTCTTCAATAACATTTAGTTTAAAACTCTCGCGGTTTCAATATTAGTTATTTCAAATTTTTCATATTATGGAACAACAAAGCTTTTAGGAAATCAACAAATCTAAGTTGTATTAAAATGATACCAGCGTACTTCAAAGGTAAGACAAGTGGTTTGTAAGGCGTTATCATTTTAAACTTCTATTTTACATTTTACATTTTAAACTTCTATTTTACATTTTACATTTTAAACTTCTATTTTACATTTTACATTTTAAACTACGAGTAACCTACTGCAAATAAATAAAACTAATAATTTTAATATTTTAAGAAAATATATCAAAAACACTTTTCTTTTTGCTTCAGCATTAAGGATCAGTATTGCATTTGCATCGTGAAAATGATTAAAGATGAAGACTTGAAAAGTTCTGGCCTGGAAACGTCAAACATTTTTTCTTATTATTATGAAGTAACTAAAAGTTCTGCGAAGCTCTAAAGCTCTGGGTTCCAGAATATTAAATACAGATCAATAACTTTATTCAAGACGCAGGAAACAAGGAGCTGGAAAGAAATCAATTAAAATAATATTATTTATTTCTACAAAGTGTGTGTTTTGCGCGAAATCGTGCTGTATTTATTCCAAATCTATATGGAAATTACACCAAAACATGATATCAGCCTACATTCAAACATGGCGTATGTAAGTGGATAATGTTGACTCTTTTACCATTTATTTACTAATTATTATTTCCCTTCATTTGCTGACATCTGGAATAGGGCAATCCCGTAACAAAGTGCCTTGCTGCCAGCTACAACGTAATTTATGTTCTTGAGAAACCTGGCAACGCCGCCTTCTGGTTGTAATGCTGCGTTGCCACTTCTAGCCGGCAGGATCGAGCGCGTCATGCTGTGGAGGTTCCTGTTGGAGGAACCTGGCAACGTCGCCTACTGGTTGTAATGCTGTGTTGCCACTTCTAGCCGGCAGGATCGAGCGCGTCATGCTGTGGAGGTTCCTGTTGGAGGAACCTGGCAACGTCGCCTACTGGTTGTAATGCTGTGTTGCCACTTCTAGCCGGCAGGATCGAGCGCGTCATGCTGTGGAGGTTCGTGTTGAATCTCCTCGAGGAACCTGGCAACGCTGCATGCATCCACTGGTTGAACAGAGACGAGGGCATCTTCAGGATACTCAACACTGATTGGCTGGCGAGGATCTGGGGTCGTCGTCATGGCAACCCGAGGATGACATACGAGAAGATGGCGAGAGCGATGAGGTATGACAAGCAGTGTTGCCATTTCTCACAGATATATACTAATAGTTGCATGTGGGGGGATACCTATATTCAATGCAGTTGGTTGAAATTTCCTCATGAGAACTCTAAATTTTGTAGAAAAACTTGTATTACCTAAACGTTCAAAATATTGCTTTCTCCATAGTTTTCCAGTCCTTACAATTCGAAAGCAATGCACCCAATGAGGTTTAGTCACTTCATGAGCATGCATGATTATTCAATTGATTGAGGATACAAGGAATTTCTCATTCTAAATCCACTAAAATCCTTGATTATTCAAGTTGCGGCTAAAGTGACTCTGGCTTCTGAGCTGTCCATCTTTGACATCGAAGCTTTATTTGCATTCACTTCATAACATTTTAAAAGTTGTAGTATTTAACCTCATTTTGTAATTCCTTTCAAATTGGGGCATGGAATCATCCCTGGTCGTGGGTCGATGCCGGGTTGGTGCACTCAGACACACGTGTTAAATCTGTCGAGATGATAAGAAGCTCTTTCTCTGATTCATGTCACTTCTCTTGTCCATGGCCCCTGATAAGAAGCGCTCTCATTGGTTCCTGGTGTTTCATTGGTCATTTGTATAGGCGCTATTGAGCGAGAAGCACGTGAGAAACTTCTGTTTTCACATGAAACAGGTGCTATAGTGTTAATTACAAATGGACATTGTAACTATTTTATCCCTGACACAACGGGACAAGGATAAACTATTCCAGGCAAACAAAATTACTAACTAGGAAAACGCTCTGTGTAACGCGTTGATTTAAAAGCCAATAATTCTTGAATTTCGTCACAGACTTGTATAAAATTCTCAAAAAATTCTTAAAATATTGGCGATTGTGTTTTGGCATTTGCCCTCAGGCGCTGAATGGTCCTCTCCAAATGGAGTTGAGATACCGAGTATAGTCTACTTCTGTTGGTGCGCTCAAATCATTTTCAGAAAATTCGGTTATTTCAAATACTGTTTTATGTTTTGTCGAGTGTATACCTAAGTAATACGATATTATCAAAACACTTGCGATGATTGTTATCTCAACAGCATCTTATCAATTCCTCACCATGTTATCGACCCAAGAAGAACCAGATCAGATGCTGTGTTCGCTAATAATATCCCTGATATCATTTGCTATCAGTCAGATGATATCAGTTATTGTTGCAGCTGCCCAAAAGCAGTTTCACAGATCATACTGTCACTAATTGTGTGGGGGATTTCTCTGGGAACCAAGTAATTGTAAATTCTAAAGAAGGAATTAAGAAGATTGATAGAAATTATCATTTGTTATGATATACTCAAATTACCAATGATATCATTGATAAGGTCTTCTGACATCACGGTGGTACGATTCTAAGCAATAAAACTGTAAATTAACAAGATCTGCCACCAAGACAATAGAATTGTTTGAAATAAGATGATTTTAAACTATAAGTACAAGTCTTGTCTAGGACATCAAGCGTCGCTAGATCGTTACCCAGTAGTTAGTAATGGAGTTAGCATTGGAAAAGAAGTTTTATTTTTCACATATTTCATGAAATAATATGAAAAAAATACTTTTTTTTCTGATTGCATTCTATATTAGTGGAGCGGTGGCTCCACTACACTCAGTACACACACTCACTCAACATAATATATCTCTTGCAGAACGTATTATCGCTCGAAAGTGCTGCAACCCGTGCCGAGAAACCGCAACCTGCCACGCAAATTGGTCTACAGATTCAACCCAGCACTCATCAAGAGAGTCACCAACAAATAATGTATCTTCACCGTGAGGTGCTGCCACCTGTGTCGGGGCACCGCAACCTGCCACTGCCACTCGTGCAAGTTCTTGACACCGTGAGGTGCTGCCGCCTGTGTCGAGATATGGAAACACGTTTTGAAAAAGATATCTTCCTTCCATAATTTTGAAAAAGTGTTCCTTCGAATACGAATGGAATGCAACTGGGATCTTTCACTTTGTCATGGGGGGAGTATACCGGGTCCATTACGAGGTACAAACAAGTGTTCATCAGAGATAGAAGGCCCGATGTCCATATCAATGTTTTTTTTTATTTATTTATTTATTAGTCATCCGTTGAACAATACATATATTAAATAAAATATACAATGCATGGATGTTGTCAAGCTTGTTTTTAGGTGAGCTCAAAATCCAGTAATTCAGCCTTTATGGTACTTCAGAATCTGTAATTGTGGCTTCAATCAAAAGGCAACAAAATTCTTCCAAAAGTGTTTGAATTAAAATGGTCATCGGGCCTTCTACTTATGAAAATAAGAAAGAAATGTTCGGAACCGAGTCGACTCAATGTCGACAATCGACATGTACAATGGTGGAATGATGTTCTCGGGCTCTTAGGGAGATTTTCTAGCAATTTGGTATAGTAATTTCGACCTTAGTGGCGAATCGAAATAAGGTCGACATTTTCGTAGGACGTAATTCCATGTAACTGGATTTTAAATTCCGAATTACGAGGAACATCTTTGAAGTTTGGCATTAGAACAAGAATAAGTACAAAGCTTAAATTACACGGACCATTGTTTTGAATCAAGACACAAAATCAAACTTGAGCCAAACATATTATTCAAGTAAAAGTTTGCCTCATGACCGTCAAATTAGCTATGTAAATTTAGTAGCTGGCTATGCAAACTTCAAACTTTGGCTGCTAATTTTACTTCCCTAAGAAACTAATGAGATTCGAACAAGAAGAGAAAATAGAGTAACAAAATAATACCACATTCAGAAATCAGTATATTCTAAACAATTGAAAAACAAATCAATAATTTCAATGTAGTGTGCCGAGACTTTTCAAAACATTCCCATTCTAACTGCCAGTGGTCGATAAAGAAGTGATTTTCTATAGCAGTAGTATTAGTACTATATAATTTCTATAGTAAATGACTTAAACAAATTTTACATGCTATTTTTACTGTTAATTTTACTAAAAAGGTATAATTATGATTGAGCCTTTAATTTCTTAAATGTTATCTTGATTCTCAACATTGATATGACGTGTAATTTAGGATTTAAAGACGTACTGTTGGTCAAAACAAAACATCATTGACGTCAACAACTCAAACGAGCAACAATCAAACTAGATATTAAGATGAAAAAGCAATCAAAACTAAAGTGTAAGAATTTTGTTCAAGTTATACAAACAAGATTTTGACTTTACTTGTAACCTTTAGGTATTAAGATAAATTTATCATGACATTTACTTGATGTGTAAAACATGTTTTAGAATATTATAGAGCATTATCAAAACCGGCAATCCTTGATGCCATTACATTATATTAGTTATAAGAATCGTGGTTTTACAAATAGTACTTACAGCGTTGTCAAATAAGTGTTTCATCTTGAATTTTGTTCTAATATCTGATTAGAATATTCAAGTAATTGTCTTCTAATGTGTTCATGTATAACTGCCAATAAAATGTGCCAATCTTATTATTTATTTTGACGGGAAATGTGTGCGCGCGCCGCTTTGGGCTAGAAAAATGAAAAGAAAATATGACAATTCTTAAAAACTTTCAAAGATTTAAAATGTTTTATAAACGTTAATACCAAAACACTATTTTCCATTTTGTTTATTTTTCTTTTCTTTTAATATTTTTTATTTATCTCGGAAGAACACTCGGCCAAACAAAAATTGAACGTTGACCAAATTTGAATGACTGCTGGTCATGTCCCATAACCAATCAAAGTTTGTTATTATCATTGAAATGTGAGGTCACCTACTAGAGTGAGACAATGAGATCGCTTAGACTGACTTCTATCAGCCTATCAGATTTATTGAACTTTCAATTTTTGTTTGGCCAAGTTTACCTAACAGAAAATGTCAATTTTTTGCAAAGATTTCTGGGATGAACTCTGGCCAAGCGAAGCGCGTATTGACACATTTCACTTTATGCACATTGCAAAATAATACGTACTTAAAATATGTTTTCTTGATAATGTTGAGGGTACTTTAAAAAATCAAAATGATAGCAGAAAATCAAAACGCAGTGTATTTACTGGGCGTAATGAAATGCTCTCTGCTTTGTAGGTAATTGTAATTGTAATTGAAATTGTAATTGTAATTGTAATTGAATGATACATGTTGAAGTTAGCTGGTAATTTGATTCTTTGTAATCATCATTACATAAATGTTATCAACGTACTCTGTGAAACTTTGCTCAAATAAATGGGATTTAAGAAATAAAACATATTTTTAGAACCACATACCTATACCTAAATTCATACAAAAATAACAAACAAAATAATCAAAATTAACATGAAAATTAAGAAAATATAGCAAAATAAAAGGCAACATTCTCTCTAGGTATATAATATAGGTATATATTAATCATCAATCTTCAATTTTAATTGAACTATTTGTCTCTTATACTTGAAAAATGGTTCGCAATTGAGCTTGAAACGTTGTATAATAATGATGCAGATCAACCCCAGAGTTATTTTAGTAAAAATTATCAATAAGTAACAATAATTATAATACCTAATTGTTTTATTCTCTACAAATTGTACATGTACAGGTGGCAGAGATACTACTTATTTAGAAAATATAGACTATGAGGTACGTACATCAAGAAGCATTCTCCGATCAGCAAGTGTTTCTGGCAATCTATCTCAATTTAAATCATTCCACTCTTGAAACCCCAGATCTGCGTGTCAGTTTCTTGCTGCATCGATTTTGACATTTCTTCTCCACTCGAACAAACACCTACCTGTACACTCGAAGAAATAATAAACGGTGTGACGAAAGAAAAGGATTGTCTGATAAAGGTTTGATGGCATCCCCATAAAGTCTGTGCTAACTTCTAATGCATGATCTAACTCTAGTAGGTGAGCTCTGATTTCATTGATAATAACAAGGATTAATTGTCACGGAAACTGACCAGCAGCCAATCCGTTTTGTGCAAAGTACAGTTTTTTATTTATATTTTTAGTCATATAAATAAATAGAGTGAATTTGTAGTCGGTGACTTTTGAAGGCAAAAATCCAAATATCGAACATATTTGAAAAATCACACGTTTTAATGAAAGTCTATAAAGAGTTGAACTTGAACCACCTGTTGCTACTGTACATAACACCCCCCCCCCCCCCTCCCTACACCACCGACAAGTGAAGAACAATCCTCATTTCACACGACTCATGTCACATCACAATGGTCACGTGTGTCCTTGGCAAGGTCTGTCGATTTCAAGATCTCTCGATAAGGACTCGTGACAGATCAGTCACATCGGGATGCAGACACCTTGACGTGCACTCTACATACCTTGGCGCGCCGAAGTAACAAGTCCACGCATACCAAGTGGCTCATTGTTTGACACCTACACTTCAAACGAACCGACAGAGCAAGTTGGCTAAGGTGGTCGGGGGTTCGATTCTCGCGCGCCGCCGTCCTTCCTGGTTTTACTCAGTCGAGAGTCAAATGCTGGGATGAATGGGGGGGGGGGGGGGCAACAAGAAAATTAATTTGCATAACTTGTCAAGATTCCCCCCCCCCCCCCCCCCCCCACGCCCCCCAAAGAAAAAAAAAATATATTTTGCCACGGGTTAAGGTGGGTGTGCCTCCCTCGCTACACCGTTTAATTTATTTTTTCGACAATTTTGTGTCGTTTAGGTGCTTTATTTATATAAATATTTAACTCTTTTACATACAATTCACACTTTGGGGTGTGATGGCGTGTCCCATAACCTTGCCCCGCAAGGCGTTTTTTAGTTTTGACTCTTTAAAATCAATCTTGAGACGTTCTGAAGTTGCACTTGGTTTTTAAAATGCAGCTATACGTTCATCGTCCAAGTCTCCATTGGCCTAGTGCAGAACAGTGCGGCGTTAATACCAGTATGAAGCAGACTACTTGAAAGTGCAATAATACTGATATTCTCACAGCCAAAGTCGAGAGGAATGATCGAGAAAATAATGATCTATTTATAAATCTTGGGGAGACAATTACAAAACAAATAAGAGAGTGACAGTCAATTGTGTTAAAGATCAATAAATTAAAAATAATGGATGAATAATTTAAAACAGATGGATATTATGAGGATGTATGATTAAATCTACCTGGGATTTTGTTTCATTTATGACACTTAATTTTTTAATTTGAAAGATGTACTAATGAGGCAGTAAAATGGCGCCTCCTCCTACACACCACGTGACTGCGATGTGAATTGTTCTCTCATCACGTCTGCCAGGAACTGCCGAGCACGACTCCAGGCGTTGAAGCTCGTATTACACTAGCGGAGAGTGCATTGAAACCTCCAAGTAGCTCGTGCGTCGTGCATTGAAATCTCCAAGTTGCTCGTGCGTCGTGCATTGAAATCTCCAAGTAGCTGTGCGTCGTGCATTGAAATCTCCAAGTAGCTCGTGCGTCGTGCATTGAAATCTCCAAGTAGCTCGTGCGTCGTGCATTGAAATCTCCAAGTAGCTCGTGCGTCGTGCTATGAAATCTCCAAGTAGCTCGTGCGTCGTGCATTGAAATCTCCAAGTAGCTCCTGCGTCGTGCATTGAAATCTCCAAGTAGCTCGTGCGTCGTGCATTGAAACCTCAAAGTAGCTCGTGCGTCGTGCATTGAAACCTCCAAGTAGGTCGTGCGTCGTGCATTGAAACCTCCAAGTAGGTCTTGCGTCGTGCATTGAAATCTCCAAGTAGCTCGTGCGTCGTGCATTGAAATCTCCAAGTAACTAGTGCGCCGTGCATTGAAATCTCCAAGTAGCTCGTGCGTCGTGCATTGAAACCTCCAAGTAGCCCGTGCGTCGTGCATTGAAATCTCCAAGTAGCTCGTGCGTCGTGCATTGAAACCTCCAAGTAGCTCGTGCGTCGTGCATTGAAATCTCCATTTAGCTCGTGCGTCGTGCATTAAAATCTCCAAGTAGCTGTGCGTCGTGCATTGAAACCTCCAAGTAGCTCGTGCGTCGTGCATTGAAATCTCCAAGTAGCTCGTGCGTCGTGCAGTGAAATCTCCAAGTAGCTCGTGCGTCGTGCATTGAAATCTCCAAGTAGCTCGTGCGTCGTGCATTGAAATCTCCAAGTAGCTCGTGCGTCGTGCATTGAAACCTCCAAGTAGCTCGTGCGTCGTGCATTGAAATCTCCAAGTAGCTCGTGCGTCGTGCATTGAAATCTCCAAGTAGCTCGTGCGTCGTGCATTGAAATCTCCAAGTAGCTCGTGCGTCGTGCATTGAAATCTCCAAGTAGCTCGTGTGTCGTGCAGTGAAATCTCCAAGTAGCTCGTGCTTCGTGCATTGAAATCTCCAAGTAGCTCGTGCGTCGTGCATTGAAATCTCCAAGTAGCTCGTGCGTCGTGCATTGAAACCTCCAAGTAGCTCGTGCGTCGTGCATTGAAATCTCCAAGTAGCTCGTGCGTCGTTCATTGAAATCTCCAAGTAGCTCGTGCGCCGTGCATTGAAATCTCCAAGTAGCACGTGCGTCGTTCATTGACATCTCCAAGTAGCTCGTGCGTCGTGCATTGAAATCTCCAAGTAGCACGTGCGTCGTTCATTGACATCTCCAAGTAGCTCGTGCGTCGTTCATTGAAATCTCCAAGTAGCTCGTGCGCCGTGCATTGAAATCTCCAAGTAGCACGTGCGTCGTTCATTGACATCTCAAAGTAGCTCGTGCGTCGTGCATTGAAATCTCCAAGTAGCTCGTGCGTCGTTCATTGAAATCTCCAAGTAGCTCGTGCGCCGTGCATTGAAATCTCCAAGTAGCACGTGCGTCGTGCATTGACATCTCCAAGTAGCTCGTGCGTCGTGCAGTGAAATCTCCAAGTAGCACGTGCGTCGTGCATTGAAACCTCCAAGTAGCTCGTGCGTCGTGCATTGAAACCTCCAAGTAGCTCGTGCGTCGTGCATTGAAATCTCCAAGTAGCTCTTGCGTCGTGCATTGAAATCTCCAAGTAGCTCGTGCGTCGTGCAGTGAAATCTCCAAGTAGCTCGTGCGTCGTGCATTGAAACCTCCAAGTAGCTCGTGCGTCGTGCATTGAAATCTCCAAGTAGCTCCTGCGTCGTGCATTGAAATCTCCAAGTAGCTCGTGCGTCGTGCAGTGAAATCTCCAAGTAGCTCGTGCGTCGTGCATTGAAACCTCCAAGTAGCTCGTGCGTCGTGCATTGAAATCTCCAAGTAGCTCTTGCGTCGTGCATTGACATCTCCAAGTAGCTCGTGCGTCGTGCATTGAAACCTCCAAGTCCTTTCTCGCGTATTGAAGTTATTTCATGTTCCAGACATTATGAATGTGAAGACGATGATGGACGGTACAAACTTCCAGGATTGATATTGAATTGCGTCCTGTGTGTTGGTGTGCCATGCAGTGTAACCGCGCCGCATGTTGTGTTTGTTGTGTTCCTCGTGGGAACCTGGCGAAGCGGCTGCTGGACGGGTTTACTACGAGCTCGGTGCGAGCTGGGAATAGCTGATGATGTCGTGAGAATCTGCACCTCGGCGTGTACATTCCTGCCGCTGGTCTTCTGAAGATCGGCTGTCGCGGGATGCTGGGGCTGTTGGGCAGTTGCCTTACGGGCATTCAAAGATAAAACCGTTCCTTGCTTCTTTTAAAAGAGGCCTGGTTAAGCGAACGGGAATCGCAAGCTTCGTCAGAGCGGTTTTTTGAAATTTTGTCTTCACACTAAATAATTTGAAAAATCAGATAGTAACGACCCATAACAGCCCAATTGACTAAATAATGCCGCACACTGGAGTTCATTATGACCTCTGGTACGACCTCAAAGTGTTAAATACGATTATTTTACCATAAATATAGTATTCAACACTTTGAGGTCGCACCAGAGGTCATATAGTACTCCAATGTATGGCATTATTTAGTCTATTAGGCTGTAATGGGTCGTTACTATCTGATTTTTTAAAATTATTTAGTGGGAAGACAAAATTCAAAATACGCTCTGACGAACCTTGCGATTCCCGTTCGCTTACCCAGGTCTAAGGAGGAACGTGACTTTTATTCCGTTCCACATGGAAAAGCGCACGCAAGGGGTATGCAATTTTTGTTTGAATGCCCTTGAAATCCCCTGAATTTCCTGGAAAATTCGTGTATAATGTTTCAATACTGCTACAAAACAAATGGCTTTGATAGAACATTTTCTCAGGGGTGGAAAAATAATATAGAAATAAGAAATAGTGACTAGGAGCAGGAGTATTATTATGTTTTCGCATGGGCGTTCGCAGAAAGGGGGAGGGGAGGGTCAATGCTAGGAAAACAATCCTCTCCAGTTTCCGAATTAAGGAGAATGCGGCATGTAAAACACGATTAATTGAAAAATTGCTTGTCCCCAAGAAAAATAATCAAGATTATTGTAGCCAGGGTGATAAAGTTACTATACAAAATAGCATCTTATTTTTAAACACTTACAAAATGAAAATTTATCAATATAAAGTAACCTAACTTACTAAAATGAAATAAAAAATAAGCGTACAAATGAAGAACTGTGTGTTGTTGAGCGTGCGTCGTTAGCGTCCGCCTCCACCTGAGCGAGGTGTGATGTATGATCTGACCCGTGCGCTGACGTCATCCAAGGTCGTGGGAACTCTGGTCCATGCAGCATCCGCAGAGATGCACTTTCACTGTGGGAACCTGGCGCGAAGGTGTTCGCGGAACAGTGCTAATTCATTACATGGAGCCGACGACAGGCAGCTTGTAGACAGACAGGGTGGCTGGCCGGTACATGCAAAACATCGCCAACGTAGATTAAAAACATATATTTCAATATTCAAAATATAAATATATCTAAAAAGAGACAAGAAAAAAAATCAAACAGAATTTATATGGCAATCAATCCCATCTGAAGTTAGAAAATCTCAATGGGTAACATAATTATTAGATATCTTGCTTGATGTTATCCTTATTTTATTTGGATATTACATTTCTGTCTTTCTTTTAATATCTTTCTTTCACAACTGTATTTAAAATACGATTAAATTATTGAAAAATTGGATGCCCTCAGCAAAATAAACAAGATTGAGGTCTGTTACCTAGCAACCATAAAAAAATTAAAGAAATAAGAAAACTCAAATTTCATAGTACACTCGACAATTCATAAAACGGTATTTGAAAGATATGGATTGTCTGAAAAAATGTGATGGCATCATCTGATGAAGTCTATGCTTACTCGTCATCTACCTCTTTTCATTGATAATTGAATTGATTAGAGCATTGATTGTCAAGGAACCCGACTAGCAGCTAATCCGTTTCGTTCAAATACCGTTTTATGATTTGTTGGGTGTAGGTACCTATAGTCTAGAAGAACATATGAGTGCACACAAGTATATAGTTATTTATTTTCAAGAAATATATTTTTAAAAATGATTCGAAATTACAATTATTAACAAATTTCTGTTGTAGAGAAAGAAGACGGCGGTCCCTCTCAAGTCCTAGGAGGAATATGAAAAGGTAAAGGTGAAAGATACGTGTTTAAATGCTTTCAATGACTAGCAATACCTCAAATACGAAGGTCTACATTCCTCAAATGGAGATGAAGAATTTGAATAATCATTATGAATTATTTTCAGAAATTATTTTTTGAGCGAGCGAAGCGAGCGTCTCCTTTTGACTCTGTTGACACGGACCTCTGTTTTTTTTTTTTTTTTTTGGCTGTTAACTGGAGCAATAGAAGTCGCACCGTTTCACCGATCGATCTGAAATTTTGCACACATGTAGAGACAACCTTTTCTGTTTGCTGACCCCAATTTTTTTTGAAATCCATCAATTGGTTAAAATTTAAATAAACATCTCCTGATAGGCTGAAAAATGAAAATGGTCTTCGATAAATGTGATCAAACTCATATTTTGCATGGTCATTAAGACCAACATTGCCTCTTATTTCGCAAATTTTCAGACAAATCCTCCCATTGGTTAAAATTTAAAAAAATATTTCATTTGATTATTGAAATTTAAACTAGAACCGTTTGATCGATCAACTTAAAACTTTGCACGGTAATTGGGACTAACATTATCTGTACTTTTAACAATTTTCAGACTAATCTGTGTTTAATTTCAAAAGTTATTGACAGTTTTGGGACATTTTGTGTTTGGCTGTCAAATTTCTCGAATTTCATATTTCACGGCATCTTCGAATCTTCAGTCCAAGGTAGTCAGAGCAGAAACTTTCAAACATATATGAAACTGATATGACCGTTCAACAGATCGATCTAATATTGGGTTCACACACTTATATCATATGAGTGGTCTCATATATTTTTTGAACGAGATCCTGTGATTTTTGAAAATTAACAAGCAGGCGCGGTTCTAGGGGGTGGCTGGGTGGGCCGTGGCCCACCCAGAATTTTCTCTTCCTGCTTATAATTAGTATCATTCTGTATTAAAAAGTCAATTTACAAAAAAATTAAATATTTAAATATGGCTAAAATCTACAAATTATATTTTTAAGTGCAACCAAAGTTGGGTATTTTCCTCCCTAAGCTAGATTAGGTGGCTGTTTTATATTTAATGTGATGGTGTCTCTAAATTTAGTTTCAAATTCAGGGAAATTTATTCCGAAAACGCTCAAAAACGCTTCTAGGATCATCAATTTTCAAAAAAATCCCTGCGGAGCGGTTGGGGGGTCTTGCCCCCCAAACCCCCCGCGGGTCGTGTTTTTCACAAAATTTCGTCTGCCCACCCACATTTTTGGTCCTAGAACCGCCCCTGTTAACAAGGAACCGTTCAATCATGAAGGTTCAATCGATCAACTTAAAACTTTGCATGGTTATTGGGACCAATATTTTAGGTATTGTGGAGATTTTCATACAAGTCTGTGACGAAATTCAAGAATTATTGGCTTTAAAAGGACATTTTCGATAGGTAGGCAAAATTTCGGTTAGAGGTGTTGCGCGTATCCGTGCTCGCTCATCAACGCGTTACTCAGAGCGTTTTCCTAGTTAATAATATTTGATGACAAGCGAATCTAATAATATTATTCTAACTGGTATATTATAAAACCAATACAATTGTAGATGTGTACAACAATTCTATTTGTGACGAAGAAAGCAATGGAACCCTCCCAAGAATGTGTTACAATGAGGAAATGCATGACATGGTCGGAAAGTCCCGAAGTATCTGTTTGCATGCTGGCCGGTGCAATGTTCAGACATAGATATCACTCATTGTGACGTCACATACTTGTCCCGTGTCACAGATCCATGCTGATTGGTCACGTGGTGTCCTTGTCTTCCGTGAACAACTCAATGACGTATTCACTGTCAAGTTCACGACTTCCGAGAACGCCTTATCGACACACTTGTCTTAATATTAGCGACATTACTGAACATCAATTTGCTCTTACATTACTATCTGTATAGGTATAAGTTTTGAGGTGGTAGCTGCATAACCCAGGTTCAGTGATGATTTCAGGCCCCCTGAGCCCAGAGACAAAACAATCTATAGAAACAAAATTCTTAAATTATGTTTTCATTAAAACGAAAAATAGGGAGCTATTTGCTGTAATTTGAGAAGTTTAGCATCCTAAAGTGACCCGCAGTCGATCTGTGGATTGGGATTTTCTTGAAAAACAGGTATTTTACGAACCCCTTAGCGAGCTCAACCCAAGAGAAGGCTCGGCATGAACAATGGGGCATGGTGCGCACGCAGGTAAAGTAGGGGACGGGAAAGTAAAAAGACCCTTTTCCAATCCACAGATCGACTGCGGATGACTTTAGAATCGATTTTTAAATGTTTATATTCCAAAAAATGCCCTGCGGGGTAACAATAGGAGTTTTTTTTTTGCTTCGGTTTGTGTATTTTAAAGCCCCAGAATCACTTTTAACTGGTTTAAATTCTAAAAACCGCCCTGTGGGGCTAAGACTGGGGGGCTTTGCCCCCCCCCCCCCCAGACCCCCCTTTTGGGTGTCGCAATCCCCCCCCCCATGATGAAAGTAGTTCCTACGCAGACTACGTTTGGGTACACCCACCCACCCCTCCAGATTAAATTTTGCACCCCAGTTTTTCATTAGCCCCCCCCCCCCCCCCCCCCCCCCGAATAATATGTCTGAAATCATCACTGCCCAGGTTGCTATGGTAACAGACCACAATCTTGTTTATTTTTCTGGGGGACAGGCAATTTTCAATAGTTTTATCGTATTTTAAAATTTAAATCCAGTTGTTTGATTAAATAGAAATACGAAAATGGTGTGAAATAAAATATGGAAATAAAATTAAAAAAGATTGATTACTTATTTACTGGAATCATCTGTTCTTAGATTTTCGTCAGCTGTGACGTCAGATTTCATATATTTAAGTTCACGGGTTGATGTAGGCGGGGGGGGGGGGGGGGGGACTTGAACGCCCCCACCCTGGAAACCATTCTTTCGAGATCTCTTTCGCATGTTGTTTTCTAAAACTACACTTACACAACAGTCTGAAGACAGTAGCACTAATAGTGTTTACAGATCAATCCAAGGGGGGGGGGGGGGGGGGGGGGGGGTGGCAGACATTAATAATATTTTGACAAATCAAAGTGAAAAACAGGGGGGCTCGGGGGCCTAGACCCCAGAAAATTTTGAATCAAGGTCATTGGTTTTGGTATCATTTTGAATCGCAGTTCAGCTATTTTGGGAATTATAAATAACAATATGTCAAAAAATGTCATCAAACTTTTTCAGTCAATCCGTTTCTTTCGAATACCGTTTTATCTCTTGTTGAGTGTGCTTAACATGTCATAATAATATTATATGTATATTAACGTTTTGTATAATTGCAAAGTTTTACATATTTCACAGATCTTAGCCTTGTAATTAACACAGAGTTTCCTGGCGGCTCGGAATTCCCCGTGGAATTCCAGCACAATCTTGCCTGCTTCTGAGAATCCTCCAAGAGATCGCGGGTTCGAACACGGCGAGGTCACAGCGGCCCCGCGTACCGCGCAGTCGCAGAAGACTTTGCTTAAGCTGTTAGCGCAGCAATATAATTGCACTTTAAACATCCTTCACACTTCCAGGTAATGTTTTCAAACAAGTCGAATCTTCTCCTAGATATCATTTTATTTACATTTCAAGAAATCAGTACATTCTTCTTTACCATCAATTTTTTTCTTAGAAAGAATTTCAATAGTAACCTGGAGGAAACTACAATCAAAATAAGTATTTCTTTATTGATGTTTAACGTCGCACCGTTCTGCAGCTAGGCAATAATGTCCACGGTTTAATAATTATGATGATTGGGAGATGACGATGAAGAGAACGGTGGGAAGGATGCGGTCGTGGCTTATTAGTAGAGAACCTTCCCATCATTTTCCTCGGTACTGAGCGGTACTCGGTACCACACATCGCTATGAACAAAACAACAGAAAATGGGACGCAGGACCACGAATATGGGAGTCTGCATGTGCATGCACATATTTAAATTAATTTTTATAAGGACCCCAGAAGGAAAAGAAAAAATATAAAAAACGTACCAATAAACACCCCTATAAGTTTGCCTTATATATAATCATAATCATATATAATCATATATAATCATATATCATATAATCATATCATAATATTATAATCATATAATATTTCAGCCACCCATTTCCCCTCCATCCAAAAATGTGTCTACGCAACAAGCAACAAAATATATCGCGCCCCCATAATGCACAATTTATCGCAGTAACGATTACAAAATATTTTAATAGAGGGACCAAAAACGTATCTGATTAGTATTCAATAAAATTCAACAGCCCTGTTTTTAGTTGAGTTAAGCTTCTTTTAGCCCTAATTTTAGTCCTGAATTAGCCATGATTAAAAAAAGTCCGAAATTATCAAGTGCTCGATTCAAATTGGAATTATATATATTGTTACTTATAAATACTTTGTATTCTCAAAAATACCTCAAATTCTTTTGCAACGTTGAATCCCAATTGACAGATCACGCAAAAATTCAAATTCCAGTCAAAACAAAATCTGTAATTCAAATGTGAACCAATAAACAAACCTCAACATCACCAAAAACAAAAACCAATCGATTCTCATATAAATCTGCCTGCGAACACCTATAAACCACTCTGACACATCGTGCACACGTGCCCGGCCTGTCAATGTGACACCTGTCACATTAGCGTCAGTCCCGCGTGTGGAGGGGGGCGGAGGGGGCGGAGGGGAAGGCGCTATACAAGAGCCATGCAGCATCCCGCCTCGCCAGTTCATCTCGCATCCAGCGACCATGTGGACGCAGTTAGTGATCTTGTTCGTGGCGACGACGGCGTCGTGGGGGGACGTCGTCACGCCGACGCCCACAGCGTCGCTGTTGATGAAGCGTCTTGCGGATAGCGTCGCGACGGCGGAGACGAGCGTCGCGACGGAGGAGACGAGCGTCGTGACGGCGGAGACGACGACGACGACACAAGTAAGTCGGGTGTTGGGCGAATGATGGGAAGGGTCTCGACGACTAGGTCACTGTTGCCTCCTTCCCAACGTCCAACGTAATCATCCATCCGAAGCATTATCAGTTGCAATAAAGTGAATCTTGCAGTAATTAGAGATTCGGATGACATATTTCTTAAAATATGTATGAAAATACTGGATTATTGATGACATTTGTGACATTTAATTGTGTATTGCATGTTGCATATATTATACTGCTGCGAAGTAGGTTATATTCTTATTCAAATATTGAAAAACACAAAAAAGACATGAAAAGGCGATCACCTTTTTTATAACGGCTTGTTCGATTGTCTTCAAAATTTTATTGGTTACTCCTTACTCCTACTCCTTACTCCTAACTGGAGTAATTTAAGGGCATTTTAACACCCCACAAAATAAAAAATAAAACTTTTTTGACCTGAGAACACAGATTTAACATTTACCTATCTATAATTTGTGAAATTTTGAAGACAATCGGACAATAGCCGTTCAGAAAAATGTATGGGCCGCATGCGTGCTTTAAAAACAGATTTCGTCAAGTACTATCCCCCTTGTGCCTGAGTTTTTGACGAGAAGTCAATGTAAAATGATGATGATGATGATGATGATGATGATGATGATGATGATACTGATGATGATGATGATGATGATGATGATGACAGTCTTGGGATGTTACACACCCACCCCCTTCTCCTGCGACACCAAATTTAGGTAAATCCGGAAAAGCAAACAAAAGTTATCCTGCATTTTCAATATCTAGTGGAGCGGTCGCTCCACGCCAGCCAAGTCGTACGGCGCGCGCACACTCTCATTTAAAAAGGCTGGAGCAACCCACTTTTACTGTAAGCATCAAAGTGGCATTTTCGGCCTACTGGATCTTAAAATTGGGAAATCTCACATTGTTGCGAAATATCTTAATTTCGAGCTATGGCCCACCCTACTACATATACCAAATTTGGGAACAATAGGTTACGCCCTTTGCGAGCTATAGGGCAGTGAAAGCAGTGTTTTAGGGCGGTTTTCATAATAATAATAATCTCAGTAGTAGTAGTAGTAGTAGTAGTAGTAGTCTCCTGGAATTCAAATCCGGTAACAAGGCCACAGCATAAACGGCTGAACCGATTGATCTCACATTTTTACCACGTGTGCACTTTTGGCGTCTGATTTAACCTTCACCCCATGAATTTTTTGTGCCGCCATTTTGAAACCGGAAGTGACGTCATATCTCAACAACGGCTAAACTGATTGGAACGAAATTTGCGCCAAACGATTTAGACGGTCATCTATATGATTTATCAGTAGCAAAAGACTGAAAATTATGTTAACGAAACCGGAAATGACGTCATGAAATTTGAAATACATCGATTGGCATTTCGGCAACAAAGATTGATCCGATTATTTTGATATTTATGTAACGTATGTACTTTTGATATCTCATTTGAGTTGTTATAAAACCAACCGGAATCAGCCATTTTGAAACCGGTAGTGACATCATATCTTAATAACGGCTAAATAGATTTGAACGAAACCAGCGCCAAACAATTTAGACGGTCAACTTTATGTATTATCAACAATAATATTTGCAGTTTCTTATAGCAAAACCGGAAATGACGTCACACATTTGAAAAATCTCACAAATTTACATTTTGATACAATAAATACTATTTGAGACAGCTTATAATAAGATGTTATCATGTGTAAATTAAAATTCAAGGGGTCAGAGATTTCAGCCGCCATTTTGAAACCGGAAGTAACGTCGTATCTCGAAAACTGGTAGACCGATCAGTACGAAACTAGCGCCAAATGATTCGGAAGGCCATCTTAATGTAATAGGAACAGTCAAACTAGAATGTTCTTATTTATGAGCCCGGAAATGAAGTAATTCAAATTTAAAAATTATTGTATTCCCCATTCTATACAATGAATACATATTCAGAAAGCCTAAAATGATACACATTAATTGTAGATATATATTCTATGTGGCAGTGCAGTAAGTTTAGCAGCCATTTTGAAAACCGATGTGTATGCCATATCTCGGAACTGGGTTGACCGATTGGAATGAAACCTTTGCTATTCTTCACGAAAGACTATATATGAATATATAACAGATTTTCATTAGAAGTAACCAAATCGTAAATGGCGATTTTTTTAAAAGAATTTAGTAATTGTTCATTTCATATGTGTCACAAGTTGTAAGAATAAACTAAAAAAAGGAGTGATATCCCCATAAAAAACACTTCGTGTAAAAATACCAGCCAAGTCTCTTCAACTAAAAAAAAATATATGAAATCTAAAAATTCTGCACTGAAAAGTATTGATATCAAAAAATTTGCCAAGTCAAAACTTTATTTGAAAATCAAAAAATACTTGGCGCATCGATTTTTTTGAGAATTATAGGTATACTATATGTATATGTATATTTGATGTATATTTTATATCTGGCCTATACTTCTAAGCTATTTATATACACGATGCGCCAAGTATTTTTTGATTTTCAAATAAAGTTTTGACTTGGCAAATTTTTTGATATCAATACTTTTCAGTGCAGAATTTTTAGATTTCATATATTTTTTTTAGTTGAAGAGACTTGGCTGGTATTTTTACACGAAGTGTTTTTTATGGGGTTAATATTTCCACGAATCATGAGTATTGTATGTTTTACTTTTAAAACAAGTGGAAAGTAGTTCACGAAGGCCGGTGACAATTCTCATGTGCAGACAACAGACAGTGGGAAAAACGCATATCTATCTTTATATCTGAAATTAGCATGATTATGTGTGTAAATGGACGAAGTGCCACCTGGCAAAGATGATTACTTGATGACTCAGACAAAAGCTGGTATAATTGTCAATGTCATGCAAAGCATAACAAAAGTCTCCTGAGGCTATCGTGACGTAACCGTGTTTACATCTGATGGATTTTCCTTCTTGCTTCTCCTAGTCGAGAAATAGTTTCTCTCTCAATAATTAGCAGGTAGTTGGACCAAAGATGATAGGACATTCGTGAAGCTGCTAGATTTGATGCTCTCAAAAATAAATGTTATCCACTGGAGCCATCCATAAATTACGTTCGCTATTTGAGGGGAGGGGGGTTTCACGATTTGTGACAAAGTGTGACAGGGGAGGGGGAGGGGGTGTAAGTAGTTATGTAAAGTCACACTTCCAAAACTCAAATATCCACATTTATTTTATTTTTGAAACCTACTGAAGTTGGCTGAATATAGTGATTTTTAAATAATTGTTTGGAAAATTAAAATTCGTTAGTTAAAAATCATTTTTTTTTATGGTGTGGGGTCCACAACTTGTGACTAATTACAGAGGGGGGGGGGGGTAGTTGATTTTGTGACAAACTGTGAGATGGGGGGGAGGGGGGGGGGGGTTGAAGAAGGACTAAAAAACTGTGACATAATTAATGGACGGCCCCATAGAAATATACAGAAGTATATTAAAAAAATATTTGAGTAAATGGAAATAACAACTTGAAGATCGTCCGTCAGCTGGGGGTCAGTTGGGGGTCAGTTGGGAGTCAGCTGGGGTCAGCTGGGGTCATGTAAGGTAGCAGAAGTTCAGGGACTTCAACTCGTACTAAATGTGAATTACTATTCGCGTAAATAAGCGATACGTAATGGAGCCACTTCTGCAAGATAGAGACTGCAAGATAACTACTGTCAAGCTTACAGATTATCTTATTTGCTTTTACAGTTCCTGTTTCCAAAGTGCAGTGAAAATGAAGAAACATTTAAAATTTAAATTCAGTTGTAAATGTATTTCTGTAGCCATTACAAACAACTAAAGCAAATATTTTTATAACAATGTGCTCCTGTCATCTGCCATTTACTTAGTACAGTGGTACTCAACCTTTTTGACTTGCGGGCCAATAATACGAATTTGCTTTTGTTGGCGGGCAGCATTTTTTTAAAAATTACAATAAGTCTCAGGAAGGTTTATTCCAGGCGCGTATGAACTACCCTTATCATGGGGGGGGGGGGGGAAGCCCCTCAGTTTGAGCCCCGCATGGCGTTTTTTTAGGATTTAACCATTTAAAAGTGATTCTGGGGCTCTAAAATGCACGAACTGAAGCAAAGTACCCTCCAATTTTTGCCCCGCAGGGCGTTTTTTTTTTAAATTTAAGCAAATTTTACGCCAAAACAAAACACTCTTTTACATTTCAGCTAATGGGTCGATCCTTACATGACAACTCTCAAAATCCCTTAAACTCTCAAAATGTGTCTCAAATGAAACAAGATTTTTTTGTTTTTTTAATATTATTGCACAAGTGACACATTTGTGAATAAGTATGTAGTATTTGAAACATCAACTGGGGGCCACAAAAATTGGCCCCCGCAGGTTGAGTACCGCTGACTTAGTAGTACAACAAGAGCCACCAGAGTGCAGTCGTGTTCCTTGTTTAGGTGAATATCTGGTGGAGCGGTCGCTCCACGCCAGCCAAGTCGTACGGCGCGCGCACACTCTCATATAAAGGCTGGAGCAAACCCACTTTTACTGTAAGCATCAAAGTGGCATTTTCGGCCTACTGGATCTTAAAATTGAGAAATCTCACATGGTTGCGAAATATCTTAATTTCGAGCTATGGCCCACCCTACAACATATACCAAATTTGGGAACAATAGGTTACGCCCTTTGCGCGCTAGAGGGCCGTGAAAACAGTGTTTTAGGGCGGTTTTCATAATCAGTAATCATAGTAGTAGGCTGGAGCTAAAATCCGGTAAACAGGCCACAGCCTAAACGGCTGAACCGATTGATCTCACATTTTTACCACGTGTGCACTTTTGGCGTCTGATTTAACCTTGTCCCCATGAATTTTTTGTGCCGCCATTTTGAAACCGGAAGTGACGTCATATCTCGTCAACGGTTGGACCGATCGGAACGAAATTTGCGCCAATCGTTTCAGACGGTCATCTATATGGATTATCAATATCAAAAGACTGAACATTATTTTAAATAAACCGGAAATGACGTCATGAAATTTGAAATACATCGATTTGCATTTCAGCAACAACTGTTGATCCGATTGTCTTGATATTTATGTAACGTTTGTACTTTTGATATTTCATTTGACTTGTTATAAAACCAACCGGAAGCCGCCATTTTAAAACCGGAAGTGACATCATGTCTCAAAAACGGCTAAACAGATTAGAACAAAACCAGCGCTAAACGATTTAGACGGTCAACTTTATGTAATCAGTAATATTTGATGATTCAAATATCGAAACCGGAAATGACGTCACACATTTTATGACCTATACCGGAAATGACGTCATAAATATGCTAAATGACGCTAAATTCACCACTTTATACTTTAAAATAGATATAAGTAAACGTACTTTGTAAATAATTATAAATTCAAGGTTGCAGTGTTCTCGGCGGCCATTTTTAAAACCGGAAGTGACGTCATATATCGTAAACGGTTGTACCGATTGCAACCTAAGTTTGGAAATGTGTTGGACTAATAATTATGAATTCAAGACGACATTATTTTCGGCCGCCATTGTTAAAACCGGAAGTGACGTCAAATATCGAAAATGGCTGTACCGATTGCAATCAAATTTTGGAAATGTGTTGTACTAATAATTATGAATTCAAGACGACATTATTTTCGGCCGCCATTGTTAAAACCGGAAGTGACGTCATATATCAAAAACGGCTGTACCGATTGCAACCAAATTTTGGAAATGTGTAGGAGTAATAATTATGAATTCAAACGACATTATTTTCGGCCGCCATTGCTAAAACCGGAAGTGACGTCATATATCGAAAACGGCTGGACCGATTGTAACGAAACTTAAAGCTATTCTTCTTGGATAATTATTTTAATCTTATATACCAAACGCAACTTTTCTAAGTATCCAAATCGGCATAGGCGTATTTTTTTAAAGAAATAAGTTCTTGCACGGACACAAGCTGTGCTACAAGCTGTATGAATAAACTAACAAAAGAAGTGATATCCCAGAAAAAAACACTCCGTGTAAAAAAGGCAGCCAAGTCTCTTTACTTTAAAAAAATTCAACACCGAAAAGGAGTGATATCAAAAAAGGAGCCAAGTCAATGACATTTCCAAATATTTAATCGTATCTTTGAAATAAAAGTATAAACACCGAGAAATACTTTACAAAAGGACTTGGCGCATCGTTTTTTTAAAGACATTTTTCTATTCATAAGCATGTGCCATTTATATACAACCGTCATTTTGAATGTTTAGAATAATAGGGAAACATCTTTCAATTAGGTACATATTATACATACCTTCTGTAAAATATTTTCTATATGAATATATACGCTATGAAACTTGTTGTCTATGCTTTCTATAAATATACACAATAGTTATCTTCGTAATATTGTTTCGTGGTGAATATAATTAAGTCTCATGCGTTATACCTTCTCATCATGTAACAATTTCTATTAATACACATTTTATAAAAATACATTTCACAAAGAAGACAGTCATATTGAATTTCTATTAAAAAATTAACCTTTATACACTTGACACTTCAAAAATATATAATTGTGTTCCATTAGTTAGTAATTATTTGACAACGTTTCATGATTTCCTTCAGTCAAGATCAAATTATGAAAAGATACCAGTCTAATATCGCCATATTAACAGTACTGCAAGAATATGTATGAGCCCACTTCCAATTGATATGAAGGGATGTGTGTTGTGAAAAATATCCGACCGAACCGGGGCACGAACTTGGGACCTCTCACTTGCCGGGCGAGAGCTCTACCAACTGAGCTACCCGATCGGACGGGCGGACATTAGACACAACACACTGATGAGGATCCTGACTCCTGACTCCATGGAAGTTTTCCAAAGAAACCTACATTCTCACCACTTCCAATTGTTATGTAATTCTTTCACCCTTATATTACTTATATATTACAGCATAAAATCATGCTTCTATCGCCATTGACAAAACTATAAAATAGTAATTACTAAAAGTAGCTTGATTCATAGATTCTGGCTCTAATAGAAAGAGGAAAATGTACCTACTTGTAAATTTCTTTCCACTTTTAGGATAGAATGATGTCTTTAAAAAAACGATGCGCCAAGTCCTTTTGTAAAGTATTTCTCGGTGTTTATACTTTTATTTCAAAGATACGATTAAATATTTGGAAATGTCATTGACTTGGCTCCTTTTTTGATATCACTCCTTTTCGGTGTTGAATTTTTTTAAAGTAAAGAGACTTGGCTGCCTTTTTTACACGGAGTGTTTTTTTCTGGGATACAGCTTATGTGAGTTCAAAGGTAAACACAATCTGGAATGTAATCTCGACACGACAAGTTGAAAATTATAAATGCAACGACATTTGCTAGAGTTTAAAGACGTTAAGTTCGTGACGTCATAGACTGGACCTGGGTGAAAAACACCATTACTCATCGCTGAACGAGTTCCACGAGGAAGAACCTGCATGTGACGTCACATGTCCACGTGACTTGTCAACATAACACGAGTGACGTCATCACATGGGTCCAGCGCAGGCGCACTCTGCTCTGTACATGATTGGGAGATGATGATAAACAAGGGCGTATTCAAGGGGAAGGGGGGGGGGGGTGCAGTTCCCCTCGAAATCAGGGTTTCATAAAAAAGCACTTTTAAAATAATATGTGAAAAAATACTTAAAAATAGACAGATCTTGTCAAAAACGTTCCAAAATGGTTAGAATTGAGTTAAAATTCCAAATATTTCCGGGGGCTGTGCGCCCCGGACTTGCGAATTCTTCTACGTTCAATAAATTTACCTATTCTTATACCTCTTAGACCAATTTGTGGATTATTTGTAATTTATAATTCCTCAAAAAAGCCATACACTGCGATTCAAAATTGCATCGAAGCGAATGACCTTGGTCCAAAATTTGCTCGGCCGTATATGCTCCCCCGAACCCCGTTTTCCACTGTGATTTAATTCAAAATACTAGTATTGCCCCCTCCCCCCGAAATTTTCCTGCATACGCCCTTGAATTGGTAGGAAGGAGGAACTTTCCCATCAGTAAGGCCAGGCAGGGCGATGGCGTGAATCGAAGCCGGTACCCCCAGAGTGTTATAGGCTAGCCTTAGTTGAAATTCTTCTTAGAACTGATTATTTTATGACATCGTCATTCTCAATTCTTTGTTGAATTCAGCCCCTGGAGACCAAGTATACACTTGGCACAACTAAAAACGATATTTGAACGAATCGGATTGGCTGCTCGTCAGATTCCTTGACAGTCCTTGTTATTATCAATGAAATCAGATCTCACCTAAGAGTTATGGCGAGAGTTCGCATAGACTTCATCGGATTATCAAACCTTTCGGATTGGCTGCTCGTCAGATTCCTTGACAGTCCTTGTTATTATCAATGAAATCAGATCTCACCTAAGAGTTATGGCGAGAGTTCGCATAGACTTCATCGGATTATCAAACCTTTATCAGACAATACCTTCTTTCGAATACCGTTTTTTGTTTGGCCAAGAGTACGTCGATATAGTGTACTACAATACCCATTTAGTCATTGCTAACACAGAAGTTTGAACACAAAAATCAAACTTAGAAGAAAGAAGAATATTCAGAAAAAACGTTAATTAAGAAAAATACTAAAAATCAGAAGAAATCACAAGGAAAGAAATTGACCGAAATATTTGAATATTGAAAAGAACAATATTCTTTTGTTGTGGACATCAATAACTGAGACGGGCGTTACTTCGACGTAAATATGACGCAGTTACGTTGAAGTCCGAATGATTTGACGAATAGTTTAACATACATTTGCCGCTGGAGCTGGAGCTGGACCTGACGATGTCATCAATCAGCTGGACAAATGATATTCACTGATCGAGGTCAAGGATGTCATGACGCAACATTTAATCCGAATTCAGTTGATTTGTTCGAGACGTTAATAATTTACAGTTTTGGTGTACACCTGATTTCGGATTTCAAAGATTTCCGAAGATTTCCAAGATTTCTAAAGATTTCTAAGATTACCAAAGATTTCAAAGATTTCCAAAGATTTCCGAAGATTTTTGAAAATTTCCCAGATTTCAATGATTTTCTAGATTTCAAAGATTTCCAAGATTTCACAAGATTTCCGAAGATTTCTAAAGATTTCTTGGGTTACTGCAGATTTTACAAGATTTCACGAGATTTCCGAGATTTCCAAGATTTCCTGGGATTTCCAAAGATTTTAACAAATTTCTAAAGATTTCCTCAGATTTTCTCAGATTTCCAAGATTTCCAAGATTTCCAAAAATTTTCAGGCTATAATTGTACACCAGATTTCTGGAGTTGTTAACCGGATGTGTTATCCTTTTTAAAAATCGAACGTGATTTTTATTAACTTTGGAGTTTTTTCATTTTTCTTTTTGTGGGTTTTTTTCGTTTCTATTGTAATTTTGTATTTTATAAATCCTGCTTGTTTTTGTATTAGTGTATGTTTGATCACTTATTAATTTTATGAAATATGCTATTTTTGTTAAATTTACCTACACCACTGACTGTAACGTCTGCCCTTCGACATCATATGGTTTAGCAGTTGCTAGGGTTTCCCTACAATCGGATAAAAAGTAAGAAGACTTATCCTTCGTGCTAGAAATGTGACATGGTCCATTACGAGCAGCATTTTGTCTAGGTATTACATCGACGAGAACAAAGAAAGTATGTCACTTAGCTTGGTATGTTATAAGAAGATCAATAAAATGTGCTGATAACTATGCTCCTTACGATAGTGTTCATTCACCATACCAACAGGATTGCTGTCCATCGTTCGTTCGACATTCTGGTATTATGCGACCTTGAAACCTACTGTCAAGCCATGGTAATTTAGCCTATTTTGAATATGATTTTAATGACTGTTAAATATCATTAATGATAATGCTAATTTGTAATATTATATTGCTGGATGGCAATCTAATAAATGTCTAGATTGTAATTGCAAGGTCGAATATTATTACGTGGAATGGAGTTTAGGTGTGTATGTTATGGTTCTTTACGCCAGACGTGAAGATGTGTTGCGTCTAACATGTAGTGCAGGGGTCGGCAACCTGCGGCTCCTTAGTGGTTCAATTGAATGACTTCCTATAAATAAAAAAATCTGGAATCGAAAAATTCGAAAATTCGAAAAAAAGCCCTGCGGGGTAGAGTACCTGAATCACTTAAAAATGGTTGAAATTACAATAAACGCCCTGCGGGGCAACAACAAATTTGTCAAAATATCAAAATAATCAAAGTAATGAAAATAAACTATGTAATGCAATTTATTATTTTCAGTGTTTTATATTTGATTGCCTCTACTGCAGCTCCCATTATGATCTAATTTATAAATTTTTGGAAAATACCAAAAAAAGGTTGCCGATCCCTGATGTAATGTCTTGTTTGGTCCACAGAAGAGCACTGTAACATCGCGCCCCGAGATGTACAGCCTCCACGTCAAGTCCAACATCGAGCACAGATTCGCCAACACACTGATCACCAGCAGGCTTGCCAACCCCGCCGCAGTCTCGCAGGAGATCTTCTTCAGCGTCGTCATCCCGGAGACGGCGTTCATTTCCAAGTTCCTCATGTGAGTACCAACCCGGAGAAGTCGGTCCACAGTACGATGTAGGACACAGAGTTGAGTTGTAGTATAAGTGTAATAGTTTAAGATTGTGTTAACTTTGTTGAATTCTAGGGAGGACATGGGGAAGGGTCGACCTAACGGGCCCGATCCGGGGGAGTCTGAAACTGATGGGAAAGCCAGTTCAGAATGGGGACAGACCGGGGGGGGGGGGGGGAGGGGGGGGGAGAGGCTTCGGACCGGTGGGACCCGATTTCAGGGGGATAACCAGGAGGCCGGCCCGAGGGGCCCGCGAATTTCGGGAGGGCATTAGGTCTAGGTCGATCCTGGACTGCACTTAGTTGGGACCAAACTCGTAATGTGAGGCGGCCCCTTAAGCCCCACCACCGCGTCAAGGTGGCAGTCCATTGGTGAGGCACGGAGTTGAACCCCGCACGAGTGTAGTATCCAGGGGCCAGGGGGCAGCACACGTGGCTCAACGGCGTCCTCTAAGCGTCCATCTTGTTTCAGGGAGGTGAAGGGCAAGGTGTACGAGGCCTATGTGCGCGAGAAGGAGGCAGCGAAGCAGGAATACGACGCCAGGGGGCAGGACACGTGGCTCAACGGCGTTCTCTAAGCGTCCATCTTGTTCCAGGGAGGTGAAGGGCAAGGTGTACGAGGCCTATGTGCGCGAGAAGGAGGCAGCGAAGCAGGAGTACGACGCCGCTGTCGCCGCCGGCCAGGGGGCAGCACACGTAACTCAACGGCGTCCTCTAAGCGTCCATCTTTTTCCAGGGAGGTGAAGGGCAAGGTGTACGAGGCCTATGTGCGCGAGAAGGAGGCGGCAAAGCAGGAGTACGACGCCGCTGTCGCCGCCGGCCAGGGGGCAGCACACGTGGCGCTGTCTGCGCGCGACTCCAACCGCTTCACCGTCAGCGTCAACATCGAGCCCATGTCCAAGGTCACGTTCAACTTGACCTACGAGGAGCTGCTGACCAGGAGGCTGGGCGCCTACAACCACGTCATCAACCTGGACCCGGGACAGGTGAGGAGTGACGACAATAATACCCTATAATTAAATTTGATCACCTAATTGAGCGAGCGTAGCGAGCGGTACCACGGTACTCTTATGGCACTTTCTCTGTGTGTTTTTTTTTTTTTTTTTTTTTTTGTGGTCACACCCCAGGTCAAACCGCTCAAGCAATCAATCTGAAATTTTATACACATACTAACGTACTCTATGCAGTCCCTGGGATCGTTTTTGAACGGGATCCCGTGATTGGTTCAAATTTAAAAAAAATTATCTTTCGATTGGTTTGTTTTATCAATTTGAAATTTTGACAAGTCATTACCACTAACATTTTACCCAATCATACAAAGTTTCAGCCAAATCCTCTCTTTGGTTAAAATTTAAAAAAATCTTTCATATGATTTTTTAAATTTAAACTAGAACCATATGACCGATCAACTTAAAACTTTGCATGGTCATTGGGACCAACATTATCTGTATTTTTGACAATTTTCAGACTTATCTGTGTTCAAATCCAAAAGTTATTGACATTTTGCTGACATTTTGCGTGTTATCTGTCAAATTTCTCGAAAATGTTGATCACGGCTTCTTCGACTCTTTATAGTTCCAAGGTAGTTAGAGCAGAAACTTTCAAACGTATGAAACTGATATGACCGTTCAACAGATCGTCTAATATTGTGTAAGTACACACACTTTTATCATATGAGTGGTCCCAGGTATATTTTTTAAAATATATCCTATTATTTTTGAATGTTAACAATGAACATTTTCATCATAAAGGTTCAATCGATCAACTTAAAACTTTGCATGGCTATTGGGACTAATACTTTAGGAATATTTGGAGATTTTTATACCTACAAGTCTGACGAATTTCAAGAATTATTGGCTTTTAATGATATTTTCGATAGACACATTTTCGGTTTGAGCTGGTGTTGCGGGTGTCCGTGCTCGCTCATCAACGCGTTATACAGAGCGTTTTCCTAGTTATATTCTTGATGTACTGATGGCTTGCACCCTTCTTATATTCTAATCAACATAGAAATTCAAATTGCATTGTATAGGCGGAGATTTGCCCGGCCGCCTTATTGTTGACACAAAAGTTGCCGGTCAGATTTGGATGAATATCGAAGCTATTCTGACGTGTGTCAACAAAATGGCCGCCGCAACAGTGCGTGACGTCACAAGTCATGAATTAAAATGAAACGCAAAACAAATTCAAATTTAAACATTGCCATGAAATACATTTGACAAAAGCACTATATCGTCCGGAGTGTTTGGATACATTGAGTGCTGTTTGCGCTGTTGCCAGGTGGTGCGAGATCTCAAGGTCGACGTCTTCATCAAGGAGTCGAGGAATCTGACGCTTCTTCGTGTTCCCGAGCTGAGATCTGGCAACGAGGTCGACGCTGACGAACATTCGAAAGGTATGAGTTACTTTCACGTCTTTGCACAATGAGGAAGTAAGAGAATGCAAATAATCAAATTATTTTTATTTTTATTGGTTTAGCAAATAGAAATTCAAAGGGAAACGGTATTTGCTGGCCAGTTAGTGACAAAATACAAATTCAGTTCTTTTTGATTTTAATTTAAACAAGAAAACGTTCTAGTGTAATGAGATGGCTAAGTAGTGAGTTTGACCTTCAAGAGTTTGTTAATCGATTTTTATCAATATCTTTTATCTATAATTGTTAATTAATGAAGGCTTTGTACGAGTATTCAGAACTGGAGCCCTATTCTAGAACTTTTACCTTCCCAATTCTGATGGAATTCGAATCCACGCAATGTTAATCCTTATGGCCGTGACCGGATTCCATCAGAATGGAATTGGGAAAACGTTCTAGAATAGACCTCCTGTTCAATGAAAATAATGTCATATCTTGGAAGGATGTATTAGTTTTATTATGTCCTGCATACGTTTAGTGCCTGAAACTTAGTAAAAATATAGCACAAAACGTCTGTAGGACGAAATAAAACTAATAATCCATTCCAAACTATGAAATTATTTTCATTGAACTGTTCTGAAGGCTTGTACAAAGCCTTATTTCATAACACAATAAAAGATATTGATAAAAATCGATTAAAAACTCTTCAACGCCAAACTCAATCACTACTCAGCCGTCTTAATAAGCAGGAACCGCATGTGTGCAACACCTCGAACAAAAATTCCGTTACACACAGAAGCATAGCTAACTGGTGTGTGATTCATCTCTCCTCAGCCAACCCTCTAGCGGCTGTTTCTCGCACCTCTGCCAAGGAGGCACACATCTCATTCTCGCCGACCGCCGAGCAACAGAAGGAGCTCGGCAAGATCAAGCCTGTAGGGGGCGATGTGGAGGAGGAGCACGGCGACTTTGAGAGTCAGGCGGGGGCGAAGCAGAAGGACGAGGGAATCGGAGGGCAGTTCGTCGTGCAGTACGACGTTGATCGGGATCCTCAAGGAGGGGAAGTGCTGGTGAGTGTACATGTAGAGGGCGATGTAGAGGGTAATGGGAGCACAAAAGCGTGATGGACATTAATTTTCTGTAATTTTCTTGATCACCTAACCTGTTTCTTAAATTTTTTATAATATATGGATAATAGTACATTGTAGTAATTCATAGTAGTAATTCATAGCATTTTCTAATTTATAATAATTCTAGCTTTAATCATATTTCTTATATTTACAATTTCCAATGTTATTCTGTGTCCTTGAGGCATCCATTTTATAATGGCAGTGTTTTAAATAAAGTTCTCTCTCAACATTATTTTGGAATTCTCCGCTTTCTATGCAAGCTCCAGCCCCCCCCCCCCACCCCTCCCCACCCTCTGAACGTAGCAACAACTCCGTCTATTTATTTTGTGTATAATGAAAACATTAATTAAGACCCTCCCGAGCTATATCTTCGATGACTCATGGCGCAGTATTATACGGCCAGTGGCAGTGTAGGGTAAGTTCCTTTTGAAAAGGAACTAGTTCCAGTTCCAAGTTCCTCGCCGAAAAAAGGAACTAGTTCCAGTTCCAGTTCCTTTTATAATGAAAGGAACTATCCCGTTCCCAGTTACTTTATAAAAGGAACTTAGTTCCTTTTAGTTCCTTTTTAAAGAAATTTGTAATTTTAATTGGAACATTAAAAATTGCAATCTGTAAATTAAAAATTGAATCACTGTATCACAGCAGATTATTTTTAGATGCCAAATAGCTAGAGGGACATCTGATTTCTGACAGAATTAACCAAATAATATGTGGCTTCTAGACGAGTGCAGTTTTTCGGAGTAAAAGTACAGTCAAGTTTAAAAAAAGGAACCTTGCAAAAATCGTTACAGTTCCTCAAAAATAGGAACTAAACCGTTCCATAGTTCCTCCCTAGAAAAAAGGATCTAAGACGTTCCATAGTTCCTAAGAAAAGGAACTAGTTCCTAGGAACGGAACTATTTCGTTCCGTTCCTACCCAACACTGGCCAGTGGTGCTAGATTTACTAATACGCGGGATGAAAGGTTGTATCCTTGGGTTGTATCAAAGATGTTCATTTTAATAATATCTTTGGTTGTATGACAAGTTCAGCGGTTGCTCAGTAGGGGTCATTAGGTTTGTTTTTGTTTTGGTGCTGTACGTCAGTCTCGGCTGAAGAAGCCGACCGAACGAGTCGGCAAAATATCGCGTACCGAACATTTTATATATATATTTTTTTTAATTATACCATGTGTTTAATCTAATATTAGTTAAAATTTGAACTCTGCATCTTGCTTCAGGTAAACAACGGGTTCTTCGTGCACTTCTTCGCGCCCAAAGACCTCCCTCCTCTGCACAAGCATGCGCTCTTCGTGCTCGACGTCAGCGGCTCCATGGAGGGCAGGAAGATCGACCAGCTCAAGGAGGCCATGGACGCCATCTTGGACGACCTCAACCCCGGAGACTACTTCAACATCATCGAGTTCTCGTACTCGGTCACGGTGAGTCTAGGAGCGTTGTGGAGGCGGGCATGGGGCGGAACTAGGAGGTCGTCGTGGAGGTGAACATGGGGTAGAACTAGGTCCTCGTTGTGGAGTTGGGTATGGGAGAGAACTAGGCCATCGTTGTGAAGGTGCACAACGACTAGAACCAGGACCTCGTTGTGGAGGCGACCATGGGATAGTACTAGGACAGTGTCGTGGAGTTGGGTATGGGGTAGAACTAGGTCCTCGTTGGGGAGGTGAACATGGGCGTAGTTTTAGGTTCTAATTGTGTGGAGAGGCTGTCAGCTTTTCAATTGTTGACATTTCCATCTATTTGAAACTTGCAATTAAGTTTCCAATCATTTCTAATCGATATCTTCCCTCTATTGGTCCCCAGGTATGGAACTTGGACTCGACCTCCGCCAGCGCCGTCTTCTCCCCCTACAACTCCTACCACTACGACGCCCCCGCCCCCAACCCCGGCCCCACCCCCGCCTTCCCGGCCACCCCCGAGTATATCGCCAAGGCCAAGGAGATCGTCAAGAAGATGCGCGCAGGAGGCGGTGAGTTTACTTTACCGACAGTTCTTAGATCGTAGTCAACGCAGGAGGCGGTGAGTCTGCTTTACAGACAGCTCACATTGGCCCCGAATACGAAGTCTGTTTGGTCTGAAATCATTTCACGGCCCGGTAACATTGATCGCAGAAATTAATTCAGACTGAAATGATTTAGGTAATTTCAGTTAGGTAGAATAGGGGTCCTAGGGATACCACTTTGTTAAATCTGATTTCCCAGGGGCTACTGCCCAAAAGTTCTACTTACCTGACGCACGGACTCGAAATGAGAAATTTTATGATAACCAAAAAATAAAAAAATAAACAGAAGAAACAGGTCGCTGCTTCGCTATAGCTGAAATATTTCAAATCTTCAAGTAATAGAAGAAATGTTTGTCTCCATATTGTAACCAGGCACCAACATCTACGACACCCTGAAGACGGTAATCCGCGTCGCCCACACCGGACTCGAGAACATCACCGCCCCCGACAACACGACGAGGTCCCCGATCATCGTGTTCCTCACCGACGGTGAGCCGACGGTCGGCGAGACCCGCCTCAACAAGATCTTCAGCGTCGTCCAGGAGTTGAACTTGAACCCGCAGGCGGCCATCTTCAGTCTCGCGTTCGGCGACGACGCCGACCTCGGATTCCTCAAGACGCTCTCCTTGAGGAACGCGGGGTTCGCGAGGAAGATCTACGAAGCGAGTGACGCGGCGTTGCAGTTGCGAGACTTCTACCGACAGATAGCGTCCCCGTTGCTCACGAACGTCACCTTCGACTATGTGCCGGAGAAGGTGAGACGCAGTTTCATGACGGGGGGGGGGGGGGGGGGGGGGGCACAATGTCAACAAATAGATGGCTAAGAATCAGGACCACGTATCTCCATTTTGGACGAAAATGAGTTTGAAAAAGATTTAAAAACAAATACTACCTACATCAGATGGTAAATAGCTTGGGTCTCCTTCTAGGATATAATAAGACAGAAAACCAGCCTTTTCTCATTTGTGGACAAACTGTTAGTAAACAGTGTTGTTGCTCTCCTGAAAAACTATGTTTTTGAAGATACAAGGTCCTGATTCTTAAGCCCCATTTACACGGTGCAATTTCTTGTACAACTTCTGTACCACACTTATATGGCACACTTCTTGAATGGAAATTAGAACATGTTTTAAGTTCTGTGACAGAAAGTTGCGTCGTATAAAGTCAAAATTGTATGAAAAATGGGAATGTGACACAGAAGTTGTTCAAGAAATTGCACCGTGTAAATGGGGCTTTAGCCATAAAAATATACAAAACAGTAATATGGAAAATATGCACGAGAAAAATACGACCCTCCTCGGCGCATAGCCCAGAAAATTTAACTTTCTTAACTTGTTAGTTTCTATAAGTGTTCGACATGGAACGTTAACCTTCCTGTAAATACATTTTTTCAACTAATTTTCCTAAGAGTTAGAAAGAAGGTACAAATATCTACTGTACCTATTTGAAAACAGAAGGTTTCAAGCATCCATAACGAAAAAGTAGATATTTCGACTAACATCTTCTCAACTTCTAATCGGCAGGTGGTGAAAGAGTCGACGACCAAGATCAAGTTCCACACTCTCTTCTCGGGCGCCGAGCTCGTAGTCGCAGGCAAACTCCGCACCGATAAGCCCACGCGCTTTGACGACGTCGTCGGGGAGGTGCACGGCTTGTCGTCGGCAGGTGAGTCACTACCCTCTGTACCGTAGTCGCCGGCAAACCTCTCGCCACGCCCAATGACGAGGTCACTACCCTCTGTCCCGTAGTCGCCGACAAACCTCTGTCACTACCCTCTGTCCTGCTGTCGCCGACGATCTCCTCTCATCCCTCGCACTCTTACAGGAGAGTCGACGCTGACGCTACCGTCGCCCATCGACCTCGACATCGTCCTCGTCCCGCGACCTCCCCAGGACCCGACGTCGTTGGAGCGTCTCTGGGCGTACCTGACGATCAAACAGCTACTGGAGAAGGACGAAGTCGACGGAGGCGCTGACGACGTCGCCGACAAGGACAAGAAGAACGAGACGGACGTCGCGGCGCCGAAGAAGCAGGCGCTGGAATTGGCTCTCAAGGTGAGGGGAACTAGGAGGGCGTTAAGAGGGTGGAGACGGTCGTTGAATGCATGTTTTGAGAGTAGAGTATAAATTTGGTGTAGGTATAAGTCAAGTACATACAAATTATTTGTAGAATATTCTTAGATATTATTGTTTTCCGCCAATGACTATTTAAAAATTAAAATTATTTCAACTTTATTTACCTACTTTATTTATTTTAAAAATGTGAAGTCTAGATAGTTCATAGATATAAAAGAAAATAATTTAGAATAGGTGAGGGTCGTACGTAATGTGCTTACGAGTTTTATCACCCTGATTGTTATGGTAACATAGTCACTCATCTTTATTTTGTTGGGGGAAGGAAATTTTTCAATAGTTCAATATTTTTGAAAGAAATATTATGAAAATAAGGACAGAAAAGTAAGATAACGATGACTTACTTATTTACTGAAAGCATCTGTCCCCCAGTTAGATTTTGGTCAGCTGTGACGTCAAAGGAGATTGCCATATAACGGGTTCAGTTTTTCTTTCACCTTGATGACGTATTGTTGACAACGACGTCTGCTTCCAGTACTCGTTCGTGACGCCGCTGACGTCGCTGGTGGTCGTCAAGCCCAACGAGACGTTCAACGCCTCGAAGCCCGTGGATCCAGGTATTGTAACTATCCCAGCATCTCTCCCGCTCCTGACCGAGATAGAGGCGCGTGACTAACGTCAGTTCGTCTTTCAGTTGACGGCACGGCGGATAACAAATTTGGAGGCGGAGGATTCTCAGCTTCATTCGGTAAGTTTCATTCAATATTGCACGAATATTTCAATTCTGGCAGACCAATTTATTAGGCTACGGACCTTTCACTTTTTAATCTTCTTTTGAATGGCTTGAATTGTCACCGGCGCATATGAATACATACTATTTTGAGGTGACAAAGTTGTAGAGAGTGATATCGTTGATTTTTTTTTCTCATAAAAGTATACGAATTAAACTTAAACGCCACAACTTTTAGGAGTTCAAATGTAATAAAATTGGTCAACAATGAGAAATTCATTCTCCACAACAAGGTCGCTTCAACAAATCTTCAGCGACGGTCACAATCTTACTGTTCAGAAGAAGATCCTTCCTCTTACAAGCTGTAGCTTTATACTTGGCTGGTGAGCGTCATGCTATGTCTCCTACACAGCATCCGGGCCCGTGGACCGCATCTCCTCCGGCATCCCCTTGGCCTTCTCCGGACCCCCTGGCCCCCCGAGTCAACAGGGGGGCCACTACTTGGCGCCCATGATGGCTCGGCCCGTGGCGGCCTACGCACCCAGTAGACCCCCACCACCGCCACAGTACATGTCCACCACGTACAGACCGCACTACATGCTTCAAGGAGGCGGACGACAACCAGGTAACTTCATGTGCTTCGCTTCTGCTTATGCAAGCTTTCACCATTCGTTGGCTCTTCCCGTGTGTACTTGTTCAGGAAATGTTCGCGCGTGGTTCTTCAATGTTTAGTTATTAGTTTTTACTTCTTAAGGTACGTTTACAGCTCGACGCGCAAGCGCCGCCCTTGAAATATGAACATGGTTTATCTTTCAAGGTCGGCGCTCCAGAGTGTCCTAGCCGAGCCACCTGATTGGCTATCGTCGAAGCGTCAGCGCGCCCGAGCGCTCGTGTTGCCGAGCTGTAAACGTAGCGTTATAAATGATCGCACATTTCAAGCAATATTCTAAATAATGCCACACACTGGAGTACCTGCACGACCTCTGGTACGACCTCAAAGCATAGAATAATAAATGCTCAAAGTGATACGAAATTAGTCGTCAAGTAATCGTATTCAAACTCATAAATAATAGTTTGAAGAACCGTGATCATACTGCGTGATCATACCGTGATCATACCGTTATCGTACCCAAGCACTTACAAAGGATGCATCAAGATTTGTGTGTGTGTCATTACTTGTTGCATGAAGCACTTAGGTATGTAGGTTATTCCGATTCGGATGATGACCCATGGCTGTTTTGTCGTTGAGACATCCAGGGCCGCTGTCCAGTGTCAACCCATCTTCGTCCGTAGCTGTAATGGTGTGCTTACGGAAAGTCCGTGCGAATATAATATAATGTCCGTGTTTGTTGCAGCTTCCGCCGGCAGTCCCGGAAGTCCAGGCGGCCCCGGCAGTGCAGGAGGAGGGTACGGAGGTGCAGGAAGTTCTGGTCAAAGCGGCTACGGCAGTGCAGGCAGCTTCGGAAGTGCAGGAAGTCCAGGAAGTCCTGGTCAAAGCGGCGTCGGAAGTCCAGGCGGATTCAGCGGTGGAGGTGGAAGCCATGGTTCAAGCGGCTACAGCACGCCCCTCTCCGTCTCCTCCCTCGGCATCCACGAGGAGTCATTCCACGAGGAGTCATTCCCGGAGGAGTCACTCCAGATCCAGGAGGGTTAGTTACACTCCCCTTTCCTTGGAGCACAGACATGGGTTGGACAATGACTCGCCGTTCGGGATAGGAAACGTTGATGTATAATGGCAAAGAGCGCCGTATCGTGATAACGTCAACCCCTCTATAGTCGTATTACGTTTTTACCAGATTGCAGGGAAACCTGACACAGTACAACAATATGCTTCTATGTGGTCGTTATTTTAAATATGTCGACATGATCGGATCATGTCGAAATTGAATAATATGTCTTGATAAATGCAGAATATGAGCGGAAACGTCCTGCCGCTGTTGCAGCAGTTGCCTCAGCCTGATCCTAACAGAATGCCAAATGTTTTAAATATTGAAGGTTTTAGAACACTGCCTTAAAGACAAGTCTGCTTGCAATATTGGCAGATTTTGTTTAGACTCGACCAAGAATCCAAGTAAAAATGTGGTAATTGACAGGTTTTTTGTGTCCTTGCGGACTCCACTTGTCCCGTCGCAGCTATGAGCTGAGTTTGAACTTTGCAGTAGGGGTGTTTGTATTCACTAAGTAGAGGGGGTAAGGTATAGTCGACCCAGCAAGTGCGTAGCCACTTCAGCAAAATGCTGTGAAAAATTCAACAATGGGCTTAGCTTGTAATCCTGAGTGTTTTGACGCGTGTCCGGTTGCAAATATCTCTCAACCACTGCAGGTGTCCGGGAAAGGGTTGTTTTGTTGTGGTGCCAAATATCTTTCAATGCAGTTGGCTTTTAAAATTCAAGGAAAGTTGTTTAAAATGGCAACAGTGTAGGTGGAAGGGGTGTCAAGGCCCAGATTCTACATCGGCATTGCTAGCGGACCAGCAATGGAGTTGTAGAATCTGGGTCCAGGTCATTAAAAGAGTTGTATCTTGTCAGAGCTTAGCAGGCGCGTAGGAATAGGGCGGAAAGGGGGGAGAAGACCCCCCCCCCCCTGTCTAGAGCCTGACCCCCCCTGCCAGTGATCCTGACCCCCCTGCTAGAGACTCTGACCCCCCCCCTGCTAGAGATCCTGAACACATCCAGATATTCACAAATGTTGATTAATGTTGCACAGAATGCACAGATTTGCTCCATTATGAGGTTGAATTCTCAAAATTTTCTCAAGTTTTGCAAAACTAATTGAACAGAGGTATTATCCAATGAGACAACTCATTTACTCATTTGTCCAACATGATCATCCTCATGAATCAAATTAAATAATTACACGTTAAACTAATAGATTCCAAAACACATACAGATTTTTCTTATTGATTGCTTATTGCTGTTGCTCTTGCAACTTTTTTCAAAGGTCGATTCCAAAATCAATTCATAATCGATTCTCTTTAACTAGAATTCAAGTATTTCCCTGCGGGGCCATTTAGGATTTTGTCAAATAACAAAATTTTATTTTGTCTCTTGTATACCCAAGAATATTGCATAGGACACATATTTTAAATTTCTTTAAAAATGATGCCAAAAGCGTCGAATTCGATTCTTATTTTTATCAAGATGTAAAAAAATGCCCTGCGGGGCCATTGGGAATTCTATAAAAACAAGTTTTCTTAAGTTCCCACAGAATATTGCATATCACACATTTTACATTTCTTTGAGAAGAATAGCTTAAAATTCGATTATTCTGAATCAAAAATTCAAAAAGGCCCTGCGGGGCTAACTGGGGGTATGTCCCCCAGACCCTTTGTAGCAGTGAACTACCTTTTCCTGACATCCATCGATCCCCTATAATTTTGACCCCCCCTGTCAAAATAAAGTTCCTACGCGCCTGGAGCTTAGCTATCGAACAAGGGTTCATGAAAGGAAAGGCTACACTGTTTTGAAAGGCATTATTCGCGTCCTCGGCTGTACCTCATGGCCCACGTGTTGCTTGCAGCTGATGAGGAGGTGATGACGACACAGCTTCCTACTGCACTGATCGCTCTGGACGAGCTGGCTTGGCTCAAGGACGCGAGGAACGGAAGTGACGTCATCCTACCGTTTGGCGCCAACAATTCGAACGTCGTCTACCATCTTCAGCTTGGCAACGAGGTGAGACAAGATGCAAGATACACACTTCATATTCTTCAGACGTTCAAGATGCAAGATCACAGCCTTCTCGACAGTCACTTCGTTCTCTGGGTAGCTGCCTGTCGACCGCCGATTCAAACTATGACGTCATCGGGTTCTTGCACGGCCGGGAGCGCTACTCCAGGCGGGGTGGCAATAAAATGAACTAACCAATAGTACATTTTATTGCCACCCCGCCTGGAGTAGCGCTCCCGAGCGTGCAAGAACCCGATGACGTCATAGTTTGCATCGGCGGTCGACAGGCAGCTACCCAGAGAACGAAGTGACTGTCGAGAAGGCTGTGTGCAAGATGCAAGTTATTGTGCAAGATGTTCGCGATGGTTTTCACATAATGGTTTTAGATTTAAGGTGATGCAAGCGCGAGCGATTTTGCCGCGTGTTGCAGGTTTTTTTTTGGAAACGATTGGCGACAAAATGGGTTAAAAGAATGATTTGAAATTTTAATCTTGATTAGACAAAATACAAACTTAGTTATATCACTTGGTATATTTTTAATTTTTTTAATAAGTTGATCTTTGGTGAAAAATTGTACCGACCGCTGGGTGCGCTGGGTGTCTCGCTGGGTGCCGTATGAAATTTAATTTAAAATGTGCCAAGTGTACTCTAAGTTTGTCTTTTATATAGTCATGATAAAAATGTGAGATCAATTGGTTAACGGGTTTGGTCTCAAATCGTATCGGAAATTTCATAGTTTTAAGCTGTTTTGTTAAATAACCCGCGTATAATCTCTAAATTTGCTAAAACGGCCGAGCACTGGCACCACTTTAACTATCTATTTAATTGTCAACTCCAGTTATTGGCGTACGTTATAACATCAAAAGTAAAAAAATATACAGCAAATCGATTAGGTAGGTAGTACTTTTGAGAATTGTAAATTCGAACTGCATTTGTCTTGTAGACCCACGCTGCAGCTGAGTCGTGCTCCACGCCAGAAGTACTTCAAGGTCAATGTGTGCATCTGCTCCTCTGCTCGCTCAACGTCTTCCAGC